>OX465096.1:49395339-49995339 GCA_949987625.1 Chalcis sispes
ATGAATGAAATAAGGACGTGAGCTTTGGCAAGTCCAGTGAGTACAGCAGTACGGAAGTCTAGTGGTCCTGGAGTAGGCGAGTCCGCTCTGAGTAAATAATAACTACAAAAATAAACAAAAAATTAAAATAACATATTTATTGTTATTATTAATTTTTTTCTTTTTTTTTTAATTTTATTAATTCCCTTATTTACTTTATTTTTTTTTTCTTTCCACTTTCATTACATTTTTTTTTATTTTGTATCATTCTTACACACCTCTTCTCTTTTCCCTAGTGAATACCAACACCAGCCAGGAATCAATCACCACCGAGAACCAAGGGTACTTAACCTCCGAGCACGTGGAGGCTAAGCAGAAGAAGCTCCCTGCCCTTAAAAAAAACGCGAACTCGCGGCAGCGCAAGCTGTATTTCCGGGCACTCCAACAGGCCCACCAGCAACCTTGGGTTCCAAAAAAAATATAAGAGAAAAAGAGCGCAAAACGCATTCAAAGGCTAGAAGCGTACGCCGCTAAACAAGATGATCCTCCGAAGCTAGCCCTGACCCTTGACGAAAGAGTCAAGTTGCTGCGCTGTCAGCACGGGCAGCCTTCAGGACTGTGCACCACCTGCATTCACGCGATAGTGCAAAGCTATAAAATACCGAAGAAGAAGAAGCCAAACAGCGAAGAAGACTCAAAAGAAAAATTGGAAAAAAATACATGTAGAATCACGCCAAACCGGCGATTTGTAACTAAAAAATTTTCAAACAAATAAAAAAAAAACATTTTTTTAAACCAGGCTGATTATTGACGGCCCTTTACCATCCAAATTTCTAAAACTCACAACTAGCCGAAATATTGTCTTCTATTCTTCTTTTCTTTTTTCTGTTTTTTTTGTTTGTTAATTGCGCTTTAGACTAATTTTTCTTTGTCTTTAAGTTTTGGATTACCATTCTTAAAAATCCTCAATCCTCCCACTCTCACGTAAGGGAGATTATTAATCCATACAAGGTCGAAAATAAACTTAATATTGGGTGTACAACTTTGCTTCCGCCGTTTTGCAATAGATGGCTGTAGCGGTAAGTGGTAGTTAAAATAAATAGATCATAGATGTTATACAATAAGCTTAGGTATTTGTTAACATAACGCCATCGGAATATTAGTCGATTTGTGTCTGCATCATAAAGTTATTCTCGACTAAACATGTCAGCTTACGAGCCAAATTCTCGTCATTTGCGGGAGGTTTTAATTTTCTGCTTTAATATGAAAAAATCTGCGACTGAGGCTTATCGAATGCTCTCAAATACCTATGGTGAGGCCGCTATTAGTGAAAGAACGTGCCGAAAGTGGTTTCAACGCTTCAAGAACGGCGATTTAAACGTCGAAGATCAGCATGGCGGTGGAAGAAAAAAGGTTTTCGAAGATGCAGAATTGGAGGCATTACTTGATCAAGACTCGTGTCAAACGCAAGAAGAATTGACAGGATAATTGGGAGTGACGCAAGAAGCCATTTCAAAACGCCTGAGAGTCATAGGAATGATTCAGAAACAACCAAATCGGGTGCCGTACGAGTTGAAGCCGAGAGATGTTGAACGGCGTTTGTGTGTTTGTGAACAGCTGCTTGAAAGGCAAAAATGGAAGGGATTTCTGCATCGCATTGTGACTGGGGACGAAAAATGGGTTCACTACGATAATTCCAAGCGCAGAAAGTCATGGGGATATCCCGGCCATGCTTCCACGTCGACGGCCAAACCAAATATTCACGGTTCCAAGGTCATGCTCAGTATTTGGTGGGAGCAGCTCGGCGTAGTGTATTATGAGTTGTTAAAACCGACTGAAACAATCACAGGCGATCGTTATCGAACGCAATTATTGCGTTTGAGCCGAGCATTGAAAGACAAACGGCCGCAATACAACGAGAGACATGATAAAGTGTTTTGACAGCATGACAATGTTCGACCCCATGTTGCGAAAGTGGTCAAGACATACTTGGAAACTTTAAAATGGGAAGTCCTACCACACCCGCCGTATTCTCCAGACGTTGTTGCCTCGGACTATCACTTGTTTCGATTAATGGCACACGGCCTGGCTGACCAGCACTTCCGGTCTTATGAAGAAGTAAAAAATTGGATCGATTCGTGGATCGATTCAAAAGATGACCAGTTTTTTCAACGCGGGATTCGTATGCTGCTCGAAAGATGGGAGAAAGTAGTGACCAGCGATGGATAATACTTTGAATCATAAATGTATAACCAGTTTTTTACAATAAAGCCTTAAATTTTGGAAAAAAACGGTGGAAGTAAAGTTGCACACCCAATAAAATCAAGTTTGATACCACCGAAGAAGAAATCGACACAACAGAGAAATACACATTGCGAGGAATCGGGAAAAGGATCATGCCAACCTGGGGAACGGTAGAGATCTCTTTGTTGGGGAATGCAATGAAATTCTAGGTGATAAAAGATGACGTCTACATCCTAGGGGATAGTGTACTAGGTTGCGATTTTCTGCGCGATTTCCGAGTACACCTTGACTACCTTAACAACCAGATAAGATGTAACGGCGTTTCGAATTCGCGACCGAATCAAGCAATACCTACGACGAAGCAAATGTCTTGGGGGTATTGAAAGACGTAGATCTCGACAGTAACATAGCTACAAAAAACAGCTACCTGACTTCAGAGAACGAAATAGCGTCCGACCTGGACTACCAGCTTGAGTCACTCGCCGACTTTGGAGACCACGGGTTTCTCGAAGAACCAGAAGTTAAGGAGAACATCGGAGATTATTTACGCATCGACCACTTAAACGACGACAAAAGGTCATACGTAATCGATCGATTAAGAAACAACAGGGATGTATTTTATCTACCCGGCGATGAACTTCCGGGAACAGACCTTATAACGCATGAAATCCCGACGACTGACGATAATCCAGTCCATACAAATCAATATCGCCTCCTACATGCAATAAAAGATAAAATAAATCGACAGATAAGGGATCCGTTAAAGGTAGGAGTCATCAAAAACTCCAAATCACTCTACAATGTGCCGGTTTGGATCGTACTGAAGAGACCCGACATTAACGGCCGCCCCTGATGGCGCATGGTATTAGACTTCCGGGCCTTGAATGAAAAAACAATAGGCGACTTGTATCCACTTACTAATATCAAAGAGATATTTGATCAAGTAGGATCAGCCAAATATTATACAGTGCTCGATCTGGCGTGAGGATTCCATCAAATGAAGATGCCTCCGAAAGACGCACATACAACAGCTCTTAGCACACCATTCGGCCATTATAAATTGGTTAGGATGCCCTTTGGGTTGAAAAACGCGGCTGCTACCTTACAAAGACTAATGGATAAATTGTTAAAGGGGATGCAAGGTATAACGGTGTTCGTTTATCTAGATAAATAGGTATAACGTTGTTCGTTTATCTAGAAAAATAGGTATAACGTTGTTCGTTTATCTAGATGAGGTCGTTATCTACTTCAACAACCTGAATGAACACTACAGAAAAATAACGGAACTAATGAACAGGTTAAGAAAAGCTAAACTAAAATTACAGATCAAAAAATGCGAATTCCTAAAATGCGAAGTGGTATATTTAGGCCACCTGCATAGCGAAAAAGGATTAAGACCCGATTCTAAGAAGCTCAAAGCCGTAAGATGCTTCCCGCGGTCTAGAAACGTAAAAAACGTAGGCCAATTCTTGGGACTAGCAGGGTATTATCGGCGATTTATGAAAGGATTCGCGTATATTTTAAAGCCCTAAAGTAAACTTCTAAAAAAGGAAACAACTTTTGGATGGAACGAGAAAACAGAAGAAACATTTAATTTATTGAAAGAAATGGTATGCGGTGCACCTGTATTGCGATTTCCCGATTTATCACAACCTTTTATAATCACTACAGATGCTTGAGGCTACGCAGTAGGAGGAGTCCTGTTTCAAGGAGAAATTAGAATGGACCAGCCGATAGCCTATACTTCGCGCATGCTGCGTGGCGCCGAAAGCAATTCTAAAGTTTATGAAAAAGAGGCGTTAGCCGTAGTATACAGCGTAACAGCATTTAGATTATATGTATACGGGCAGGAGTTCACGGTAATAACTGATCCGCAACTGCTAGTAACACATCGTTCAATAAGTCCCGAGACTAACAACGAAAGCCACATTTTTTTTCAAAAATCAGTTTTTTTCATCAATATAGTCTCCTTTTAGAGTGATACAATCTTTCCAACGTCTTTCCAACATTTCTATACTATGTTTATAGAAGAATTTATCCTTTGCTTCAAAATAGGCTTCAGTTTCGGTAATGAACTCCTCATTCGAGCCAAATTTTTTTCCCTGGAGCATTTTTTTGAGATCAGTAAAGAGCCAGTAGTCGTTGGGGGCTAAATCTGGCAAATACGGGGGGCAAGAAAGCAAATCAAAGCCCAATTCGTTCAATTTTGTCATTGTTTTCATGGACTTGTGGCATGGTGCATTGTCTTAGTGAAAAAGGATTTTTTTCTTCTTTATGTGCGGTCGTTTTGCTGCGATCTCCTTCTTCAAACGTACCAACAAGTCAATATAATAATTACTGTTGATCAATTAACCTTTTTCCAGGTAGTCAATGAAAATCACGCCATGTGTATCACAAAAAACAGACGCCATGACTTTGCCAGCAGACTGCTGCGTTTTTAGACGCTTTGGGCGGCTTTCGCAGGCCATGCGCCACTCAAATGATTGCCGATTCGACTCCGGAGTGAAATGATGTATTCATGTTTCATCCATGGTCACGTATCGACGCAGGAAATCCTTTTTATTGCGAGTAAATAGCGATAAACAGCTCTCGAAATCTTCGACTCATTGCTGTTTTTGTTCCACTGAAAACAATCGCGGCACTCACTTGGAAAAAACCTTTTTCATGCTCAATTTTTCATGAAGGATTGTAAATATGCTTCCAGATGATATTTGTGTCATTTCTGCAATCTCACGGACCTTCACTTTGCGATTTTTCATTACAATTTTTAACACTTTACTCCCTTTTTTCTGTGTAACGGCTTCCAATGGCCTGTTTAAACGTTTCGCATCATTTGTGTCTGTACGACCATGTTCAAACTCAGCATACCAACGACAAATCGTTGGTTTGGATGGCGATGAGTCTGGGTAATGTTTTTTAAGCCGTTGCTGGGCTTCTACGGTGTTTTTACCCATTAAAAAACAATGTTTTATTAACACGCGAAACTCGCTTTTTTCCATTTTTCAAACAAATTACGAAGTGACTTTACTTTAACCTCGATAACTCTGCTGTCTGTGATCCGATCGACGTGAAATTTTTACACGTTCCATGTAAAGGTTCGTACTCTATGGAAACGTGGCCAGTTTGGTACTACTAAAACCATCTCTGGGTTAGTCTCGGGACTTATTAAACGATGTGTTATGGTTTAGAACAGCCTACCTGAACACTAGAGTTTCAAAATAGAGATTCAAATAATCTGAATATATATTAATAAAATAATCTATAAGCCCGGCAAATTGAATGCTAACGCCGATACGCTATCACGCAACCCCGTCGAAAAAGCCGCCGTTAATTTACTAACGCGTGCACAACAAAAAAGGAATGAACCTGTCTTTGACAAAGCCCAAGAAGGGCCTGCGGCACCCGAACCCGGGAAATCAATACCAAAAAAACCTAAAGGACGACCTAGAATGACCCAAGAAGTTACCCCGATTGAAGACAAAAGGGCACCGCGATTTAATGAAAAAGTCGACTACAAGGAAAGCGAAGATTATGACTCTGACGAATCTGCGAAACCTAAATCCTCTACTACGCCTATAAGGTCCATATCAAAGTCAGACGAAGAATTAGAATCCTTCGATGAATTCGAAGGCAACAAAGTAACGAGCCGCAGCCTTGTATTGGAATTGAAGGAACCACTGCATATGAGAAACGACAATATAGTCTATTTTCTGAGCTCGGACGGATATATTTGTGACGTGGGCAGAAAAAGGCTACACGAATACGGCAAAATAAACGTTTTTAAAAATTTAACTGTCGGGGAAGTTCATCGCGAGAAGCGTATAGAAAAAGTCTTTCTACGTTATAGGTATAAAAGGGAATCAACTGCTTTCCATGACGCTGAAAGTCTGACGTTAGATTTGGAAAATTTAGAAGAATTCCTGGAAAAATTCACCCAAAGAACGTTGAGCACTGCTAAAAATAAATATATAGAGAATATAGAATGGTCAGAGATCCTGAGCCTTTTTAAAAGCACATTCATTGATACCTCTACGAGAATTTTTATATGCACCGGAAAACTACGATGTGTCCCGATTGACAAGAGGGATGAAGTCTTCTACGAACTCCACAGATCGCTGATTAGAATTCACAGAGGAGTATCAAAAACATTCAACTGAATCCGCCACAAATACTATTGGAAAAATCTAAAAGACGACGTACAGCGACGCATTCAACAATGCCTGGACTGTCAATTAAAGAAATTAGTGCGTCTCTAAACAAAACAGCCCATGGCAATCACTGATACTCCGGGGGCTGTTTTCGATAAAATGGCCATTGATATAGTAGAACCCCTTAGGGCCACCAAGAAAGGGAATGAGTACGTGTTAACGATACAAGACCAGCTATCGAAGTTTTGTTTAGCCGTACCCCTATAGAACACCCTTAGCACTACTATCGCCGACGCACTAATGAAGAAATTCATCTGTCTATTTGGAGCACCTAAGGCAAAATTAACGGACAAAGGGAAGAATTTTCTAAGTCACCTGATAAATAGAATCGCCAAAAGGTTCAGAATAAAGTCACTCAAAAAGACCGCTTTCCACCCACAATCGAACGGATCCCTCGAACGATCCCATTATGCACTCTTTGAGTTCCTGAAACATTGCACCGATAGAGACAATGAGTGAGACAAGTGGATCTAAATAGCCATGCAAAACTATAACACCTGCGTGCAAGAAAGCACAAAACATACGCCTTATGAGGTGGTGTTCGGAAAATTAGCGCGGTTACCCTCGAGCGACCCCTCAAAAACAAGTGACATGTAACCAACATACAAAGACTATATAACCGAATTAGTGACCGGACTTAATGGCATCCAAACCCTGGCCTACAATAACCTAGTCGGATCGAAATTACGAAATGAAAAACTGTACGACAAAGGAATAAATTCACAAAGCTTTAAGGTAGGAGATTTTGTGTTCTTACTGCTCGGTCTTAAACCCGGCAAGTTTAGCGACCACTACGCCGGTCCACACAAAGTATCAGAGATCCTTAAAACTCATAATGTGAAGATGCAATATAAAAAGGGGGATAAGATTGTCCATGCCAATAGACTCCGCAAATCCCGCATAAATCGGTAATACAAACACAAGCGCAAAAAAGGACGCCAATAGAGAGAACGACCTATAAACAGATAAGAACATCTAAAACATATCAAAAAAAAAAATAATAACTACAACACTTATAAATATATATGCGTATAAATGCATATAAAAAAGGCGTGAAAAATTCCTGTAAAATTTCAATATAATGTAATATCTCTAAATAATAATAATATGATAAAACGAAACAGACAATAAAAAAATTATGTATAAATTTTTTTTTTTTAAGTTACATATAATATTGACATTAACCACAAATTAAGATTTAAGAACATAAGCACCAAGCACGCACCCTACGTTTATGAAACAAAACAGAAAGGAAACAGAATTAAGTGACCATTATTTTTCAGATGGACTTAGCAAAAATAATTATTTTCTTATGTCTATTTGCTCTAATTTACAATCTTATTGGTTACGACTGCGGATCACGGCACCTGAACATAACCACTATAGCTCTTCTAGAAATAGGCGAATGCGGATTTCCCATGAACCCTGTAAATGTAACCCGTCGTTACATACAATTATTACAAATAGTGAGCTATTGTCGAACTCATGTAATACAGTGTAAAGTAGAGATACAGCGGGCAGTTTACTATTGCAAAATGTCCTCGCATTACTCTATAGTTAACCATGGTCAGGCCGAATATATACACAAAATTAACAGGCGTACTTGTAAACAAATGTACGAAACCGGAAAATTTAAGTTTAGAGATAGCACCATAATGACCGAAATAAAAGTGAATAGTACTGTAACACACCCACTAATCTACGCAGGTACACTCACCGAGAATAGGCGATGCTCCAGAAGTGTTTACCAAGACCCATATGACGCCTGGGAAAACGTGGTCGTACAAGGCCTCCTAAGAATCACCTTAAAAGAGCAATTTGCACAAATCGATCTTGATAATAATAAAATTCATGCAAGCTCCGGAACATCGTGAACTCTCTCCGAAACTTCGTGCATCGATGTTATAAGTGGGTGTACCTTCTAGGAAGCTCTACCTTTAGACCATTGTAAATTTGACCATTACGGACTGTTATACGAAGGACTAGTTAACAAAATCCCAGACAACACCCTTAACCACGAAAGAACTATATATTCCCTTACTACAGACGATGTGACCTTTGCCCTATCCAGCGAGGGCAGTGAGAACTTATGCGGATACAGAGTGGTTAAGACCGAGCACCATAACCTATTTATCCTAGAGACCACCAAAGGATATTTTTTTGCGGAGCCAGGAAGGATGGCAATCAAAAATTTGGACATCTTTGCGTACAAAAGTAGTCACAAAAGTACCCGACCTGACTTATGAATACAGATAGTTTTAAAAAAACAATTACTGCGATTGACAATATTACCTTTCAACAACTTAATGTAAAAAATTCATAATGGTACGTTGATTATTATTTTTTTTACAAACATCTAAAGTGAACGCTCTCAGTGAATTTGTAAATATGGAAAAAATCGAGCATCGTTATGTGATACAATACTTTCATTTAAAAGGTCTAAGTCTAACCGATATCAAAGCCGAGTTGGATTCCACTCTGGGGAAGTCTGCTTCTTTTTTTACAACGGTCAAATGTTGGGTAGCTGAGTTTAAGCGAGGTCGTACGAGCTGCCAAGATGAGCACCGCATTGGTTAACCAAGTGAGGTCACTACGTCAGAAAATGTGAAGAAATTCACAAAATGGTATTGGATGACCGTCGACTAAAAGTGGGCGAGATAGCAGACATGGCAGGCATTTCGATAAGTGCTGTGCATCGCATTTTGACCGAAAATTTGGACATGAGAAAGCTGTGCGCAAGATGGGTGCCGTGTTTGCTTACAATGGAGCACAAACAGCAATTTGAGGATGTTTCCATCGAGTGTTTGACAATGTTTCGCAGCAATAAAGCCGAGTTTTTGCGTCGATTCATATACATGGACGAAACATAGGTCCATCATTTTACACCTAAGACCAAGGAGCAGTCAAAGCAGTGGACTAAAAAGAGAGAACCGGCTCCAAAGAAAGCAAAGAGAGTTCAGTCAGCTGGCAAGGTCATGGCATCCGTTTTCTGGGATGCGCGTGGAATAATATTTATTGATTATCTCGAAAAAGGAAAAACATTTAACGGCGCATATTATGCAGCCTTATTGCAGCGTTTAAGTAATGAAATCAAGAAAAAATGGCCGCATCTGACAAAAAAAAGTGTTGTTTCATCACGTCAACGCACCAGTCCACACGTGCGTCATTGCGATGGCTAAGATCAATGAGTTGAAGTTCGAATGGCTTCCTCACGCACCTTATTCGCCAGATCTGGCTCCCTCGGACTATTTTCTTTTTCCGAATTTAAAAAAATGGCTCGGCGACAAAAGATTTGCCAACAATGAAAAGGTAGAGTCTGCGGCTAAAAGGTATTCTGAGGAGCTTGACGGTTCCTACTATAAAGCGGGTATCGAAGCTATTGAACATCGTTGCGAAAAGTGTATCGAACTGAAAGGAGAATATGTTAAAAAATAAAAAACATTGTTCCAATCTTTTTACTGTTTTCTTTGCCAGGTCGGGTACTTTTGGGACTGCCCTCGTATGTGACTTCTAGGTTTGTGTACGTCAAAAAAAACAGAAGATCCCAAGTTCAATCCTTCTATTATAATGTAATGCAACAACAATGTAAGATTGAACGATAGACAATTTTGAACGCGCTAGCAATAGACAACCAGTCACCTGATGAGTTGGCTTACAACTTAATGAACGGACCTGGCTTCATGGCAACCGTAGGAGGAGAAGTGGTACACATAATTAAATGCGTACCAGTAGAAGCCAAGCCTTAACATGGAAAATATTGCTATGCCGGACTAGAAGTGTTATGGAATAACCAAACGCAATATTTGACACTACAGGACACATATCCTGATAAATCATGGCAACAGAATATCATGCAATGGCATACTGCCATTATATTACAAAATAAACGGAGAGTGGCTGAAAATCATGCCTAAACCAGTGGAAGGCAAAGCACTATTAACCCTGAAGCCCTTTACACAGATAACGTAGAAATACGTCGACTCAGCTTCCTTGGTAACCAGTGGCATTTATACAGAAAAAAATCTAGAACAGCTACAGGAACGAATTATGTTCACGATCGAAAGGCAGTCATTATTGAATGACTTTGCTAAAGAGATCCGCGGCTAATCGATTATTGACGATAAAGGAACAATATCTAAACTTCTTAACGAAGATGCTGTAGGTAAAATATTGGATTCGGTATAGACTACTGCCTGGAACCAACTGTTGACGTTCGGAACCATCAGCTCTGCCATCATAGCTGTCGTCCTCAGTATACTTGTAATAAAAACTGTAGTAAGTAGTCTAGTCAACGGCTTTCTTCTCCACCGTATGTACGGATGCTCCATGCACCTCATAGCCCCATTCTGTAGGTCCATAACTCGTTTATTTATGACTAGAGACAGCGGATCCGCCCGTGAGACGGACAGAACAGCAGCACAATATCGAAATGGGATTCATAAACCAAGACACCGTAACCTCACACCCAGGATCAATAGTAACCAAAGCATCAACTCTGGCCGACTCGTCGCAAGTCTTGTCATCAAGAAGCTTCTTCAACTACAGCCATTAAAAAGAACCCCGCCTTATAGTGCAAGTTTTTATCATTTTTATTCCAGCTGCGCGAACACGATTGCTAGTTGATACTACGATCACCTAGCAACCGTTTTAGCATGGGGGTGTAACGTCGGTATACGACCTCTGTTTTTTTTCTTTTCTTTTTTTTGTGTCCACCGATAGGTCTGCTTCCTGCCTTTCCGACCTCCGGTCGCCATTCAAAAAAAAACATATTGACCGTCCGCCTCGATCCACACCCGAGCGCTACTATAATAAAGCCTCTCCCCACAATCGACGTGACACACTCTCCTCTGACTCGAACTGTTATGAAACCCAGCCTAAGCTTGAGCCAAGCGATTACGTTTTTGTTGTTGTAAAGCCCATGTATAATTTGAATAAAAGATTTGCTACAATCGTTAAACTTAATTTAAATTAAGTTTTATAATGCATTGTTTTATTTTTCTTTTTATTATTATTATTATATAGACGCACGTGTAAATCATGTTATAACAAAAATATATAGGTATAATACAGAAACGGCATGACCATGTCCTTTTTTTTTTAAAAATAAATTAATTCATTGAAAGTAGTAAAATATTCGTAAGTCTTAGCAAGCATAAGTACTCTAATTCCTAATCTTGAATCGTACTCTCTGCTGAAACATAATAAAATAGCGTTACCGTTGGAATACGAGCCGTCAGGGAGTGATATCATTTCCGTTTTCACACAAAATGCTAAATGTAATTTTTACAGATACACTCTTAGTGAAGATTTTCCCCTAAATAAATAAAATAATTTATTTAAATAATAGCAACAGGCCTGCAATCATACCAAGATTATTATCATTAATAATGCTGTGCCTGTATTAATCGTATTTTCTATCGATTTCTCGATATTAATTTTATTTTGCAATATTTTATTTTTCTCTTTTTAATGTTATAATAATAATTTACTTTAATATTTTTGCATACATACATATTTTATGTACAAGTAACTTTAATTCAGCGGAGGTGCTTATAATTCTTTGCGAGAAGAAAATTATAGCATTAAATGTTTTAATGAATTATAACTATTTCACTGTTGATTTTCTTTTTGCAATATTTTATAACAATTGTCGCGTTCTCGCACTGTCTTAATTTCTAATAATTGTCCGTACGCAAAAGTTGATTTATTCTATAATACTTTAAATAATTCAATTAAAAATAACGTAGTGGTAGAAAAGAACATGACGAATAATAATCAAATAACTCTGGGCTTTACCGAAAAATAGCATCAAACGATTAATTAATAATTCGACATTAATATCAATTACGTACAGATTAGATAAAATTGTAAAAGAATAATTATTTATACTATTATTTTGAAACCATCATGAATCATATTTTAATTATTATTTTACTAACCCACGAATACCATACATGTCCTGTATAGTAATCATTTTTCATTTATTAAAATAATTATTCTTTATTTATGTATCCATATAAATTGAATGCGTAAAAATGCGACTAAAACTTGGTTTTTTTTGTAAAACGCATTTAATCTCAAATACAAAACAATCATGTAATTTAAGTTAATGCATTTCCATTATAAATAATAGAAAATAAAAATCCATTGAAAATTATGCAAAAGGGGATCGTCTCTCTCTCTCTAATTCTCGCTCTCCCACTCAAACGAAACGCCTTCAAGATAAAGCATTAGCGTCCACCACGCGCTAATTTCGAGCAATCGGATTGGCACAGCGTTATCGCTGTACAAGTGGATAAAAAGAGGAGATTCACCTGTGCGGAGTGGGCTCGACTACTCCAAGACCATCAGTCTTACGTACTGCTGCACTCGCTGGACTTGCCAAAGCTCCCGTCTTTATTTTATTTATTTTTTTTGTTTTTTTTTTTGCCAAAACGTCAACGAGGCCCAATCTTTTACCAGACAGACAGAGAGAGACAGAGATAAATCAGATCCAACAACCACGAATTCACCAACTAATAAAAGTGAGTTACAGACCAAAAAATTATTTTATCTGCTTTCTATCACTGTCTACTCTATCTTATATCCTCCCAGAGGTAGCCTTTAGCCTGAGTTTTAGCTAACTGCCTCTTACCACATTGCACTTGTTAGGACCTTTTCAGAGCGGTGTACTAGGCCTAAATTTTGGCCTAGACGCACGTTCAATTCTGCATTACACCACCCTTCCAAAAAATAAGGCAAGAAAAATAGTAAAGCTAAAACTCCTCCGCCATCCCACGCCCTTAAGCTTCACTGCTTGGGCCTTAAACGGCAGCGCTTGCTTACGTTATGTCTAATAACGCATCGTAGCGTAATTACCGACAGTACAAAATTTTTGGAGGCCCTGAGTAGATTCAAACGCCCGATCTCCTGTTTCCTCTTGTATTCAAAATTTAATGCGTATAACAAGAAAAAAAACGAAGTTTTAGACGCATTTTTACGGATTAAATTTATATGGATACATAAATAAAGAATTATTATTAAAATAAATGAAAAATAATTGGTATACAGGACACGTGTGGTATCCGTGGGTTAGTAAAATAATAATTAAAATATGATTTATGATGGTTTCAAAATAATAATTTAAATAATTATTCTTTTACAATTTTATCTAATCTAAAGGTAATTATAACTGCCGGATTAATAATTAATCGTTTGATGCTATTTTTTGGTAAAACTAAAAGTTATTTAATTATTATTTATCCAGTTTTTTTTTCTACCGCTACGTTATTTTCAATTATATTGATTAAAGAATTATAGAATAAATTAACTGTTGCCCACTGACGATTATTATGAATTGAGACAGTGAAAAAAGGCGACTATTTTTATAAAATATTATAAAAAAAAAATTAACAGTTGAATAGTTATAATTCTTTGAAATATTTAATGCTATAATTTTCTTCTCGCAAAGAATTATAAGCACTTCCGTAGAGTTAAGGTTACTTAGACATAAAATATATATGTGTGTAAAAATATTAAAGGCAATTATTAATATAACATTAAAAATAACATAAGGAAGAAAAAATATTGCAAAATTAAATTTATATCGAAAAATTGATAGGAAGTACGAATAATACAGGCACAGCATTATGAACAATAATAATCTTGGTATAGTTGCAGGCCCATGGCTATTATTTCAATAAATTATTATATTTATTCAGGGGAAAATCTTTACTAAGAGTGTACCTGTAAAAATCATATTCAGCATTTCGTGTGAGCAGGAAAATGATATGACTCCCCGACGTCTCGTATTGCGGCGGTAACGCTATTTTATTATGTCTTAGCAGAGAGTACGATTCGAGATTAGGAATTAAAGTATTTATGCTTACAAAGAATTACGAATATATTACTACTTTTTATTAATAAATTTATTTTCCAAAAAGAAAGGCCATGGTCATGCCGTTTTTGTATTATATCTATATATTTGTTGTTATAACATGATTTATATATGCGTATATGGATACTTAATAAAGAATAAAAACAAAGCGTTATAAAACTCAATTTAAATTAAGTTTAACGACCATAGCAAATTTTTTATTTAAATGATACATGGGCTTTACAAGGAAATTATAATCTCTTCGCCCAAGCTTAGGCTAGGTTTCACAACAGTTCGGGTCAGGGGTGAGTGCGTCACGTCCATTGTGGGGAGAGGGTTTATCATAGTGGAGCGCTTAAGTGTGGATCGAGGCAGTCTGTTGATATGTTTTTTTTTGAATGGCAACCGCGGGCCGGAAAGGCAGGGAGCAGACCTATCGGCGGACACAAAAAAACAGAAAAAAAAAAACAAAGGTCGTATACCGACGTTACAGCCCCATGCTAAAACGGTTGCTAGGTGATCGTAGTATTAACTAGCAATCGTGTTGGCGTAGCCGGAATGATAATGATGAAAACTTGCACTATAAGGCGGGGTTCTTTTTAATGGCTGTAGTTGAAGAAGCTTCTTGATGACAAGACTTGCGACGAGTCGGCCAAAGTTGGTGCTTTGGTCACTATTAGTCTTCTTACCACAGTTATTACAGGTATAATGAGGATGACGGCTATTATGGCGGAGCTGATGGTTCCGAACGTCAACAGTCGGTTCCAGGCAGTAGTCTATACCGAATCCAATATTTTACCTACAGCATCTTCGTTGAGGAGTTAAGATATTGTTCCTTCATTGTCAATAATGGATTGGCCGTGGATCTCTTTAGCAAAATCATTCAATAATAACGGCCTTTCGATTAGGAACATAATTCGTTCCTGTAGCTGTTCTAGATCTTTTTCTGTATAAATGCCACTGGTTGCCAAGGAAGCTGGGTCGACGTATTTCCACGATATCTGTGTAAAGGGCTTCAGGGTTAATGGTGCTTTGCCTTCCACTGGTTTAGGCATGATTTTCAGCCACTCTCCGTTTATTTTGTTATATGATGGCAGGATGCCATTGCATGATACTCAGGTGCCATGATTTTTCAGTATGTGTGTTTTCGGTGTCAAATATTGCGTTTGGTTATTCCGTAACACTTCTAGTTTAGCATAACAATATTCCCCATGCTAGACCTTCACTTTTATTGGTACGCATTTATTTATGTGTACCACTTCTCCTCCTACTGTTGCCATGTAGGCAAGCTCGTTCATCAAGTCGTAAGCCAACTCATCAGGTGACTGATTGGCTATTGCTAGAGCGTTGAGCATTGTCTGTCGTTCAATTTTACATTGTTGTTGCATTACATTATATTGCAAGGATTGAACTTGAGATTTTATTTGTTTCTCGACGTATACGAATTTAAAATTGACATACGCAAATATGTCCAAATTTTCTATCACCATCCTTGCAGGCTTTGCAAAAGAATATCCTTTGGTGGTCTCTAGGATAAATAGCTTAGGGTGTTTGGTCTTAATCACTCTGTATCCGCATAAGTTTACACTGCCCTCGCTGGATAGGCCAAAGGTCACATCGTCTGTAGTAAGGGAATATACAGTTCTTTCGTGGTTATGGGGGTTGTCTGTGATTTTGTTAACTAGTCCTTCGTATAACAGTTCGTAATGGTCAAATTTATATCGGTCTAAAGGTGGAGCTTCCCAGAAGGTACACCCACTTTTAACATCGATGCACGAAGTTTCGGAGAGAGTTCACGATGTTCCGGAGCTTGCACGAATTTTATTATTATCAAGATCGATTTGTGCAAATTGCTCTTTTCTGATTCTTAGGAGGCCTTGTACGACCTCGTTTTCCAAGGCGTCATATGGGTCTTGGTAAACACTTCTGGAGCATTGCCTATTCTCGGTGAGTGTACCTGCGTAGATTATTGGGTGTGCTACAGTACTATTCACTTTTATTTCGGTCATTATGGTGCTATCTCCAAACTTAAATTTTCCGGTTTCGTACATTTGTTTACAAGTGCGCCTGTTGATTTCGTGTATGTATTCGGCCTGACCATGGTTAACTATAGAGTTATGCGAGGACATTCCGCAATAGTAAACTGCCCGCTGTATCTCTACGTTACACTGTATTACATGAGTTTGACGATAGTTTACTATTTGTAATAAATGTATGTCACGACAGGTTACATTTACAGGGTTCATGGAGAATTCGCATTCGCCTATTTCTAGTAGAGATACTGTGGTTATGTTCAGGTGCCGTGATCCGCAGTCGCAACCAATTAGACTGTAAATTGGAGCAAAAAGACGTAAGAAAATCATTACTTTTGCCAAGTTCAGCTGCAAAATGAAGGTAACTTAATGCTGTTTCCTTTTTGTTTTGTTTCATAATCGTACATTGCATGCTTAGTGCTCATGTTCTTGAATCTTAATTTGTGGTAAGTGTCTATATTACATAAAATTTTATTTCTTTTTGTAGTCAGTTTGTTTTTTTTTCATATTCGGATTTTCATAAAAAAATTTAAATATAATTTTTTTATTGTATGTTTCGTTTGATTAACACATCGTACAATAAGTCCCGAGACTAACAACGAAAACCACATTCTTTTTCGAAAATCATTTTTATTCATCAATATAATTTCCTTTTAGAGTGATACAATCTTTTCAACGCCTTTTCAACATTTCTATACCATGTTTATAGAAGGATTTATCCTTTGCTTCAAAATAGGCTTTAGTTTCGGCAATGACCTTCTCATTCGAGCCAAATTTTTTCCCTCGAGCATTTTTTTGAGATCAGCAAAGAGCCAGTAGTCGCTGGGCGCTAAATCTGTTGAATACGGGTGGTGGGGAAGCAAATCAATGCCCAATTCGTTTAAGTTTGCCATTGTTTTCATGGACTTGTGGTATGGTGCATTGTCTTGGTAAAAAAGGATTTTTTTCTTCTTTATGTGCGGTCGTTTTGCTGCGACCTTCTCCTTCAAACGTAACAACAAGTCAATATAATAATCACTGTTGATCGATTTACCTTTCTTTAGGTAGTCAATGAAAATCACGCCATGTGTATCCCAAAAAACAGACGCCATGACTTTGCCAGCAGACTGCTGCATTTTTGGACGCTTTGGGCGGCTTCCGCCAGCTATGCGCCACTCAGATAATTGCCAATTCAACTCCGGAGTAAAATGATATATCCATGTTTTATCCATGGTCACGTATCGACGCAGGAAATCCTGTTTTTTGCGAGTAAATAGCGATAAACAGCTTTCTAAATCGTCGGCTCGTTGCTGTTTTTGTTCCACTGAAAGCAATCGCGGCACCCACTTAAAAAAAACCTTTTTCATGCTCAATTTTTTATAAAGGATTGTAAATACGCTTCCAGATGATATCTGTGTCATTTCTGCAATCTCACGGACCTTTACTTTGCGATTTTTCATTACAATTTATAACACTTTACTCACATTTTTCTGTGTAACGGCTTCTAATAGCCTATCTGAACGTTCCGCATCGTTTGTGTCCGTACGACCACGTTTAAACTCAGCATACCAACAAAAAATCGTTGGTTTAGATGGAGAGGAGTCCGGGTAATGTTTAAGCCATTGCTGGGCTTCTACGGTGTTTTTACCCATTAAGAAACAATGTTTTATCAACATGCGAAACTCGTTTTTTTCCATTTTTCAAACAAATTACAAAGTGACTTTACTCCAACCTCGATATCTCTGCTGTGTGTGATCTGATCGACGTAAAATTCTTACACGTTTTATGTAAAGGTTCGCACTTTATGGCAACGTGGCCTGTTTGGTATCACTAGCACCATCTCTGGGTTAGACTCGGGACTTATTGAACGATGTGTTATATTATAGAAAATTTCATTTTTCGCGCCTCTTTTCATAGGCATATATACGCATATATATATATATATATATATATATATATATATATATATATATATATATATATATATATATATAAGTGTTGTTGTTATTATTTTTTGATTGGTTTTAGATGCTTTTATTTGTTTATAGGTCGTTTTCGCTATTTGTGTCCATTTTCTTGCACTTTTATTTATATTTCCGATTTATGTGGGATTCGCGGAGTCTATTGGCATGTACAATCTTATCCTACTTTTTATATTTTATCCTTACATTATGAGTTTTAGGGATTTCTAATACTTTGTGTGAACTGGAGTAGTGGTCGCCGAACTTGCCGGGTTTAGGACCGAGCAGTAAGAACATAAAATCTCTGACCTTAAAGTTTTGTGGATTTATTCGTTTGTCGTACAGTTTCTTGTTTCGTAATTTCGATCCGACTAAGTTGTTGTAGGCTAGAGTTTGAATGCCATTAAGTCGGGTCAGTGATTCGATGATATATTCTTTGTATGTTGGTGACATGTTACTAGTTTCTAAGAAATCGCTTGACGGTAACCACGCTAATTTTCTGAACACCACCTCATAAGGCGTGTGTTTTGTGCTTTCTTGCACGCTGGTGTTATAGTTTAGCATGGCTATTTCGATCCACTCGTCCCACTTATTGCCTCTATCAGTGTAATGTTTTAGGAACTCATAGAGTACATGATGAGATCGTTCGAGGGATCCGTTCGATTGTGGGTGGAAAGCGGTCGTTTTGAGTTACTTTATTCTGAACCTTTTGGTGATTCTATTCATCAGGTGACTTAGAAAATTCTTCCTTTGGTCCGTTAATATTGCCTTGGGTGCTCCAAATAGACAGATGAATTTCTTTATCAGTGCGTTGGCGATAGTAGTGCCTAGGGTGTTCTATAGGGGTACGGCTAAACAATACTTCAATAGCTGATCTTGTATCGTCAACACGTACTCATTCCCTTTCTTGGTGGTCCTTAGGGGTTCTACTATATCAATGGCTATTTTATCAAAAACAGCTCCCGGAGTTTCGGTGATTGCCATGGGCTGTTTTGTTTAGAGACGCACTAATTTCTTTAATTGACAGTCCAGGCATTGTTGAATGCGTCGCTGTACGTCGTCTTTTAGATTTTTCCAATAGTATTTGTGGCGGATTCAGTTGAATGTTTTTGATACTCCTCTGTGAATTCTAATCAGCGATCTGTGGAGTTCGTAGAAGACTTCATCCCTCTTGTCAATCGGGACATATCGTAGTTTTCCGGTGCATATAAAAATTCTCGTAGAGGTATCAATGAATGTGCTTTTAAAAAGGCTCAGGATCTCTGACCATTTTAAGTTTTCTATATATTTATTCTTAGCAATGCTAAACGTTCTTTGGGTTCATTTTCCCAGTAGTTCTTTCAAATTTTCCAAACTTTTCGTCAGATTTTCTTTAATCTGCGTCATGGAAAGCGGTTGATTTCCTTTTATACATATAGCGTCGAAAGATTTTTTTCCTTTACGCTTCTCGCGATGAACTTCCCCGACAGTCAAGTTTTTGAAAACGGTTTTTTTTCCGTATTCGTGTAGCCTTTTGCTGCCCTCGTCACAAAAATATCCGTCCGAGCTCAGGAAATAGACTATATTGTCGTTTCTCGTGTGCAGTGGTTCCTCCAATTATAGTACAAGGCTACGGCTAGTTACTTCGTTGTGTTCTTATTCATCGGGAGATTCTGATTTTTTGTCCGACTTTGATATGGATCTTATAGGCATAGCGAAGAGTATAGGTTTCGCAGACTCGTCAGAGTCATAATCTGGGCTTTTTTTGTAGTCGACTTTTTTCTTGGGTCGCGGTGCCCTTCTATTCTTAACCAGGGTCACTTCTTGGGCTTTTCTTGATCGTCCCCTAGGTTTTTGGGTATTGGTTCCCCAGGTTCGGGTGCTGGAGGCCCTTCTTGGGCTTTGACAGGGACAGGTTCATTCCTTTTTTGTAGGGTACGCGTTACTACGTTAACAGCAACTTTTTTGACGAGGTTGCGTAATGGTGCATCGGCGTCAGCATTTAATTTGCCGGGCTCATAGATTATCTTGTAATTATATTCAGATAATTTGAATCTCCATTTCTGGACTCTAGTGTTAAGGTCGACTGTTTTAAACCATACTATCAGTTGCGGATCAGTTATTACCGTAAACTCCTGCCCGTATACATATGATCTTAATGCTGTTACGCTGTGTAATACGGCTAACGCCTCCTTTTCTTAACGAGTTACCCCCACTTGCGACTTTGAAAAAATCGTTTTTTTGTTAATTGCATTTTTTTGAAGTAGCAGTATCTGAGAATATGACCTGGAAATTCAAGTCATTCCGAACAAAATTGACTGAGATATGAGCGTTGAAAGAGAAGAATCCGTTGTGTAAACAAGCGGCAATTAAAACTTTAAATGCGTTTTTCTCGAAATGGCATTTCTAAAGTCAGTGACCAAGATTACTTAAACACTTATAAACCGATCTTTTTGAAATTTTGCAGGCTTATTAAATACATAAAAATGTAGTCTTTAATCGTTTGATTTTTTGTTTCAAAAAAAAATGGCCGTTTTATAGCCAAAAAACGGCCGTTTTTTTTCGTTAAAATCAAACCATTAACTTTGACTGTCCTCCATTTTGTCAAAAATGAATATTTTTTTAAATCCTTTAATTAAAGACAAGTTTATACTTATATTTAACTAAATCTATTCACATTTGTTTCAAATAATCCACTCCGCCGCAATGATGATCACCGCAAACCGTATAAATAAAAACACTATTTCATTGGCGGCTATTTGCTACTTAACAATGTAATATTTTGCAATAAAAAAATTACTGAAAGTTCTTTAAGATGTATTCTTTAAGATAATATAATAATCGTAACAAAAAGTTTTGTAGTTATCTTTACAAAAATTCATGAAAAAGGCCTTTTTTGTTGAGCTACAACTGGGGGTAACCCCTTAAAATTCATAATTGCTTTCGGCGCCACGCAGCATGCGCAAAGTATAGGATATCAGCTGGTCCATTCTAATTCCTCCTTGAGACAGGACTCCTTTAACTGCGTAGCCTGAAGTATCTGTAGTGAATATGAAAGGTCGAGATAAATCGAGAAATCGTAATACAGGTGCACCGCAGGGCATTTTTTTAATAAATTAAATGCTTCTTCTGTTCTTTCGTTCCATCCAAAAGTAGATTCCTTTTTTAGTAATTCAGTTAAAGGTTTTGTAATATACGCAAATCTTTCCATAAATCGCCGATAATGCTCTGCTAGTCCCAAGAATTGGCGAACGTTTTTTACGTTCTTAGGCCGCGAGATGCATCTTACGGCTTCCAGCTTCTTTGGATCGGGTCTTAATCCTTTTTCGCTAAGCAGGTGGCCTAAATATACTACTTCGCGTTTTAGTAATTCGCATTTGTCGATCTGTAATTTTAGTTTAGCTTCTCTTAATCTGTCCATTAGTTCCGTTATTTTTCTTTGGTGTTCATCCAGGTTGTTGGAGTAGATAACGATGTCATCTTGATAGACGAACAACGTTATAACTTGCATCCCTTTTAACAATTTATCTATTAGTCTTCGAATGGTAGCGGGCGCGTTTTTCAATCGAAAGGGTATCCTAACAAATTCATAATGGCCGAATGCATGCTGAAGACTGATTTATGTGCGTCTTTTGGATGCATCTTCATTTAATGGAATCCTGACGCCAGGTCGAGCTCTGTGTAATATTTGGCTAATTCTACTTGATCAAATATCTATTTGATATTAAGAAGCGGTTACGAGTCGTCTATTGCTTTTTCATTCAAGGCCCGGAAGTCTAATACCATGCGCCATCAGGGGCGGCCGTTAATGTCGGGTCTCTTCAGTACGATCCAAACCGGCACATTGTAGAGTGATTTGGAGTTTTTGATGACTCCTACCTTTAACGGATCCCTTATCTGTCGATTTATTTTATCTTTTATTGCATGTAGGAGGCGATATTGATTTGTATGGACTGGATTATCGTCAGTCGTCGGGATTTCATGCGTTATAAGGTCTGTTCCCGGAAGTTCATCGCCGGGTAGATAAAATACATCCCTGTTGTTTCTTAATCGATCGATTACGTATGACCTTTCGTCGTCGTTTAAGTGATCAATCCGTAAATAATCTTTCATGTTCTCCTTAACTTCTGGTTTTTCGAGAGACCCGGGGTCTCCCAAGTCGGCGAGTGACTCGAGCTGGTAGTCCAGGTCGGTCGCTGTCTCGTTCTCTGAAAACAGGTAGCTGTTTTTTGTAGCTACGTTACTGTCGAGGTCTTCGTCTTTTAATACCTCCAAGATATTTGCTTCGTTGTAGGTATTGCTGGATGCAGTCCTAATTTTGAAAGGTCGTGCGACGCCGTTACGTCTCATCAGGTGGTTAAGGTAGTCAAGGTTTACTCGGAAATCGCGCAGAAAATCGCAACCTAGTACACCATCCTCTGGAATGGAGAAGTCATCTTTTATCACTGACAATTTTATATCATTTTCTAACAAGAAGATCTCTACTGTTTCCCAGGCTGGTATGATTCTTTTCCCGATTCCTCGCAATGTGTATTTCTCTGTCATTTCGATTTCCTCTTCGGGCAGTATCAAACTTGATTTTATTAAATTTATTTCCGACCCTGAATCGACTATTAATCTCCCTTCTGTGAGAGTGGGAGGATTGAGGATTTTTAAGAATGGTAATCCAGTTTTTACGTCGCTTGTAATATTATGTAAGTTTTTCGTTATATGAGGCCGATCTTCGTCTTCCCAGATAATTTTTACATGTTTATTATTTAATGTTATTAAACTGTTTTAAAAGTGTAGTATTGCTTTGGCGGCTTTGAAGAAATTTGCTCATAATACTTTGTTATAGGGGATAGGGAAATTATTATTCACTACGATAAATTCGATTATTGTTTCTTTCACTTTAATTTCTGCCTAAAACGAGCCATGTTCTGTTCCGCCCCCCAACCATTGTATTGTGAATTCGTCTTGGGTTTCCAGGTATTTGCGATCCGGCAAGACGTGTGTTGTTAATACACTAACTCCTGATCCTGTATCGATCATGAAGGTGCTAGGGAACTGAATTTGAAGAAGGCTGAGGTTTATGAACGGTACAGTTCTACAAGTTCTTACGGTACTAATACTGCACTGAAATCTTCAAGCTTTATCGAGAGGGCTGAGCACACTTGAGTTTGTAGGGCCTCCCTGTTAGCGCTCTGTTGTGGGAGACTCTTCTCGTTTTTTGCCTGGTTGTATTTCCTTTACCGGCGTTCGGTGAGGATGTGCCCTTTTATTCGACAATAGCTGCACTCTGGCACAGGATCCAGGTTGGACCTTTTTTTGTTGGCGGCAGACTGTAGCCGTGTGCCCTGGCATGTTGCATTGAAAACACTGAATTGCGGCTCGTGGCGTGTTATTTGTGCGCATAAGGCAGTTCGGTGCCAAGTGCCCGGGCTTATTACATAGTTGACAGACGTCTACCACGCGCCTGTTCTTGCTACACTGCTTCGCTGTATGTCCTTTTTGTTCGCACATTTGGCATACTACGTCGTTCGACAGAGGTTGACGGTGTGGCGGGGCTTCCTACAAATTTGGCACGTCCGTGCCTTAAGCAAACAGGTTGCCTCTGAGTGTTATGGTTTGTTACAAAACCGGTATACTGTCGACCTGTTTAGTCGGGCCTCGTATCTAGTTTTTCCGCGCTTTTTGGCTCCAGTTTCGCGGATTCCCAGCTTGTATGAAAGAAACCTCTTTCATACGGCCTTTGTCTATCGCGAAGGGCATTTCTAGCGGCGATTTGCCTTTCGATGAGCATCGCATTTTTTACGATATCCGATATGTTGTCAGCGGGCCTCATTCTAATTTCTATTTCCGGCTTCAACCCTTGTTCAAAACATACAATTATGTGGTTTTTTGTTTGCATCTTAAATTCGTGATCGAGGCTGCCGGTAGCTATTTGGTGAGCTCAATTGATTTGTGCTCCTAAATTTCTCATGTGGTTGGCAAATGCAAGGACTGTCTCGTTGTCACGTTGATATTCGTTGCCAAGCTTCCCTAATAGTTGTTGTTCTATTTAACTTCGCGCATAAATATCCTTTAGGAAGTCTTTGAAAGACTCGATTGTTGGAAAGGTGGATCTGAGGATGGCAGGACGAGCTTCTCCTTTTACTTTACTTCGAATTGATCTTACTAGGTTTGTTTCATCGTAAGGCCCTAGTATTTTCTTGGCTTCATTACAGCCTTCTAAGAATTCACTTAATGAAATATTTGTTTCATTAAATTTAGGTACCACGCTAAGGGCATCTTTCAGCGAGGCTTGGAAGATGAGCTTTGGGTTGCTTCCACTTTCGGCGTCTCTACTGTTAACGGCCCTATTGAATTAAGCCATTGTAGGGCAGTCTTAATCCAAGATGTTTAGATCGATTAGAGGTTGGTGGATGGGTAGAGGGAGAATAATGTCTTCAGTTACTTTCGGAAAAGTGTCGAGGGGAGAGTCAAGACCTTTGTTTTGGGGAAAGCGGGGTATCCGTGGCTTACGTGAGAAGGGGTTAGCAATTTCGTCCTTGTCTTTTTCCGATTTTAACGCCTTGGTGAGTTGTTGCCTGGTTTGTCTTTTATCAGTCATTTGTTGTTTGGTGATCCGTAGATTGTGCAATTCTTAGGTTAAGAAAAAGAATTTTGGTCATATAGCAATAATCCGACCTTTTAGAATAATCTCTAAGATCTCTCCTTTTTGGTACGGTACTGGCCTTCATTTTATCGTTATTATATATTTATACTTTTTTTATTTTATTTTTTCTCTCTCTTCTTTTTTTTTAATTATTTTTATTTTCCTATCCTTGTATATTTTTTATATTGTTTGTTTATTTATTATTATCCCCTCTTTGTATATATACATATATTTCGTTGATTTGTTTGCCGGGGTTCTCCTTTTGAAGCAGCGTCATCTTCTCTGATAATTTTGACGCTAATTTAAACTCAGTGATGTGAAAGAAAAAGAAAAGAAAGAAAAGGGGAGAAAAAAATAAATTATATACGAGGTCTGGCTATTAAATAACGAGACTGGTTACGAAAAAGGGTTTTATTATAGAAATTATTCTACATTCGAATGCTCCCCTTCGATATACTCCCCTTCCCTCGCCACACACCTTTCCATACGTTTTTTCCATTGATTGAAGCAGTGCTCGAAGTCTTCTTTGGTGAGGACCTTTAGGAGCTCTGCCGTTTTTTGCTTTACCGCTTTCATCGACTTAAATGGGGTCCCTTTCAAAGCAGATTTTATCTTCGAAAACAAAAAAAAGTCGCACGGTGCTAAATCTGGCAAGTACGGCGCGTGTTCGAGCACTAGAGTGCGCTTACCGGCCAAATACTGCTTCACAGATAGCGCGTTATGGGCAGGTGCGTTGTCCTGGTGCAAAATCCACGAGTTGTTCTTCCACAACTCGGGCCGTTTCTTACGAACTCGTTCTCGCAGTGTTGCCAAAACTGACAAATAGTAAGTCTGGTTGCCAGTCTGACCCTCTGGAACTCATTTAGTCATTACGATACCGTTAATGTCGAAAAAAACGATCAACATTGCCTTGAATTTTGATTTGGACATCCTTGCTTTTTTGGTTCTGGGCGATTCAGGCGTCTTCCAATGCATCGATTGCCGATTTGTTTCAACATTGTATTAAAAAATCCACGTTTTGTCGCAAGTAATAATGTTTTTCATCAGTCCAAGATCTTTTTTCAAACTTTCAAGGAAATCTGAGCAGACCTGTTGACGCAAGAGCTTTTGGTCAGGAGTCAGGTTTTTTGGCACCAACTTCGCACAGACTTTTGTCATGTGTAATTCCTCGTGTAAAATTTGTCTAACCGTTTCTTTATCGGCGTTTGCAGCCTCGGCAATCATCCGGATGCTCATTCGACGATCTGCACGCACAATATGGTTGATTTTGGTCACTGTTTCCGGAGTTAAAACAGTGACAGGGCGACCTGGGCGTTGGTCATCTTCAGTGCTCACTTGGCCCTCACTGAAGCGCTTACACCACTTAAAAACACGCGCACGAGAGAGAGAATTGTCCCAATAGGCTTCTTGCAACAATTTACAGCACTCAGTTGGAGTTTTTTTCAATTGAACGAGAAATTTGAGATTTATACGTTGCTTCTGTTTTTCGTCACACATTGTTTTTGGCACGAGAAAAAAACACGTTTGTTTCAAACCGCTACTGCACAAATACAATAATAGTGACGAGAACGTGTTTTGGTACGTGCATAGACAAGATATCTAGATACCTAACGCACTACTCGTCTTTTTCCCCACCTCTCTACGGCGCCCTCTAGGCGCGCAGTCTCGTTATTTAATAGCCAGACCTCGTATACGATACGAGTGGTTCACTTTTTGTTAATAAGAGAGAAATTTATCGAAATCTCAAACACGAAGAAAAATTAGTCTAAAGCATAATTAACAAAAAAAAAACAAAAAAAGGAAGGAAAGAAAGAAGACAATATTTCGGCTTGTTGTGAGTTTAGGAATTCGAATTGGAAGGGGCCGTAAATATTTAGCCTTGTTTGAAAAATAATAAGTTTTCTTTTTATTCGTTTGAAAATTTTCTAATTACAAATCGCTGGTTTGGCGCGATTTTACGTATATTTTTTTTCAATTTTTCTTTTAGGTTTTCTTCGCTGTTTGGCTTCTTCTTCGGTATTTTAAAAGCTTGCACCATCGCTTTAATGCAGGTGGTGCACAGTCCTGGGGGCTCCCCGTGCTGACAGCGCAGCAACTCGACTCTCTCGTTAAAGGTCAGGGCTGGCTTTAGATGATCGACTTGTTTAGCGGCGTGCGCCTCTAACCTTTGGATGCGTTTAGCGCGCTTCTCACCATATATTTTTTTCAGAACCCAAGGTTGCTGGCGGGGCTCCCTTAGTGCCCAGAAATACCGCTTGCGCTGCCGCGAGTTCGCGTTCTTTTGTAGGGCAGGGAGTTTTCTCTGCTTAGCCTCCACGTGCTCGGAGGTAAAATACCCTCGTTTCTCGGTACTGATTGATTCCTTGCTGGTCTTAATATTAACTGGGGAAAAGAGGAGAGGTGTGTGAGAATGATACAAAATAAAGTGTGTAATGAAAAAAAAAAAAAAAATGCAGATGATAAAGGGATTAATAAAATTAATAGAACAACAAAAAGGATTAATAATAACAATAAATATATTAAAAAGAAAATAATAAGAAGGGAAGGGTAAAAAAGGAAGAGAGATAGAAAAGTAAAGAAAGAGGAGAAGGAATAAAAAATATTAGATTGTTCAAATAACTTCCTAATCTTTGATGCTTAGTTCAGCCACGTGTTTGGTCAATTTTTTATATCGCTCCGGTTCTTGTGAACTACGGCGCTTGTTACCATTAGCGCTTGTGGACTCTTCTTTGTGCCTTACGATTTCTCTGGAGCGGTTTCTCGACGTGCCTTCGGTCCTTAACGTATCCTTTCTCTAGGTCCTTTTAATGCCTTCTGATGTGTTCGGTTTGGCTCTGTGTATCGTCTGTTCTTTAACGCAGGATATCACTAGATTCGTGGGTTTCCTTAATCCGCCTCTGTGGATCTAGGAGTTCAAAGATCAGGCCATCCTCTACTACATTGGTTTCCTGTAACGCGTTCTTTAATGTGAGTTCCCTGTTGTGGAGCGAGGAGATCAATTGGGTGATGTGATCGTGAGTCAACTCCTCGTAGTTGAGTGGCATCATCTACGAAAATTAGTCTGGTTAACCTTCTGTATTTTCCAACCCATATCTTTGTCAAAACCTCCAGCAATTTTCTAAAACTTGTACTCTGTTGCTTGTGGCTGAATGATAAAAATCCTTGTAGATGACAGGGGTCATGCGTTTGATGGCTGCGCACGATTGGTGTTTATATATATATTTCTTTTGTTTCATCTATTTATCTTCAACTTTAATCCGAGCTAACGGACCTTCTTGGTGTTTCGGGTCATAGTGCAGACTCCAATAAGTCACGTAATCTACGTGTTGTTTATCTAAATAGTAGCCGTGGTGTATAAAATAGATTTTTGCCTGTTGGGCAGTGAGTGAAAACCGAACTTTAGCGCTTTAATGTAATGGCGGTCAATTGTCAACTCCGCTAGATTCATATATGTGCGAAAAAACGACTAATTATTTATCTAATACCTATCTGTTATTTTAATTTGTTTATTCCTCTTGTTATTATTTACTCAGTTTGTTTAAATTATTTGTTGAATTGGCTTTACTCATTTATTTTTATTTTTCCCGACTCGTTCGCTTTCCTTCATTTAACTTTTATTATTTCCTTATCTTTGCTATTACCTTATGTAATCACTTATCGTTTTTCAGTATTTAGAATTTATTTATTTAAATTTTTAATTATTCATTTATATTTATGTATTCAGTTATTCGTTTTGATTTTCGTACTTGTCCCTTTTTTTTATTGCATTTTTTATAAAATTCATCCTTTCCTTAAAAATTTTCATCCTTCTTTGTTTAATTGTTTATTCGTTTGATTAGTTATCCTTTTCTTATTTATCCAAGTATTTATTTATTGTTTGATTTTTTTATTTGTTTCTTTTATTTCATTTTTTTCTATTCAGTCCTTCTATTTTATTTAGCTTATTTTATTTTAACTATTATTTTGGTATTTAATGGTTTAATTCATAATTTTTATTGTTAATTATTTTATCCCTTTATTTAAATTAATTTATATTATTTTGTCTATTGTTTTAATTCATTATTTTATAATATCTTCCTTTTATCATTTATCTTGTGTCTTCTTATTTTCCGTATAATTCCCTTTTTTTTATGCTATCACATTCATTTACTTCCTTTTTATTTAGTTTTTATTTAATTCCTTGCTACCATTTATTTTAAAAAAAAAAAAGAAAATTTTATTTCCAAAAATTATTAGGAATTTTCATTATGTCCTCTCTTTTATTTTGTATTGTTATTATCTATCCCTTATTTTATTATTTTTCGGACTCCCTTCTATTTATTGGCTTATTTAAATTCGTTTATTTTTTCACTTATTTAAATTTATTTATTCGCCTTTGATTTATTTTTAAAACTCTGCATTTTAAATTATTCAATTAAATAAAGAAAAAAATTTAATTATTTCAACTTATTAATCACTTTAAGCTTAATAATTAAAAATTTTCTCTTTTTTTTCTTAGCACTTTAATTTATTTTATTCATTTAACCCTTTTTTTTATCGTTTTTACCTTTCTTTCACTCACTTTCCGTTTATTAGTACTTTATTTATTCATTTACTCATTTGTTATTTGATTTTTATTTGTTTAATAATTACTTCTTTTTTGTTTTGATTATTTATTTGTCCTTCTTCGTTTATTTTATTTACTTTAATCAAACTTTGTTTATTTTCTTACTTTATTCTTTTGACACTTTATTTTTTCAATTATTTTCGTTGTATTCTACTCATTTATTCGTTCTTTTTTCACCACTTGTTATTTATTCGCTTATTTATCTTTCACAGTTCACTAGTTCTAACATTTTATATTGTTTACTTTATTTTTTGTTTAATTCATCCGTTTATTTATTTATTATTTATTCCTTATTTTCATTTATCTTTAATTAACTTTGTTTAATTTTAACACTTATTTATCACTTATTATTTTCCATCATTTATTAATTAGTTTGTTTATTTTATTTATTTGATTATTTTATTCTTTTAGCACTTATATTTATTCTATTATCTCTCGTTTATTTTATTTATTTATTATTTATTCTTTATTTTCATTTATTTCAATCAACTATATTTATTCACTGTTAACACTTTTTATTTATTTATTTTAATTTAATTCATTTATTTACGTTTATTTTATTTTATTCACTTGTTTTTCCTTTTACTTTATTTATTCACGCACTTTATTATTTATTCGTTATGTCATTTATTTTATTATTCATTTTATTTTTTATCTTGTTTTATTTATTCTTTCTTTTTGTTTGATTATTATTCTTTACTTTTAGCACTAACTTTTATTCAAAAAATTTTTCACATTATTGACACCCACACAATTGTCACCAAGTTCGCATTAATAATTCACAACCACTTAATTATACTTCATCACTTTATTTTATTCAATTTCAGTTTATTTAATTAATTAACTTATCTTTTCATTTATTTCAATTTATTTAATCATTTTAAATTTTATTCGCTTTATTTTTTTCTGTTAATACTTTATTTTATTCAAAAAAAATTTAATTACTTTCGATTAATTTATACGCTTTATATTTTTACTAGCACTTAATTTTTAACACTTCTATGAATCTTTTTGTTTAATTATTTTCGCGATTTATTCTATTCTGTTTTTTTTTTTAAAAAGTTTATTTAAAGAAACAGAGGAAAAGAAAAAAGAAAAAAAAAATTTTTTGTTAATTTTTCTAAATTTATTTAATTATTGTAATAATTTTAATTATTTTTATGCACACAATGAAAGCTGTATATGAATGACATAAGCACCTCATAGTTATTTTATTTTTTGTGACAAATTTAATTTGTTTGTGCGTAATTTTTTTGCACACTTTGAAATTTTAATTTGAAGAGAAAAAGAAATGAAGTAGAAGTTAAAAAGAAAAGAAAAATAAAGCTTATTTTCTCCAAGGTAAAAGGAATCAGTTTCCTTTTTTTCTCAACGATCCCTTCCAGGACCTCCAAAAATTTTGTAACACCGGTGATTACGCTACGATGCGTTATTAGACATAATGCAAGCGATCGCTACCTTTTAGAGCCTAAGCAGTGAAGCTTAAGGGCTTGGGATGGCGGAGGAGTTTTAGCTTTACCTTTTTCCTTGCCGTTTTTTTGAAAGGGTGGTGTAATGCAGGATTGAATGTGCGTCTAGGCCGAAACTCAGCCCTGATACACCGCTCTGGAAAGGTCCTAACAAGTGTAAGGAGGTAAGAGGCAGTTAGCCGAAACTCAGGCTAAAGGCTATCTCTGAAAGGATATACGATAGAGTAGACAGTGATAGAAAGCAAATGAAATAATTTTTTAGTTTTTAACTTACTTTTATTAGTTGGTGAATTCTTGGTTGTTGGATCTGATCTCTCTCTGTCTCTCTCTCTCTTTCTCTCTCTCTCTCTCTCTCTCTGACTGGTAGAAGATTGGGACGCGTTCACGTTTTGGCAAGAAGAAAAACAAGAGAAATGAATTAAATAAAGACGGGAGCTTTGGCAAGTCTAGCGAGTGCAGCAGTACGGAAGTCCGGTGGTCCTGGAGTAGGCGAGTCCGCTCCCCGCAGGTAGATCTTCCCTTTTTATGCATTTATGCAGCGATAACGCTGTGCCAATCCGATTGCTCAAAATTAGCGCGGGGTGGACGCTAATGCTTTATCTTGAAGGCGTTCCGTTCGAGTGGGAGAGTGAGAATTAGAGAGAGAGAGATGATCCCTTTTTGCATAATTTTCATGCATTTTTACTTTCTATTGCTTAAAATGGAAATACATTAACTTAAATTACATGATATTTTTGTATTTAAGATTTAATGCGTATTACAAAAAAAAAACGAAGTTTTAGTCGCATTTTCACGCATTAAATAAAGAATAATTATTTAAATAAATGAAAAATGATTGCTATACAGGACACGTGTGGTATCCGTGGGTTAGTAAAATAATAATTAAAATATGATTTATGATGGTTTCAAAATAATAATTTAAATGATTATCTTTTTACAATTTTATCTAATCTGTAGGTAATTTTTATAACTGTCAGATAGATAATTAATCGTTTGATGCTATTTTTTGGTAAAACCAAGAGTTATTTAATTATTATTCATCAAGTTTTATTTCTACTGCTACGTTATTTTCAATTGAATTGATTATAGAATTATAGAATAAATCAACTGTTGCGCACTGACGATTATTAGAAATTAAGACAGTGCGAAAAGGCGACTATTCTTATAAAATATTGCAAAAAATAAATTAACAGTTGAATAGTTATAATTATTTGAAATATTTAATGCTATAATTTTCTTCTCGCAAAGAATTATAAGCACTTCTGCAGAATTAAGGATACTTGGACATAAAATATATATACGTGAAAAAATATTAAAGTTAATTATTAATATAACATTAAAAATAACATAAGGGAAAAAAGAATATTGCAAAATGAAATTAATATCGAAAAATTGATAGGAAGTACGATTAATACAGGCACAGCATTATGAACAATAATAATCTTGGTGTGGTTGCAGGCCCGCTGCTATTATTTAAATAAATTATTTTATTAATTCAGGGGAAAATCTTTACTAAGAGTGTACCTGTAAAAATCATATTCAGCATTTTGTGTGAGCAGGGAAATGATATGACTCCCCGACGTCTCGTATTGCGGCGGTAACGCTATTTTATTATGTCTTAATAGAGAGTACAATTCAAGATTAGGAATTAAAGTATTTATGCTTGCAAAGAGTTACGAATATATTACTACTTTTTATTAATAAATTTATTTTTCAAAAAGAAAGGACATGGTCATGCCGTTTTTGAATTATATCTATATATTTTTTGTTATAACATGATTCATATATGCGTATATATATAATAAAATAAAAACAATACGTTATAGAACTTAATTTAAATTAAGTTTAACGACTGTAGCAAATTTTTTATTTAAAATATACATGGGCTTTACAAGAAATTCGTAATCTCTTGGCCCAAGCTTAGGCTAGGTTTCACAACAGTTTGGGTCGGGGGAGAGTGCGTCACGTCGATTGTGGGGAGAGGCTTTAGCGTGGTCGAGCGCTTGAGTGTGGATCGAGGCGGTCGGCCGATATGTTTTTTTTTGAATGGCGACCGGGGGCCGGAAAGGCAGGTAGCAGACCTATCGGCGGACACAAAAAGAAAGAGAAAAAAAAAACCGAGTTCGTATACCGACGTTATATTATGAATTATGGTATTTACGTAGGAAAATTTTAAAAAAATCCAGCATTTTAAAGAATCATAAGAATATCATGTAATTTATACAAAATTTTGATTAAGTGTATTATTTTTTTCGAATTTTTGTAATCACGAAATCTTATCTAATAGCCGTTATTTTCATACTAAAACAACGTTGCCCAACACTAACTACGTGGAGTTTGATAGATTCAAGTGTTTTTTTTTATTTTAGTTTTTATTTTTTCATTTTTCTTATATTTTTTAGTATAAATTTTTTTAATTTTCAAAATCTTATGTAGCTATAAAAAGATATAAAAATCTCATTTATGATTCAAATTCTTGAGTGATTATTTGTTGTCATACAAGTCTTATAAATATATTTGTTGTATATTTTGCCAAGTAAGTACGTTCTAATTGCGCAGTAAGAACAGTTTTTCATATTTTTATTTCTCATTAGCTCATAGAGTTAATTTTGAGATGATTTTTGTTTCTCAAGATAATGTTTTGAAATAACCATTATAAAGTCTAATGAACTGGCTTTTTTTTCATTTTCATGGACATAATTTAAAATCACTACTGCATTGGCAATAGCAGATTGAATTAGTCTAATAAAAACGATCCATGTCCATTTCTTTGATCGTATACATGGCGTAACATAATTAGAGCGACCATCATGTACATTAACCCCACCCATAAATTTATTATAAATTTGAAAAACATTTGAGAGATTTAAATTTTCTTTGTTTTTTTTTTCTTTACTTCTTCTTCTAGCCACAAACATGGGTGATACTCCAGCAGCAGTTGAAACTACTAAAACTGGTTTCGAATCAAGATGAGTAATGTAGTTTATCTCACTACGTTTTTCGTATTCTACAGCAAAAGTACCTTTAGGAGATCTCTTGGGGATGATATTCTTTTCTTTTACCATATTTTCTCTGATAGTACCAGTAGAACGTAATCCTAATTATTTTAAGTGTAAAACAAGATCGAAGCTTGTAAAAAGATTGTTCATATAAATGTGATAAAAAGGTATTTTCCTAACACTAACGCTACAAAAAAAATTATGCAGTAAACTAAGTACTATGCGAGATCCTAACGGGCATTTAGATAATTTATTTCCTCCCACAGCCTAATTTTTTCCGTAGTACAAATTGAAATTTAGCAAGTACCCGTCGGGAGTACAAAGTCCCTAGAATTTGAGACCAAATCTAATGGGTTTTCTCTTTATAAACTGCTTTAAGGTAGTTCTACCGAAACATTTGGCTATCATTTCATCTACAGACATAGTTGCTTGAAAATATCCAAATTGTTGTATATTTTTTCGAAATAAATTAATGATTGTCCGAACACGCCAAGCTCTATCGTTGCTGTTTTCTTCAGCTGGCTTAGAATATCTTAGTTTGGATTTCATTCTTTGAAATTTTTTTTGAGACATAGCCTTTTTGATTGGTTCAAAGGATAAGTAAAGATCATATGATCGATCATGTTTATAAGATTTCCTAGAATTCAACGCAGATACAATAAGAATTCCTATAAAGGTATTCAACTCTTCCATCGTTATAGAACAACCGTTTAGTTTTGTAGACTCAATTATATGATTTTTCATATCGTTACAAAAAAAAAATCTCGAATGACTCAACGTAGCTCATATTCTGAAGTCTTTTTTTTACATTATCAGTCATTTAACACGTATTTTCAACGTTAGATGAATAGAATTTCTTTCCTTGTACCCATTCAAAAACATAATTCGCTTCCAGGATAGATGGATCTTCTTTCTAATTTTTAGAAGCTTGATAATAAGTTTTTTCTAAAGAGATTTTCTCGAATAATTCTGATTCAGAATCGTCACTCTCATCAGTACCAGAATTATTGGAATCAGGTAAAAAAAAAGTTTCACCTTCATCATCTGAACTGGACAGTTCGTTATCTGATTTGGAATCAGATATCAATCTGCAACGTTTTGATGACATTTTTAAAGTTTGAAAAAAATATGCGATAGAAATTGATATAAGTTTTTTTGAAAGATTATAATGAAATTCATCATCCACCAGAATAAAGAAAGGTATCACAAGTTCCTATCAGTAGAATCTATCGATAATATAAAAATCTTGGCAAATTTTCAATACAATTATGAATTGTGCGATAATTTTCATATAAACATTGCTTGGAACACACTGATTTGTAACTTTTTTGTATACTTTGATTACATCAGAAGAACCCAGCTTTTAAGAATACTTTAAAATTATATATCATTTTAAAAGACTTTAGAATTCAAAAACTTCAAAATTATATATCTTTTTGAAAGACTTTAAAATTCAAAAACTTCAAAATTAAGTATCTTATATAATTTTTTATTTTATCAAAGTAATATGCGTACATCAATCAATCGTTCGAAAAAGATGATATTCTATTTATTTCATTGATATTTTACGATAACAAGGCGTAAAATCTCAAAATATTGTAAAATGATTCTTTTTAATCTTAGAATTAATATCTCATATTTTTCATACTAAATATTCCTGGTTTAATTAAAATTGATTATCCAAATTTATTTTCATTGAAATAGTTAACTATTTATGTAATTTAATTAAAAAAAACTATTCAAAAGTCTATAAATCGAAAACTACACTTTTTAACGTTCGCTTTTTGGTCGTCATCTGGTTTAAAAAAAAACGTAGACAAAAAATACAAACAGATTTGGGAAGTTAAAACAGTTTGTGCACTTCTCTGCATATTTGCGACTGTAGAAAAAAAATTTCTTACTACTTCATTTTTCAGTTGAAAAAAGATTTTCTTAAGATTATTACTTATTTTTTTTTTTAATTTGTGAATTATTGATTAAAAATCAAATTTTTGAGTTTTTTAAGCTATTTCATCGTATTCAGCATACCAGCAAATAGTAGGAAAGAGTATTTTTTAAAACATTCCATGGCTTTTTCATAAAAAATTTTAAGCTCAAACGTAAGTAAGAAATTTCGTCACTTTGGGACTTAATGGGTTAAAGCAATTTACGAAGTTTATGGTGAACGCGTAATCGTTTGAGGATATCTTAAGTTTGCACACGCAGGTATAAAATCACCCCCTTATTCACCAGACTTAAACCCGTGTGATTTCTTCTTATGGAGCTACCTGAAAGATTACTGTTATGCGGAAAAACCCAAGACCAAAGATAATTTGAAAGAAGCTATTAGAAAAGCAATTTCTAATATTTCTTAATCCAAAATTGAACTTTTTTTTTCATAGTTTCCAAGAACGGCTTGATTATTGTGCAAGTTCAGATGGGAATCACTTCAAAAATATTTACCATTAATAATGATTCCCTAGCCAGTTTTTGTTATTTTCTTAAAAACGTAATATGTGTCTGTTAAAAATGTTCGATTAAACTGAAACCTATTTCAAATAAAAATGATTACTTCACTGATTTAATATCTATTTTTATTATTTATTTCCCAGTACTTATCGCAAAATTATGTGATTACTTTAAGCAGCTTCCCATTTGTCACCCTATATAAAGCACCCGAAAAAACTACAAAGGATCATCAATATGTTCTAACGGGTGCATTTACGTACCTGCGTCTTAGCGTCCGTGAGTTTGAGTGGGTACGTAAGCATTACCTCAGCACTACTTTTACTGCATTCAATAACCTACACAGAAAAAACAGATAAGAAATCCCTCTATCTTTGTAAAGCATATTCTAAACTGATTATTTCACACTTATTTCTTCTTTTTCTCTTCTTTAGCACCACCTAGTCCTAACACGATGAACCCTGCACGTCTCACAAAAGAACCACCCCAACCCGACACCAACGATTTTAATAATTTTTGGATATGTAATAATGCTCAAAAAAATATTCGACATGTGTTTTTTTTTATCGGCTAACATCCACCTTTAAAGGGTGAAATCCACCCCTGAAAACCACCTCGAAAAATCGTTTTTTTAATATATCTCTGCACCTAATGAATATTTTTTAATAAAATCGACGCCAAAATATTTCTTATAAGTAGCAGCTTCTACTAATATAACTTTAACACCAAGAGGTTGCAACCCCTTTTTCTATAGGAGTCAAAGTTCTATTTTTTTTGCTATTTTGCGATTCACAATCTGTTAAATAAGGTCAAGTGGGTTAAGAACTGCATTTATAATGAGAAAAAAAAATTAAAATTGACGTATTTCGGATCTTTTTAAGAAAAAATTTTTTGGCGGTGTGTTACTTCTAAAAACCACCTCTACCAAATCACAAGGAGGCTAACCCACCTAACCCTGGCCACAGTGTGTCTATTAATTATTTGTTCTGTTATATGTACCATATGACAAGCGACATATATTAGATAACCAAGCTAACCCTAACCTCTAACCCCTAACCTCAAAAACCCAAGAAACCACCCCTTTTAAACCACAAGCAGGTAAACCCACGTAACCCTGGCCAAAGCATGTTTATCTATTATTTTCTTAACTAAATATATCCTACATCACAAGCGAGCTATGTCCGCCGAAATCCGACCCTTGACCCCTAACCCGCCCAACCCCAAAAAACCTACCCTACCAAACCACAAGCAGGCTAACCCAACTTATCCCTGCCACAGCATGTTTATTAATTATTTTTTCTGCTATTAAATATATCCCATATCACAAGCGAACTATATTAGCTAACTAAGCTACTCCTAACCCCAAACCGTTCTAAATCCAAAAAGCTACCTCTATCAAACCAGAAGCAAGCCAATCCATCTTAACCTGGCTCCAGCATGTTTTTTGATGATTTTTTTTACTTTAAATAAATATATCCTACATAATAAGCAATTTATGACAGCAAACCATTGTACCCTTACCCCAATGAATCCCTAAAGAACACCCTTTCCAATGCACGAGCAGGCTACTGCCCTCAACCCTGACCACAGCAGCGTTTATCGCTCATTTCTTCTTCAAATAATTGTCAAATCGAAACCTGGAATGAAAAAAGTCACGTCTAACAATAAGTATCTAATGTAATACGTTGTCTTATTATTTTCAAATGAACTTTATTTAAAGTTATTCTTATAAAAGACTATATTTTTAACTCATATGTGAATTCAAATGTATTATCTGACATAGTTTTCACAGTAATAATAATCTTCAAAGAAGTGCTTGCAACATTATGACTTTTTATACCAACCACATCGTATTATTGCAGCATTCTTACATCCTTTTACTTCGCAGTTGACATTACAAGATTCTCCAAAACTAAAATAAACAGGATTATCAGTTTGATCTGGTTTTTGAGTAATATAGCCGCTTTTATACCAGGAATATTTAAAAATATCCGTATATCTCGGTGAAGAAAACTGGTTATGTACCAGCGATTGTAATGTTATAATGTTATTTCTTACATGTAAATTCAAGTCATAATTCATCTGCATTACTTGATCTGAAAATTGCCTCACGAAATTGAAGACTCTTCTTTCAATTTACAATAATAGCAAATAATAAATTATGGTGCCACTTCGAAAAATATGTTTGAAATTTAGAAAATTAAGCCTGCTTCAGGATTGTTTGAGGTACCCACACAGCATGAATTAATTCTGAATTAATCCATGATGTTATAAAATTATTTTAGAATTAATTCTGTATTAATGCTATGCCTGCTTTTTGATTTCTTCAGAATTAATTCATAAAATAATGATAAAATAATTCCAAAATTATTGAGGAATTATTTTAGAAAATAATTCTGTAATAGCATTCAAATTTTCTATATATATATATATATATATATATGTGTGTATTCGAAATAATTTATTATTTGTTATTATTGTAAATTGAAAAAAGAGTCTTCAATTCTTCGCTATTTAAAAAACAGAATGAGTGTTATATATTAAAATTTCAATGTAATAATTTTATATTTATGTAATTTAGTGTAATAATATAATGTATTGTTCTGTTATTCTTTGTTTAAAGAATAATTTAGAACAAAATTTGATTAGATTACTACTATCATCATTGCTCTTTTAAGAAAGTTATAATGTTTACAAAACATACGTTATCTGCATTTTTATCTAATCCATGTTTCGAGGAAGATAATTTCTTGTGTAAACATCATTGGAAAAAACATCCGGCTTGCATTTAATAAATAATAACAGTTCAAATAAAGGGAATTATTTATTGTGCTGGATGTATAAACACATTTACTTGTATTTTTATATGAAATTTTCTTAGCACGAGAATATTATAAATAAAAATAAGAAAAAAATTTTTTGATTACTTCGTAAGTATTTGTCACTTTTCACGTATAATTTTAATCACATGTTTTGATTTGTAAAACAAAATATGTATTAGACTAGGTTTTTTTTTGTAATACTTTACAACTGCAAAAAAAATATTCATTTAGTGCTTTTATTTTAGATTTAATTATAAAGGTCAATGCTTTGAACTTATTGAATTTATTATTCGCATATTTTCAAAACTTACGAATACCAAGCAGTGACATCAATTTCGAAGAAATTGAATTATCAGAGAAGTTGAAACAAATATTAATAGATGCAGCACACGAGTTCAATGATGTGGACATGATTGTTAAAGAAACGTTGGATTTCCATGAAGAATATAAAGATAGTGATGCTTAAATAGTCGAAAATAAAATACAACATCACATTCCTGATCCAGAATTTGCACCAACGAATCATTGTACAAATTATGTTGAACAAATATCATTTAAATATAAAAATAATGCTGTAGATTATTGGAGAAGCGAAAAAAAGGGAAAAAATTCAAAATTAGAAACTGTAAGTAATAGATTTAAAAAAGTTTCATCAATAAGTCAACTTTAAGGATAGGCCAAAACAATAAATAAAGGTGGTACTTATCAAGAAAAAATTACCCGAATCTGCTAGTATACATTAGACAATTTCAAAGCGGCTATTGAAGCTGGTTCGATAGTGCATGACAAGAATATACGTAAATGGGCGTTACAAGCACAAAAAAGACTCGACTTAGAAGATGTAAGATTTAAGGCTTCTGCAAATTGGGTATTAAAGTTTAAAAAAGCTCATAGAATTGTGTCCAGAAAAATAAATAAATTTATTACTAAAAAAACATTATAACGTGCTTCAGAGCTTCAAGCTAGTGCTGAAGCTTTTGTTGCTGACGTGAAATCGTGTATACCAAGAATTGAAATAGCAAATATTTATAATTCAGATCAGAGTGGTTTCCAATTAGAAATGCATTCACGAAGAACATTAGCGATAAAAGAAGAAAAATAATTGCAATGTTTGGTACAGCCAGTTTTATCGACAACGCACAGTTACACAATTTAACCAACTATATCAGCTACAGGGAAACTTCTATCACCACTTTTTTTAGTATTAAAAGAAAAAACTGGTGAATTCGGTCCTACAGTACAATCAACTTTGATAAAACAAAATAATGTGCATGGAGAAGCATCAAAATCTGGAAAATTAACTACAGGTGAGATTATTTTTATGTATAATAATGCAATAATATGAAAAAGTATTCTATAGCAACATTTAATTTATTTCAGAGCACTTCAAAATTTGGTTAAGAGAAGTATTTTATCCAAATGTTGATCCTCAATCTATTCTTTTACTTAATTCTTGGAGTGGATATTGTGATAGAGTTATAGAGGAAACGATGCCAACGAATAAAATTGTTAACATTAAAAAAATTCCCAATGGAACGACAGGGAAGATCCAACCTCTTGATTTATATGGTTTTAGGGTTTGGAAAAATTTGTGAGGCAATTTTCAGATCAAGTAATGCAGATAAATTATGACTTGAATTTACATGTAAGAAATAACATTATAACATTACAATCGCTGGTACATAACCAGTTTTCTTCACCGAGATATACGGATATTTTTAAATATTCCTGGTATAAAAGCGGCTATATTACTCAAAAACCAGATCAAACTGATAATCCTGTTTATTTTAGTTTTGGAGAATCTTGTAATGTCAACTGCAAAGTAAAAGGGTGTAAGAATGCTGCTATAATACGATGTGGTTGGTATAAAAAATCATTATGTTTCAAGCACTTCTTTGAAGATTATCATTACTGTAAAAACTATGTCAAATAATACATTTTAATTTACATATAAGTCAAGAATATAGTCTTTTATTAAAATAACTTTTAATAAAGTCCATTTGAAAATAATAAGGCAACGTATTACATTAGATACTAATTTTTAGACATGACTTTTTTATCCCAGGTTTTAATTTGACAATTATTTCAAGAAGAAATAAGCGATTAACGCCGCTGTGAACAGGGTTGAGGGCGGTAGCCTGCTCGTGGGTTGGTAAGGGCGTTCTTTAGGGATTCATTGGGGTAAGGGTACAATGGTTTGCTGTCATAAATTGCTTATTATATAGGATATATTTATTTGAAAAAAAGAAATTATCAAAAAACACGCTGGGCCAGGTTAAGATGGATTAGCTTGCTTGTGGCTTGATAGGGGTAGTTTTTTGAATTTAGAACGGTTAGGGGTTAGAAGTAGCTTGGTTAGCTAATATAGTTCGCTTGTGATATGTGATATATTTAATAACAGAAAAAATAATTAATAAAAATGCTGTGGCGGAGATAAGTTGGGTTAGCCTGCTTGTGGTTTGGTAGGGGAGGTTTCTTGGGGTTGGGCGGGTTAGGAGTCAAGGGTCGGATTTCCGCGGACATAGCTCGTTTGTGATGTAGGATATATTTGGTTAAGAAAATAATAGATAAACATGCTGTGGCCAGGGTTACGTGGGTTAACTTGCTTGTGGTTTGAAAGGGGTGGTTTTTTGGATTTTTGAGGTTAAGGGTTAGAGGTTAGGGTTAGCTTGGTTATCTAATATATGTCGCTTGTCATATGGTACGTATAACAAAACAAATAATTAATAGACACACTGTGGCCAGGGTTAGGTGGGTTAGCCTAGTTGTGATTTGGTAGAGGTGGTTTTTAGGGGTAACACACCGCCAAAAATTTTTTTTTGGAAAAGCCCCGGAATACGTCAATTTAATTTTTTTTTTTTATTATAAATGCAGTTTCTAACCCACTTGACCTTATTTAACAGATTGTGAATCGCAAGATAGCAAAAAAAATAGAATTTTGACCCCTATAGTAAAAGGGGTTGCAACCCCTTGGTGTTAAAGTTATATCAGTATAAGCGCCTACTTATAAGAAATATTTTGGCGTTAATTTTATTAAAAAATATTTATTAGGTGCAGAGATTTATTAAAAAAACGATTTTTCGAGGCCGTTTTCAGGGGTGGATTTTACCCTTCAAAAGTGGATGTCAGCCGATAAAAAGAAACATGTGTCAAATATTTTTTCGAGTATTGCAACATATCCAAAAATTATTAAAATCGTTGTGGTTGGGTTGGGGTGGTTTCCTTATCAGTATTAGCATTCAATCTGTCTGCGTGTATAAAGGTGTATGTTACAGCACTAATCGATACTTGTAATCTAATGTGTTGTAACCTAAACGTTTTAAAGATAAAAGATTTTCCTGCGAAGGAAAAACAGATGCCGTGGATTGTTGCAGACCCATTGATTTTGGCCATCGCGATAATGGATGTGTAAGCTGGTGTATTGTCTTGATGATACAGCACTTACTTTTGCCAAATGCAGCCGTTTTTCATTGATTTTATCACTCAAACGTTGCAATAAGTTTACATATAACTTGCTGATTGTTTTTCCTCCTTAACGATTTAATTCCATGTTTACAAATTTACTGAGACCGTTCACTGTTGATGGCTGCCATATAAAGACAATACAACGTAGCATTTTTAAACTTTAAACTTCAGCTTCATAAGATTCGTTCTTCCTACTATAGAAATTTATTTTAACCAACAACAGCCATCTATACGTCAAATCGGATACTTTTGGGCTCACCCTTGTATGGATGTCCTACGGGTAGCTCATAATTTGTACATTAGCGCGTAATAATCGCTGCCTTTATAACGATTACTTACTTTCTAGTTAAGCGTTTCTTCTATAAGCTTAGGGTGTATAAAAGTCAAGTCGACAATAGACCACTTGCTGTCCTTGGAATACGTCGGCGATATCCCTTTGTTGGTTATTTCCAGTTCCAGTATTGCTAAAGCGTAAGGTAATTTACGTCTGCAACATTTTGTTTTCGAACTATCTTATGTATTAAAATTTCCCCCTATCATAACTGGCAATTTTAAGGTCACAGCACTAACCATAATAACATCTAGACAACCCAAAAACTCGTTGATGTCGTCGTTAGGCAGAAGGTACCAGCTATTCTCTGTATATTCTCATGCCAGCTATTTACATTCGGGTAAAGAAGGGTTGTGGGTTAGGCATCTTGCCGAATATATGGATATTTCCACATACTCTGATCAACACTTCGCCATCTGTCCCTCACCCAGCTTAGTTTTTCCAATTTTCTATTTCACTCACTGATAATAGCTATGCTAGTCTTTTTTTACCGAACCAACTGGTATAATAGGTATAATAGGCCTTGGGTTACTTCATAAAGGGTCAGGTTTATTTGAAGCAGGTTAACCATTATGTTCTAATGCTTTCGTTTCCTCTAATGTTCGTTTACTGGTGACCGTGAATTCCACTGCCTTATGTCTCTTCCTGCCACATCGGAAGCACTATTTAGAGCGACTAATCGTGCTTGTGCAGTCCTTGGAGACAGGTTCTATGCGATGGCATCTATAACAACGTGTAGTCGACATACGCTATGGGTGGCTTTCATAGCACCAATACTGTTAAACCCGTCATTTAATATGTTGCAAGTAACCGCGAAAGCAACCATGCGCCGTCAACACTTCGATTATATAGAAAGAAAGAGATTCCATGTCTTCTCTTCATCCATTAAGCAACGTTAGGAATAATGCGGTAAGTCTAGCGACCCACCTTGGTTGTGTCCCTTCGCCGATGCTATTCCTTTATGGTCCTACTGGACCATATGCAGCGGCTACATCCTAACATTTCTTTTCTTTCTGCGAAAAATTGTGAAATTTATTGGATCTTCCATTAAGAGCAAGTCAATAGAAGGAACTTTAAAGATCATCGAAAGGGTGATGTTTGATATGGTGCGGTAGTTATAGGCTACTACGACCACAGCTATTCTACTTTCCCTTTGGCATATTGCTCCATATCTTGTCTAGCTTCTTAAGGCACCTACTCATGTTGTAAGTATTACAGAGCTTATAATATATATATTTTTTTTCTTAGTGTGTAAAGGTAAATCCCGGTGCCGAATGCTGCAGTCCCAGTATTTTCCAAGGTAGATGGATTGGTGGCTGCTTCTGTACTGGCCGCGTCAGTTAGCCCGGTGGTAATCGTCGTCCGGGCTGTTTCCCCTTGGGGCAGTGTCTGTAATAAAGAAGATGATTTTATTGGCGTGCGATCGGGCTCGTAGGTGCCTGTAAGCAGCCCACGGTGTACGCTGACGAAGAGTCACCGAGTGCGAGTTAGCGATGCACGTTAGGAGAGGTTAGGAGAGACGTTTGAGGACAATGAGATATATTTAGTATTTGTACTCAAATGTCTGATGGCAAATTTAACAGTTAACCAAGAAAATTGCGACCTCTGCAGTTGGTCAAAAACTAACCCCTGGCCTAGAGAAAGAAGAAAAAGGCTTTAAATTGACTCGACCGTATGCTGCCCTCTGAAACGAGGCTGGGATAGATCAAAGGAGGCCAAAAATCACTCTTGAAAGTTGATTGGCTACCGTTATTACTAGTGATTGCATTACTCGTACTCGTGTGCAGTTAGTTTGTTTTATGTTTTTGTGTATTTGTTCCTCTCCATTATTTCCTTTTTCTTTTCTTTTGTTTCTTATCTGTGACGAGTTAGGATAATTTGAGATTCCTCTGTAGCAGTTTAGAGCACAGTGGACCAACAGTGATGAAGATCATGCTAGAAGAGTTGGAGTAGTTGGCGGCCTGTCTAATCAATTAACAGCAAGGCGAGAAGGTGGATAACCTTGCCCGGGTGGCGTTAGCGGCTGCCACCGAGAAGGTAGGGAAGGCTGAAAAAAAGAAGCAACAGCTGCTATGGAAGATCGTCATCATCATACAACTGGTTAATAACGAAGACGACAAAGTCCTCCACAGCGTAAGAGTCGTCGATTTCAGGACGGCCGAGTCCTTTTGGGTTGACCCCCACGATCCTGGTGCCATCGCCAGCCGATGACCACCCGTGATCGGAGATGGAGAATGGGGTACCCAGTAGGAGAAGTACTGGTGGAAGAGGCTGCCAAATGGTATCGTTGCTCGATAGTCCTTCGTGAACTGAGGTCTTCTGGCGACGCGGTATCCTGACGTTAAATTCAGCCACCAGGAGAGGCATTCTCTGGAGGTACTACACGATTGTCTTTGAGCCGGGCTTAAAACCACGTTACACGCTGGTAAGTAGTCCCATATGGCGAAAACAAGAAACAAAGAGACCGCCATACTCAAGAAGTTCTGATGGTAGAGGCGTGAAGACGCCTAGAACAAGGCGGAATCTGCCACGCTCCTTGAGAAGTCCCGGCGCCATCGAAAGTAAACTCAGCGGACCACTTTTGAAACAGAGCGCTTGGCAGAAGACGAAGCTACCTACCTCAACTCTGCTACCGCCCTCGTCTTCTACTCTAATGTCCCCTATCGCTCCAAAGGATGCAGCGAAAAAAATCGAAAGACTTCCACCTGGGGGCCCGATATTAAAAGAAGGTGTTGGCGAGATTTGCGGAGTAATGTAGAATCCGCTTTTCTCTCTTATTTTTATAGACTTGTTTTATTTCGTTTTGTCGCCTCACAGACATTAGAGGAACTAGTCCAATTACTAATCTATATGTGTAAATATATACAGACAAATATGTATACACACACACACAAACACATATATATATTGTGACGTAGTGTTTTTGCACCAGTCACATGAGGAGGCCAAAGCATAGCTTGTAAGCCTCCTCGTAGCCTGCGATACCCCCTTTACAATTTAGGCAGTTTCGCAGGACTGCCACGCATAGCCCTAACTAACAGCCACGCAGGGCTGTGCATACTGTACCTTCCCCAAGTACATGGGCTTGGAGCTCAAGTAAGGCTCCAGCGAGGAGCCAGTCTCAGGAGCCCATGGCTAATCGATAGCAGTGCTCACACATACTGCAGCAGGGATTCTTTTCCAAGCTTCTTCCTGTCTTTTTCGTGGTTCCTGTACCTGTAACCTCCCAGACAGTAGTTAGAAGAAAAAGAAAATAATAGTAGCAGCTGCACCTTGGAAGGGAAGTACAGGCTGCCACACAACACCATAGGAAATTAGAAGAGGAGGTTAGGAGACAAGCAAAGATACCTAAGCACCGCATCTACGTGCAAGTAATTACGTACCTAAAATTGTCTAGGAGCGTTGCCTCGCTGCCACTGCTAGCAAGCCATTGCTGTCTCAGATACTACCGCTTCGCTTTTTTCACCGCTTGTCGTTCGATTCGCCTGCTGTTGATCCACCGCAATGCCGCACATGGAAAGGAGAGAGAAGAAACAAATTAGTCCACGCCTACCAGCCATGGAACGCGTCGACTTACCTAGGCTCACGCTGCTGGCGCGCGGTAATGTCAACTGCCGACAGCGCTGAGCACGCGCAGTGGCTGCGTCACGTAGCATATTTTACACGTACGTTGCGCCGGCGCAGAACGATTGTCTAAAATCCGCGCTCACGAAAGTGCCATGCAGGAGCTTCTCGTTCACTCCGTTCGAGATATTCGTAGACAGCAGTCGCGAACTAAGACCTTTTATTTTTGTAAAGAAATACAAGCGAGCGAGCGTCCAGGTAATATCCGTGGGTGTGTTAGAATATCAGGTAAGTGCCAAGGTGTAGTGGCAGCTGTCAGGAGGCATATCTTTTCCCGAATTGTCCCCTTGTCTTTCCCGGCTGTGTATGTGCAACCGCGTCGCGTATTACGTGCCATTTTTGGTCGTTGTTGTATGCTGTACGCCTGCGACCGCTCTAACCGTGAGCTAGCCGTGCGATCGGGAGTGCCGCTGTAGAAACCGCGCTACACAAGTATAGCTGGCGCCCTGGGCTGCTGCTGGTGATCATTGTTGTTTTTAGTTGATTTTTAGTTCAAATAAACGTATTTGTTCGTGTCTATTTTTAATCGGTTGTTTTAACTTCCACTAGCAAGCAACTCGCCCGCTTCCCTCTACATTTGTACGTAACTCTGATCCCCAGTGGCGCTACAAATTGGCGTCCAACGTGGGGCCGACACAAATCTCGCTGGTTTGTGAAAAATTTTCGGGATCGCGCAATCGTGTGTATAAGTGAGGACAGTGAAAAAAAATTGAGAAATAATAAAAGCAGAGACAGTGGAATGTGTAGTGTGAAGTGAATGTTTGGTAGTCGTCGTCGCAAGCAAATACCGCATTCTCGAACTCGACGTTCGCTGCCATTTTTCGCGCGTCGTAAAAGCACACGCGGCCGGACGAGGACGAGGAGGGAAGGAAGCCAGTGGGTGGTCATCTTTATCGACCACGCGAGACAGCCGCACAGTAGCGCTGGTGCTCGCATACGCCACGTCGGAGGCTGGTAAGTTAATTCGAGTGTGCGCATCCGGCGGTAAGATTGAGAGTACTCTCGAAAACTTCAAGACAAATTGTTTCGAAATGAACTACCATAAGTAAAATAAATTTTAACTTAGTTTTTTTTATAATTTAACGATTCGTGACTATTTCCAAAAATTTTTATAATTTCTTTTTTATGATAAAATCAGCATTTTTTTGGAAAAATAATTTATTTTTTCATTTTTTTCTCTTCTTCATTCTTTTCTCTGCGCTTGGCTTGCTGCCCACCAGTAAAAATTTTATTGACATTAAATCATAAACTATTTTTTATCCTAATGATTTAAATTAAAATTGTTTTGTGTTATTACTTGCGTACCACCGCTATTATTCCCACCCGCGTGTGTTAGAGTGAGTACTTATCTGTCGTGGAGCTGTGACGTCAGCTCGATCACTGCGAGTGTAGCGCCGCGCTGGGACGCGTATCAGCGGACGTGCGTCTCAACTACGAAGTTAAGCACGACGCAAGTTACATCGTATATTCGACTGGCGCTTCGAAGCGGTTATAATAATCATTTTTTTCGTTTTTTTTTCCTTTTCTTTTGATAATTCAAACATTTACTTTCCTTGTGTTTTTTTTTTTCTTTAGTAAACCAAAGATAATATTTATTTTTTTGTTTTAATATTTTTTTGAATTAAATAATTTTTTTTTAATTTTCATTAAATTTTTTTTTTTTTTTTTTTCATATTTCTGTTCTCTCGTGGGACTGTGAATTTTTTGTTTTGCCTGTGTTTTCGCTTCCAGCAGGGTGCGCCGTCGTCGCTACATTGTCTTGCAAGACGACGAATCTTCCGCTGCTCACTCTTACACCACTAAGAAAATTATTTTGTTCTGTTTTTGTTTCGTTTTTTCTTTTGCACGCTGACCCTACACCGAGCTGCAAATGGCAGTGGCGGATATTTAATTGTAATTATAATGTTGCATGTCGTGAATTTAAATTATATCTAATTTATGTATATTTTTTTTACATTTTAGCGCAAAATCTATTTTTGTCTCGTATCCTTCGGGATTATTTTCGGTTATTGCACCGTTTGCTTACTCAGTGGCCATATTTTCTGCAATTGCCTAACCTTCTCCCACCTGGCACCATACTATAGCGCATTTACCGGCTTAAGTATTAGGTTGCTGCAGATGAAATGGCCGATTTAGCAATGACATAAAGATGGCTGCAATTTTAGTGTATTATGTTGGCACAAGGCGGCGAAAATGATATGACATATTGAAGTATAAATACTGCTACCTTGGTTTATGGAGTCATTTCTGTTTTGCACTTCATAGTGATCGTAAAAACAAAAAGAGAAAGTGAACATGGAAGTGAATCAAAAACGGCTACTTTTACTATACAAATTTAAATTAGAGCACAACGCAACGGAAGCAACAAGGAATATTAACAGAGCATTTGGGCCTGACACAGTTAGCGAACGAACCACTTGGCGGTGGTTCGAAAAACTTTGACCTGGAGATATGGACCTTGGAAATGAGCCACGTGGACACCCAGGACCATCGATCGATAACGACGAGCTGCGTGCATTAGTGGAGTCTGACTCCCGCCAAATCATAAGGGATCTTGCCGAGAAATTAGGCGTTCACAATTCGACAGTTTGCCGCCACTTGCAACAACTTGGAAAAGCGAAAAAGCTTGACAAATGGGTTCCGCATGATCTTACCAAGCAAAACATGACGTGTCAAATGGAGATTTCAAGTTCTTTTCTTTCCCGCAACAAAAAGGAACCGTTCTTGCATCGAATTGTGACCTGAGATGAAAAGTGGATTTTATACGATAATCGTCGCCGATCGGCCCAATGGCTAGAAGCCGATGAAGCGCCAAGACACATGCCGAAAGCAAGCTGGCAAAACTATCAATGCTGAGAAATACTGTGCACAACTGGATGAAATGCATACGTGGTTGAGAGCCAGAGGCCGACGGAAGACCGACAGACCGCTGCAACGTATCCGGAGCCAGCAGTGGACGCTCCGCTAGGACAGCGAAGGCCCGAAGTACAGCACTTCGAAGCAGCACACGCAACCACCCCGTTCAGCGATTTAGCTGCGCAGCCGTTGCCACCCGCCCCTTGGCGTGTCACTATGAATTGTGGAGTATTTTCTAACGAACAGGCTGACGCACCGCACCCACAACCACCGGAGGTCCGACGGCCGAAGCGATTGGCACCGCTGCCGCCTCAGCGCCCCGCAGACGTCAATCCGCAGCAGCCGCAAAGAGCGGAGACACTACGCTTCTTTAATACCTCCGCTCGAAGCTTCAGTGCCACGGCAAGCACAAACTAACGCTACACAGTTTCTTTTTGATAACTCCACTTTTCTGCGCGAAAAGTAGACGTGCGACATACTAGAAAAGTGGCGCATTTCCTTCAAGGGCGTGCAAAAACAAAACCCCGAGGGATTCTTGACCAACATAGCGTTGTCAGATTGCTTGCAGGGTTTCTAGTCTCATTACTTTTCTGCCACATCTCGTACATAAAATAGATTTAAGTTATGTTTTGATAAATCTAAAATACTCTTACATAAATTGTAATAGTAAACAATTATATTTAATTTTCATTAAAGTTCATATTATAAAACGGAAATACAAATACACAAGAATTCTATATTCTAGATTATTTAAAATAATGTTTATTTGCATTTAATTATATTTAGAATGATTATATTTATACTTTATTCATAGTGAGTTCAATTATAATTAGTTATATTTAAAATAGTCTTCCGTTATATTTACGCGTATTTAAAATAATCCTATATTATAATTATCATCGAAACAGTTTATATTTAAAATAATTATGTCTGCGCTTACTTAGATAATTAAGTTATATATTATTTAATAAAAATATAATAGTTTGTGGAAATAATACTTCATACATAAATAATAGTTTTCAGCGAATTATAGCTAAAAGAGAGAGACTTGTTTGTTGAGACATCTCTTCGCTTGTTGCAAAGTTCTGTATTTCTTTTTTACGGAAAATTGGATCGCCCAGGCAAAGAAAATTGGCCACTGAAAACAAGTCAAATTCTTCTTAGATCTTGACCGCTTACCAACGGAAACTCGTATATAAGCAAGACTGGAAAACTCTCTCCTCTCCCACTTCTTTCCCTCTTTATTGATTTTCCGAATCCCTTTTTTTTTTCATTCTTTCTGTTCCACTTTTCCTCCTTGTCGGAAATATTAGGTTGGAAACTCTGAAACGGGCGTTTTTTGTTTAGTAAAAGACTTTCAATTGTTTATTAACTCTAAAAATAAAGATTTTTTCCAAAAAGGCATATATGATTTGCCTAATCGTTGGCAAAAAGTCGTAGGTGCCAATGGAAATTATTCCAATTGAATATAATAAATAATGTGAAAAATTGCGCTTTTTGTTTATTTTCATTCAACGCCCGTTTCATAGTTTCTAACCTAATACTTTCTTTTTCTTCCTCCCTATTCCTTTCTACTTTGATGGTAGGATACTTTAACACATAAGAGCGCAATGCAGAGCAGACAGTGAGTCAGGACTCGTTCTTTCCTTAAGATCAAGGAACTTAACAATATCATACAAGTTCCAACTTAATCTCCAGAGCTTCGAGAGTTCAAGCAACAGAATATGGAAATTATAAAACAGTAAATCAAATTTTTCAAATCGAGTTCTACATGTCTTTCTCTTCCCAACGACACTATCAAAATAAAAGTTAGTTTTTTTTATTTTTTATTATATCTATCTTTTTTTGTAAATCATTCACTGTCTCTATCATCCGAGCGTTCGCTAGCCTCAAGGTTTCATAGATATTTCAAAAATTTTAGCAGCTGACTGCGAGTGAAGCATTTATAGCACGGTGTACAACTGGCTGTTAATTGTGGCACGAGGATCAGAACAACTGCCACTCTATTTTCATAAAGAAAATACCTATTCGTTTCGAATAATCGTAGCCATGAGAGATAAGTTTAACCATGCTCAGTAATAGGTTATTTTATCAAATAACTCTAATTTTCGATGTTGAGATATTTACAGCCAAAAATTTGTCAATGTTCTTTTCATAGGATGTTAAATGGAGTATAGTAATATATGATTAAGCGAACGTTGCATTGCCTTCTCTTGAGTAGATTACGAAACAATAGTATAAGTAGATCATCAAAAACTTTGTCGACAGAAAACATTTGTACAAACTACTATACGCTATAAGAGTAATCAAGTTTTATCGAGATTTTATTATTGTAGATATGTAGATCTCTTAGACTCGATTTGTAACTTGCTTGATATAACTAAAAATGTATCTTACTGTAACCAAAAAAAAAGAGAAAATTGTAAAAATTCTAAAAAAAATTTATTTACGAGGTCTGGCTATTAAATAACGAGACTGGTTACGAAAAAGGGTTTTATTATAAAATTATTCTACATTCGAATGCTCCCCTTCAATAAACTCCCCTTCCCTCGCCACACACCTTTCCATACGTTTTTTCCATTGATCGAAGCAGTGCTGGAAGTCTTCTTTGGTGAGGGCCTTTAGGAGCTCTGCCGTTTTTTGCTTTACCGCTTCCATCGACTCAAATCGGGTCCCTTTCAAAGCAGATTTTATCTTCGGAAACAAAAAAAGTCGCACGGTGCCAAATCTTGTGAGTACGGCGCGTGTTCGAGCACTGGAGTGCGCTTACCGGCCAAATACTGCTTCACAGATAGCGTGTTATGGGCAGGTGCTTTGTCCTGGTGCAAAATCCACGAGTTGTTCTTCCACAACTCTGGCCGTTTTTTATGAACTCGTTCTCGCAGTGTTGCCAAAACTGACAAATAGTAAGTCTGGTTGATAGTCTGACCCTCTGAAACCCATTCAGTCATCACGATACCGTTAATGTCGAAAAAAACGATAAACATTGCCTTGAATTTTGATTTGGACATCCTTGCTTTTTTGATTCTGGGCGATTCAGGCGTCTTCCAATGCATCGATTGCCGCTTTGTTTTAACATCGTATTGAAAAATCCACGTTTCGTCGCAAGTAATAATGTTTTTCATCAGTCCGGAACCTTTTTTTAACCTTACAAGGAAATGTGAGCAGACCTGTTGACGCAAGAGCTTTTGGTCAGGAGTCAGGTTTTTTGGTACCAACTTCGCACAGACTTTTGTCATGTGTAATTCCTCGTGTAAAATTTGTCTAACCGTTTCTTTATCGGTGTTTACAGCCTCGGCAATCATCCGGATGCTCATTCGACGATCTGCACGCACAATTTGGTTGATTTTGGTCACTGTTTCCAGAGTTGAAACAGTGACAGGGCGACCTGGGCGTTGGTGATCTTAAGTGCTCACTCGGCCCTCACTGAAGCGCTTACACCACTCAAAAACACGCGCACGAGATAGAGAATTGTCCCCATAGGCCTCTTGCAACAATTTACAGCACTCAGTCGGAGTTTTTTTCAATTTAACGAGAAATTTGAGATTGATACGTTGCTCCTGTTTTTCGTCACACATGGTTTTCGGCACGAGAAAAAAACGCGTTCGTTTTAAACCGCTACTGCACAAATACAATAATAGTGACGAGAACGTGTTTCGGTACGTGCATAGACAAGATATCTAGATACTTAACGCACTACTTGTTTCTTTCCCCACCCCTCTACGGCGACTTCTAGGCGCGCAGTCTTGTTATTTAATAGCCAGACCTCGTACTTCTCTATACTCAATATTTCCAAGCTGTCCCGTTACTTTTCCTCTAACAGTATGAAAAATCCTTTTTACTTGTATCTTCTTGATCGAGTAAAGCGAGTGCCTCCAAAGCAAATTTTCGGTTTTGGGAATAGCCACAAGTTACATCGTGCTAAATTAAACAAATCTTGTATAATAGATATAAAGATATATGGTTTGAATTTTGGCAAAATGATCTTTAAGAACCAATTTAGTGCCGCATGATTATGGAGCAAAAATCATGAGTCGTCTTTTTATAATTTTGGTTTCTTAGCTTTGAACAAAGCTTAATACGAAATAATATTTCTTATTAATAGTTTTGTCTGGTGCTAATTGGGGAACTTATTTCTTTATATAGTAGTCAAGTGTTTTTAGATTTTTTAATAATTTTTTTATTTTCTGCATTGTAGGTGCGTTTTTTACTTTCAATGTTTATGCTTTTTAGGTAAATTATTTACATTTTTACTACTAATATTGTAAAAAATGTGAAGAGAGAGACACTGTTAAACTGGATTTAAGAATGAATTACTTAGCCATAAAGCGTTCAAATGAAAAATTATATGAAAAAACCTCATGATATTAAATCTTTATATCAAATTATATTCGTATAGTAAATAAATGAGAGTCAAATATGAAAACGTTGTATAGTAATTTGCTATTTCCTTTATTTTTTAATTTAAATATTACATGTTCGAAATACTTGTGGCATGACAATGAATCTAATAATTTATAACTCATCGACATTGGTATATCTCTGCAGTAGTTAGGGGAACATAGGAAGGGACATATTCGTAGATAAGTCATATACTACAAAATCCCTCTTTCAGGCTTTGTTGTCGAGCAAAATTAAGTAGAACATATATTTTCTCTATAATCTATAGTTTAATTTTTTTAATAAAGGGTAAAAAGAAATTTATTCTTAAAAATGACTTACCACTTGTTTTTGAATCATCTTGAGTATAACATAACATGAAAGCTAAAATAAAAATTTTCTGTTAATGTTTTTATTCATTAAAATTGGTTGAGTTAAATTAATGCTAATTTAATAATTAATTTAAAAAAATATGTTTTCCATAGAATAATTAAACTAGAATGAACTAGTTATCTGAAACATCATTAGTCTATGATTTTATTAATTGCATAGTTAAAATTGTGACGTAGGCACCGCGTCGTAGCCGATTTAGCTACGTGCGCTCTGAGCACCTTGCATAAAAATAATATTATGATAGAATACTGCTTCCATCTCTCTCGCTCTCTTTCTCTTTCTCTCTCGCTCTCTATGACACAATGATGCAGGCCAGCCGCCCACGACTGTCTCCTAGCCGACAGAGGCCTATTGCTTCCCCAGGGCAGGGAAGTGGCAATTCCTCGCCACCCTCACCGCAAACCCGCTAACACACACGCTCACTCTCTCTCTCTCTCTCTCTCGCTTTCTATTTCGCGAAAATAAATGAGTAAACTCACCTTTGCTGTTTACGATGTTCGTCCGCAGGCCGTTGAACTTCCGGCAGCTTCCTTCGGCGCAGCTGCACATCGCTCCTGCTGCTCTCCCTCCGGAAAAGGGCTGCCGGACCTCACTCAGAGTTCGCTTGCATGCTCACTGCCTTCGTCTCACCCTCGGCTTCAGATGTCGCGGTGGCAACCTCTAGTCTCCTGCCGCTGACACTTGATCTCCTCGTCCCACGGCTTACTTCCTCGCTGCACTTCCTCGTCATCGCTCTTCTTCATCGCACTGCTCCCTCAGCTTCTTCATAACTCTCTCTCTCTCTCTCTCTCTCTTACTAACTCTCTCTCTCTCTCTCTTTCTAACTCTCTCTCTCTCTCTCGCACACCTTTAACCCTAACGTCACTCGCGACACTCACTTTAATCAAAGAGGAACAAAACTATATTCACCGCGGGACTTATCTTTCCGTCCTCGCGGGAGCACGCAGCGAAACTCATTCGCAGGAGAGCACAGCGTAACTGCTCGTTACGCTCACTCTTTTCTCCCCTTTCCTTGCGGCTCCCAAAATTCCTCGCCGATTGTTGCCGCAAGTTCGAAAATCGCGTGATTTTCGAACGTTGCCGGCTTTTGGAAAGATCCGCATTTTCGCGGCTAAACAGGCTTACACAAGCTGGCAACCTGGAGATGGTCGCGCAAGAATATAAACACTTACATTCTTCGTCGACGACCTATAATGGATTCTCCGTCACAAAGCCCCTCCCTGAACTCTACCTCCTCATAGGAGGGAAAGTTTAGCACGAGTCGTCGACGATAGCAACCCTCTCTTTAGGATGGCCGTGAGGACCTCCCCGTCACTTCTACCGGTGACTCTCGTGGCGGGCGATGGTATGAATCGTCACAGCCTTTTGCTCCCTTTTGGTCCATTTTACGACGAACCGCAGGGCCCACCGGATGACTTGGGAACCCTGCTCGCTCGTTTTGCATACGCAGGATCATGGGCGCGCATCGCGAGCAGGTGAAAGCTGTAATTTCCGCCGTCCCGCAGATTAAGCAGGCAACAGGCGGCGAGTTAGTGGTCGCTTCGCCGCGCTCAAGTGGCACCTTCAGCGTCAAGGGACACTCCGCCACGAAGTGGCTGAGATGCCCGCACGTGAAGCACCGCCTCTGGGGGCTAAGCAAAGCTCTGTGTCTCACCCGCTGACACGTATAACACACTCCGTAGAAGGGGCCGCTTGCCCGTGTAGCCGCCATAGACGTCGGCGAAGGACCTCTCAGCAACGAGATGAGTCTCATTTGAGTCGTCATCACTGGCGTCTGCCAAGACTCTGGCGCTGGGAGCCGCTTTAAAGCCGGCTTAGGCACTGGCGAGCTACGCGTGACTTCCGCGTAAGTTGACGGCGGCGCAGGACTTCTCGGTGCCCATCGCACCGCAGCAGCCTCGTAACCACTTGAGGAACTCGAATTTGTTCTCTTTCCCCGGCGCTTCTTCTTGGGGGTTCCCTTGGGGCTTTCTAACTTCCCCGGCTGCCCCGACGAGAACATCCCCTTCCTCTCCGTCTCTCTCACTTCAGCAATCTGGCAAGAGCGCCTCGAAGTACCGGTAAAGGCCGCCCCTTGGAAGACGAATTTGTCTTTCGAAGGCGGGTCCGAAAAGCGCTCGTTTATGCGCATATTCCTCTCGCACCGCTTACCGTGTGTCATGATGTCCTCATAACTACGGATCTATGCAGCGGCCATGAACAACCGGTACTTGGGTTGCAGCTGTTCGTATGCGATCTCCACCAGTTGAAGCATAGGTGGCAGATTTTTTAGGTGAGCTGCAATTGCCCGGAAACACGATATATATCGTGTGACGCTCTCATCCTTCCCCTGCGTACGCTTCTCTAGCTCTCTCATCATTGCTCTTTTCTCGATCTCAGGGCAGTACTGATCGCGGAAACGTCGATGAGATCCCTGCCAATCGTGGATATCTTCTCTGATTCCCCCGTACCAGAAGCGTGCCGCATCGGTGAGGACGACTGACAGAGCACTTAGTATCGCCTCTTCACCGTAGGAATGGAAGCGTCGGAAATTTTCCATCAGCCCGACGAATTCGGACGAATCTTCATTGGCTCTACCAGCGAACGACATTCCCCACTGCTTCATCGCTTTCAAACACCGCTCACGCTCCGCTGTGGCCCTATCTTTCCGTTATCTGTCCTCTGACTGACTGCGGGAGAGGCCACGCATTTCTCCTCTTCCCCGACGAGCTGCTGCAGCTCCGCCACCGCGAGCATATAGCGGCACGTGCTCCTCGGGGTGCTCGGGTACACCCAGCTCTTGTTGAGTCTTCGGCCGAACACCCATATCGTACGTGCTCGACGTACTCGAACGTACGCTTGCAGCCCGCCGCGGTCCTTGTGCCGTCGGTTAACGGTGTGCTGGACTCGGGGGGGGGGGGGGGGGGGGTCTGCTCTGAGCAGTCCCTAACCTCCCGGTCGACGTCGGCATCTGAGTCGCTTTTGAAAACAGACTCAAAGATAGCAGAAGTTCTTTTCACTCCTTTATTCCATTTCTGTTCTCCATCAGCTGACTCATGACGGATTACCATTGCTCCGCGCTGACGACTAGCGTAGCAGGTTGCTGCGGTCCCGAGTTCAGTGGTGACGTCGAAGCAGGGGCTCTAACTGTCAAAACCTGGGCCGCCGGGTGCGCCAGTGACGCCAATCCCGCCGAAATCCCGTGAAAGGCGCCGTCACGCTTGTAGTCGTGAGCAGCAGCACGACGGATGGCCAGTGAGGCCCCTCTTCTACTGGTGAGATCCTCAGAGGTACTCTGCGTTGCTCGACTCTCTCTTCGGGACCACTTCCTGGTCTCCCAGAGTCGTTTACACGACATTGGGATTGACGCAGGAGTAGCTGCAAGGTCGGCGTCGTAATCATCATACCACGGCACCGACACGCTCAGATCATCATCTCGTACAATCGCCCTAAGAAGTCGCTCGCGCAACTCCAAACCTTCTCCCCTTGTCCTAGGTCCACGTTCTTCCAGGCGTCGGATGACGTCCTCAACCGGGAGAGCGCCGATCTCTCGTCTCGCTTGGCAGGCCGCCCGAGACCTGCTCAGCATATGAACCATCGATTGTTTGTAATCAGCCATCTCGGTGTCCTGCAGCAAGCGAGAGAGAAAAAAAAAACAAAAAAAAAACAAACAAAAAAACCAACCACTAACTCTCCTCAACACCCCCCCTTGACTGGAAAGTAAGTTTGAATTAGTCGAGAAATCGGCTAAGCTCGAACTTGCAAAATTTCAACATAGCCCACTTTGGCAAAAAAAACGCAAGTCCGAACCAGCCGAAAAATTGACTGAGTCCGAAAAACCGAAAAATCGGCTAAGCTCGAACGAGTCGAAAAATCAACTAAGTTTGAACGAGTCGAGGTTTCGTGATAAGTGCTGGATGCACTTAGTGCAAGCGCACTCAACTCTCTCTCTCTAGGCTGGAAATCGACCCGTCCTCTTTGTGCGTATCTTCGTCACGCAAGTGGGCTGACTGTCTCTCTCGTACTTACGCCGCTTGAAAAATTATTTTCTCAAATAATATTTCAGAATAGAAGCAGCAAGAAACTCGCGCGCAATGTTTATATCAGGCAAGCTCACCGATGTACGCAACGAGGATCCAGGGATTACGAAGGTCCTGTCACGGTCGCCATTTGTGATGTAGGCACCACGTCGTAGCCGATTTAGCTACGTGCGCCCTGAGTGCCTTGCACAAAAATAATATTAATATGATAAAACACTGCTTCAGTCTCTCTCGCTCTCTCTTTCTCGCTCTCTATGACGCAATGATGCAGGCTAGCCGCCCACGACTGTCTCCTAGCCGACAGAGGCCTATTGCTTCCCCAGGGCAGGGAAGTGGCAATTCCTCGCCACCCTCACCGCAAACCCGCTAACACACACGCTCACTCTCTCTCTCTCTCTCTCTCGCTCTCTATTTTGCGAGAATAAATAAGTAAACTCACCTTTGCTGTTTACGAAGCTCGTCCACTGGCCGTTGAGCTCCTGGCAGCTTCCTTCGGCGCCGCTGCACCTCGCTTCTGCTGCTCTTCCTCCGAAGAAGGGCTGCCGGACCTCACTGTGAGTTCACCTGCACGCTCACTGCCTTCGTCTCACCCTCGGCTTAAGATGTCAAGGTGGCAACTTCTAGTCGCCTCCCGCTGACACTTGATCTCCTCGTCCCACGGCTTACTTTCTCGCTGCACTTTCTCGTCTTCGCTCTCCTTCCTCGCAATGCTCCCTCAGCTTCTTTAACTCTCTCTCTCTCTCTCTCTCTCTCGCACACCTTTACCCCGGGCTTCACTCGCGACGCTCACTCTAATCAAAGAGGAACAAACTATATTCACTGCGGGACTTATCTCTCCGTCCTCGCGGTAGCGCGCAGGAGAGCACCGCGTAACTGCCCGTTACGCTCGCTCTTCTCTCTTCTTCCCTCGCGGCTTCCAAAATTCCTCGCCGATCGTTGTTGCAAGTTCGAAAATCGCATGATTTTCGAACGTTGCCGGCTTTTGGAAAAATCTGCATTTTTGCGGCTAAACAGGCTTACACAAGCTGGCAACCTAGAGACGGTCGCGCAAGAATGTAAACACACATTCTTCGTTGACGACCTATGATGGATTTTCCGTCACAAAATAAAGCTTCTTAAATTGATTAATGAATTTTAATATTTCAATATTTCTTAATATTTGTAAATATTATTATAAATCTGCCAATATTTTTTATCATTGAATGATACAGATTCCAATAAAGAACGCATCAGGTGTGCAACTAAGTTCCCGCTGCTTGTCAATTGATGGTTCTAGCAGTAAGTGCCTGTCGATTTTAACATCCAAAACGTCATAAAGCAAGCTTAGACATATGGTAAATAAATCGCTTTGACATATTAATGATTTTGTTTTAACGTCATATACTTTTAGTTCTGTTAAAACGTCCCATTTTGTGCCAGATAATCGCCATTTGCTGGAATTGTTCTTTTTCTTCTTTCATTTGAAAGAGACGGCGGCTGAAGCACATCGGGAGCTCCAAAACGTTTACGGAGATACTGCTCTAAGAAAAACAACGTTAGATATTGACGACCGTCCACGTGAAGGAAGGCCAAAAACCTTTGGAGACGCTAAATTGGAAGTATTGCTCGACGAGAATCCATGCCGAACGAAAAATAAACTTGCTTTAGTATTAGGAGTTACCTGCTAAGCCATTTCCAAGCGATCGCATGCGTTGGGAATGATTCAGAAGCAGGAAACTTAGGTTCCTTATGATTTGAAGCCAAGGGACGTTAAGCGTTGTCTTTTTGCCAGTAAACAACTGCACCGAAAAGGAAGGGTTTTCTTCATCGCATTATAACAGTTGATAAAAAATGGATTTATTACAGCAGCCCATAGAGAAGAAAGTCATGGGGATTGCCCGGTCATGCTTCTACGTCGTCGGTTCGGCTCAATATTTACGCTACGAAGGTGATGCCTTGTATTTAATGAGACTAGGTCGGTGTTATTTATTATGAGCTGTTGAAACTAAACAAAATCATCACTGGGCAATGATATCGAATCTAATTGATACAATTGAGCCAAGCACTACGCGAAAAACGGCAACAGTACGAGCAGAGACATAATCTTACTGCATTGCAACACTCGGTCTTACGTTGCTGGACTCGTTAAAACCTATTTGGAACACTCAATTGGGAAGTCTTTCCTACCCGCCATATTTCCCAGATATTGCGTCGTCTTAATATCATTTGTTCCATTTGATGGCACATGATCTGGCTGATCAGCAATTCTGCTCATATAAAGATATCAAAAATTAGCTTAATTTGTAGATAACTCCAAAAGACGAACACTTTTTCCGTAACGGTATTCGAGCTTTACTGGAATGATGGGAAAAAATTGTAGCTTGCAATGGGCAATATTTCGCATGATTCATTTGTAACCATTTTTTTATAATAAAGTTGCATTTTCATCAAGAAAAATAGCGAGAACTTAGTTGCACATCTAATATTTTGTTTAAAGCTCATGATTTGTTTTATTTATACAAAAGACATTTTAAATTTAATTTTTTCGCCTTAAGGTTTCTATTTTTCACGCTTTCAAATAAAGTATTTTATATTTAACAATATATTTGCGATTATAGACTGTCGCACACAAGGTTATTGGGTTTAAGCTTATGTTTTTTTTTTTTTATTTATAAAAGAATATCTGCAATTCTTAACTTTTGCACCCAGGGTTTTTAGGTTTAAAGTTTATCAATTCACTTTTTATTTATAAAAATGACATGTGAAATTAGAATCGTTTGCTTAAAGGTTTTTATGTTCTAGTTTTACAAATCGATTAATTTGTTCATAAAAGAAGTGCAAGCAATTTAAAATGTTTATCCTCAGATTTCTTAGGTTTAAAGCTTGTTTTTTATCTATAAAAAAGAAATTTGAAATTTAAATCGTTTCCCTCAAGGTTTTTTAGTTCAACGCTTAAAAATCGATGAATTTATTCATAAAAAAGTACTTGCAATTGGAAACATTTTTGCTCAAGTTCATCAGGTTTAAAGTTTTAATATCTATGAAAAAGATATTTGAAAATTAAATCATTCGCCTTGAGTTTTTCAGAATGTGTTTAACGCTAACGAATTAATTAATTTATTTATAAAGAAAGTATTTGCAATATAAAACTTCTATACCCAGGGTTTTTGGGTTTAGGGCCTATGGTTTTTATTTTATTTATAACAAAGACATTTTAAATTCGAAACTTTTTTCACCAAAATTTTTATTTTTAACGCTTATAAATCAATTAATTTGTAAAAAATTATTTGCAATTTAAAACTATTATACCCTGCGTTATTTGGTTTACAGCTTATAAATTTGTTCTTTCATTTACAAAAAGGACATTCAAAATTCGTTAGAAGTGGGGGAACATGTATATCATGAAATTTTAATACTTATTTTACACAGGATCCACTAACCCGCCCGCTAGCGCATCACGAACCGTAAATGACTTTAATCGGGCATAATTAATAACTGTGACTGAAGGACGCCCCTGTTTCATCGAGTATTCATTTAATAGAACATATTAGGGAAAAATGTTTCTATTTAATTCTTGCTTGGCTTGTAATTGGAAAATGCAATTATTGATTGGGCTCTCAAATCCACACGAATAATCTCCATGTATACAGATTGTAAGTAGCAAAATTGAAAATTATTAATCTCTTTTATTTGTTATTCTCTGCAATGTGCAGTCCGGCACAATAGATTGTACAGTTGACGATTTTCGTAGATTCACAAAAATATCCCACTTCTACACCGTACGGCGCAATTTATTCGAAAACTGAAAATTGACTGATATAATTCAACTAGTAAATTTCGACTTCGTACTTCGGGCTAACGAGTAATAACTTCGAAGACTTTTTACGTTAGAACTCAAATGACTGATGAATGATATTTCGAGATCACAAACTAAGAAACGACTGCCTGGAGGACCTACTCTTTTTTCAACTCGGAGACTCGATCGCGGCTACGTCGTGGGGATTTTGCTTTTTACGCATCAGCATAAGTCTCTGTAGAAAAAATGCAACTTTGATACATTTACTATCGTTAGTTTACCAATTTTTATGAATATTCCTCTTATTGTGTGCATGCCGCAAAGAGTTGAGTTATTCGACCCTCTATGTGTGTATTAGAAAGTTATTATCTACATCTCCTGGATTTTTCCTCAAGGATAAACTTGCATCATTGTTGCAAGCTCTACCCATTTTTTATAGGGAGCAACACACTGTTATATAAAGACATTTTATGGAATAGAACGCGCAACGTCATCACGCCTCCCAGTATGTATGCATTTAGCATCTACATACTGTATTATGTTTTTACAGTTTTTATAAAAAAGTTTTTTTTATAAAAACAATAAAACTTTTTTGTAATAAAGAAAATCTGGTTTCTTCTATATCTGTTACTAATTCAATTGATTAACAATATTTTTATGATTATTAATCTATTTAAATAAATTTATTATGATTAATGGATTTATTTATAATTTAAAGATTTCAATTTAATAAATTATAATTTTAGACTTCTAATTTTTTCATTACATAACATCCTTCTTCTTTTGAGGTCGTTTACCGTCCCGATAAACTGCGGGCGTGCTGCGTGGACTGTGCGTTTAATATCAATTCTCAAATTATACAGAAGTGTAACTGATTACACAGCCACACAAAAAAAAAAAATATTTCCGAGCCCGAAGGGGTCACAATAACCCCTTCGGGCCAGGGTTTTTCATAACCTCAAAAAAACCCTTTGTTGAGCCATATAACGATGAACTCTTCACACTAAACCCCTTAATCTCTTGAAACCATAACACAATAACCCCATGATACCTCGAAACCATAACTACATAATCATATAACCCCATCACATCATATAGCCCTATTTTATAAGACCTTTTATGAAATGACTAGAATAATAAACGAATGACTAGAATAAAAAACGAAAGACTAGAATAAAAAACGAATGACTAAAATAAAAAACGGAAGACTAGAATAAAAAACGAATGACTACAATGGATAAATATAAAATATATCAAAAATATTAATGAGTATCTTAATATCTGAGTAAAAAATGTAAACATTGAATATAAAATATATCACTCTTTTTTGCTGCTGCAGCGGGTTCTTTTTTCATCAAACGATCTATGTAATGCTTTTCGCTTTTGATTACTGTTTGGTGTATCTCGTTTCATAGTCCAACAGAAGTCTGCCATCATATTAACATCCCACCTTCCCTGATAATGAGCTTCCATAACTCTTATATCTTGGTGAAAGCGTTTTCCCTGCTCTTCACTAAAATGTTCAAGATTCTCTGGGAATTTATCAAGATGTGCATCTAAAATGTGTAATCTTACATTCATCAAGCATCCTAATTATCTAAAGTCTTCAACCATCTTGGCAACAATCTGTTGATACTTTGGACTTTTGTTATTACCTAAAAAGTTGTGACACATGTTTAAAACTCAACCAAGCTGCTCTCTTGAGTTTATTAATTTTTTTAACAGCATCTTTGTCTCTGAACATTTTACAAATCTGTGGTCCATCAAACACTCCTTTTTTTAACTTGGCTTTTAAAAGTTTAGAGAATTTGGTAGAGAAATATTTGAACGTTTCCCCTGTTTTGTCCAGAGCTTTCACAAATTGTTTCATAAGACCAAGTTTTATATGCAAAGGAGGAATGAAGATCTTTGATGGATCCACGAGAGATTCATTGATGATAATTTTTGAACCAGGGATAAAGGATGATCTCAAGAGTCACTGTTTCGACTTACTGTAATAATTTTGTCTGTCTCTGCTATCCCACAAACATAAATAGCAAGGATATTTCGTGAATTCTGACTGTTCTCCAAGAAGCAAGGTTATTATTTTCAAATTACCACAAATCTGCCATAAGTGTTTTTGGTACTGAATCTTTTGTAAAAGTATTTTCATATTGTCTTACTTTTCGTTTATAACGGTTGAGTGAGCTATTGGTATTGGAGCATAAACATTTGTATTATGCAGCAAAACAGCTTTAATACTTCGTTTTGAAGAGTCGATGAAAAGTCGCTAATCTGAAGCTTGGTAGGAATTTAGTTTGAGCACATTAATCAAACCGTCAACATCCTTACAAAGCACAAGAGATGATTTTTCATCTTGGACGAAATACTTTTTGAAAAGACTGTTCTGAATTTTTGGCTTCATTTTTAAAAAATAAGAATCTTTTGAAACCAAGAACAAAAGTTTAATTTTATCGCAATCGTGATCCAAACTTATTTACCTATTATTATGATGTGCCTGGCCAGGCGATTATAACAAAATTAGAATGTTTGGATTGTTTTTATAAGGAATAATCTTTACCTAATTGTTAGAGCATTTCATTATGTATTGTTATATATGTTAGTGAAAATGACGTTCAGTTTTATTCTTTTTTGATCTTGAGTGGTGTAAGTGGATCTGAATTTTGTCACTGTCCCTTCTGCTACTGATGGTCTGCTCAGCTGCGTATTCATTTTCATACATGGTATCTAGTTGGAACATTTGTATTATTTTCGAGGCTTGGTTGATAATCTCTTTAGGTCTCGAAATAAGTTGGTTGTCTTGTAATCTCTTTGGGTCTCTTTTGATTGGTCTTTATTTTATTTGCTTTTAGGTCTTCGATTCTCTGTTTCTTGACAATACATTTTCCGGATTTCTTTTGTATTCTGTCAGTTAAAATTGTATATGGCACGTGATTAAATGGTCTTCAAATGTTTTACAATCCACCTTAAGCATGCATTTAAAGTGTAGTGCTTTTGTATTCTTTGGTTTTTTCCTGGTCAGCCTTCGAAATTGTTGGTAGATCAGCGATGATGGCACATCACGTTCTTTTACCTTCTTGCAAAGCCTTAATGGCGTTCTTTTCGTTAATATATTGTTTATATTATTTCGCAGATGGCTTGTTTTTCAACATTCTATATGATTTTAGTCTAGTCCAATAGTCCAAATCTCCCAAAGTTATTAAACATTTTCTCTTTAGTTATATTCCACGGTAATTGACAAAATAATCAAGTTCCTGAGGGTCTGGTGGGTATGTTGTTAAACTTTGTCTTGTTTTGCGTTTTAAATAACGTTTAGGTCTTATCTTCTCGGTTGATGTACATCGCTTTTAATATTTCTGTTAAATCCCCTTTTCCATTTGAGTACAAGGGTGGTTCAATAAGTACCCGTGTTTGACGCAGAGGGCGTTCCTGAGGGAAGTTGGTATTATCATCGTGTGCTGCCATCTATCAAACGGCGGTAAAACAAATTTCACACTGATTGATAGGTTAGTTTGGATTTGGCAGTCATTCGAGTAAGACGTGTTTCGTGATTTTCGCTCAGATGGAAAAAGAGCAGTATCGTTTGGTATTTCGCTTTTTGTTTTTGGATGGAAAAAAATGCGAGGGGATAGAAGCAAAGTTAGATGCTGTTAATAAGGACACTTTGCCATCTATGACCACAGTTAGATATTGGTTTAACAAATTTAAACGTGGGCGAACATCCGTTTTTGATAAGAAGCGATCAGGACGCCCGGCAGACGTGGTTACCAAGGAAATCATTCAAGAAGTCTACGACAGGATTCTCGCTGATCGACGAACGAAAGTGCGCGAAGTAGCAGGGGCCGTAGGTATGTCGACCAGAACGGCAATTAATATTTTACATAATAAGTTGGCAATGAAAAAATTGTCGGCCTGATGGGTGCCGCGATTGCTCACGGTAGACAACAAGTGGATGCGGCTGTTAACTTCGAAGCAGTGTTTGGAGCAATTTAAGCGAGATCCGAAGGAGTTTTTGCGTCAAGTTGTCACCGTTGATGAAACCTGGATTCATCATTACACATTAGAAACTAAGCAACAATCAAAACAATGGATTTATCCGGTGAATCTGCTTTATAGAAGGCGAAGACGGTTCCATCGGCCGGAAAGGTCATGGCGACGATTTTTTGGGATGCGAACGGCGTCATCCTCATGGATTTTTTTGAAAAAGGAAGAACGATCACTGGGCAATACTACAGTGAGTTATTGGACCGCTTCGACAAAAAATTGAAGAAGACACGGCCGCATTTGACGAAAAAGAAGGTGCTGTTTCACCATGATTACGCACCAGCACATTCATCCAGAGTTGTCGCCACCAAACTGCATCAATTGTGTTATGAATTGCTGCCGCACCCCCTGTATTCACCTGATCTGGCTCTCTGTGACTTTTTCTTGCTCCTTTACATGAAGAAAAGGCTCGCGGGAAAAAATTTAGCTTAAACGATGAAGTCATTGCCGAGACAGAGGCGTATTTTGAAGTGTTCAACAAATCCTATTTTCTGAAGGGGTTAAAAACGTAGCAGGAATGTTGGGAGAAGTGTATCTTTCTAAAAGGGGACTATGTTGAAAAATAAAAAAAAATTTTTTGAAAAAATGGTGTCTTCATTTCTGACACGGATACTTATTGAACCGCCCTCGTAAATATCTGCACTTCTTATTCGTCCTCTTTCTTCCGCCTTTTCTATAGCGGCGGATAAAAGTGTGGCGAGAGGGTTATAAAATACTAACAATAAGTTGCCTGTGCCCTCTGGATTTTTGGTAAATTTGATTCGGCATTAGTCAACCATGGTCTTTCTGGTGTGAATTTTGTAGCTTTTAAGATTAAGGGTTAGGATTTTATAAATGACTGAGTTCTGAATAACTAGGGTTTATTATTAGGGTAAGGTTTTAGTCGTGGTAATGCTGTATATGTTTTCGTTAGATCTTTGTTTCTTTTTGTTGGACAGTTGAAATTATTTTGGTTAAGGATTAACATTCAATCAGAGTCTGGGGTTTAAAAGGATAGTGCTTGTTGGTTGGGTAGAGGCTGTGGTCGTATTAATTACTGATCTATGAGTCTTCTAGGAACCAGGGTGCGTTCCTATAGTTGTATCATATAGGATTGGTCATCAATTGTCGGTTGTTTTCGCATTTCAATTAGACATTGTAATACTTCTGTATAGGTTGTTCCGGGATCGTATCCAAGGTTATCTTACAGTCTGTCAAGTAAGAGCGTGGTCGATTTTACCAACAGGTAATAGAAGATTTCGCTCTAATTTCTTTGCAAGCCGATAGAAGAAAGCTTTATCCTTGATGCATTGTCAACAAAGATCCAGTTGTCGTTGATCTTTTGAAAGAGAATCACGTTAAACGCCATGAGTGCTAAGTACGCGTCGCGCTACGAGGCTGTGTTCCTTTGCATCCACCCGTGAGGTCCCAAAATGTCGCAATCAGCGGCTGCTAAATATATGAGAAAGTCGAAGGCATTTGTACAGAAGTCGATACAGCGATATAAAGTGGCTAAAAATGTCGATGATTTACCAGAACATGGCTCGATAGGAAAAGTGAACAAAAAAGATGAAAAAAGAATAGTGAATCTGTTTTCGCGGAATCCTGCTTTAACACTGCGGCAAGAACAAGCAAAATTAATGGCAAAAGGTTTAGATATATCCTACGAAACTATCCGAACCCATCTTCGTACTCATCATCTGAAATGGCGCAACACAATGAAGAAGCCTCTGTTGACTGAAAAACATGTGACAAAGCGACTCGCTTGGGCGCATGAGAATATTGATAGAGATTTTGAAAATGTCATTTTTACTGATAAATGTTCTATATGGGCACGTTCTGTCCTCACGCGAGCCTGGTCAACTTCCACCAATAGGCTTGTTCAGCGGACCGTAAAACATGGAATAAAGGTGCATCTTTGGGGCTGCTTCTTAAAGCAGGGATTCGGCACTTTGCACCTCTTTACTGACAACCTAAATGCCGAGAAAATGATAAAAATCTACAAAAAGGCTTTACTGCCATCTGCCAAACGATGGTTTATCACAAAAAATGAAGATTCGATTCTGCAGCAGGACGACGATCCTAAACACCGCAGCAAGCTCTGTACTCAGTGGAAGACTTAATCTGGCATCGTTACATTGGATTGGCCGTCGCAGTCGCCCAATGCAAACCCTATTGAAAATGTGTGGGCCTATATTAAACGGAAGCTACGTGGAAGACGCACACACACTTTGAAGCAGTTGTCTTACGAAATTCGTCGGATCTGGAGATCCTTGCCACTAGAATACGCCGTCAAATTAGTTGAAAGCATGCCTCGGAGATGCCAGGCAATTATCGACGCCGGTGGTGACTGGGCACATTATTGACTGAATTGCATCATTGTTTGTAATGTGTACAATGTATATATAAATATGAAAGTTTCATCAAATAAATTTTTTCATAAATTAACACGACCACGCTCTTACTTGACAGACTGTAGTTCTGTTGTTGGTATAGTTATGGTAATTCATCTTTTTTCTACCTACAACATCCCAAGGCTATGAAAATAAACACTGCAATTACTGTGGTTTGGCCCAGAGCTCTACCGTCTATCAAGTACTGAGTACAGAAATGCTTCTCTTGCGGTCCCCTATCTATTTTAAGCGATGAGGAATTTCGCGGAAGAATTCCTCGCGCTTCCTCCATCCTTTAAAGTTATGTAAAAGGTGCTAGATACTGTGGCTTTAGGTGCGTTCACTATTTCTTGATGATAGTTTAGTAAATCGAGGTCAACTTTCTCCAAGTTGAGTGTTATCTCTGGTTTGTATGAATATTGAAGGTCATTATGCTGGTTTCCCTCATTTGTAAGAATATATTTGTCAGTTTTCCCTATACAGCCAGATGCCATTCTTAAAATTCCTTCAGCATTTAGATGTATATTTTAATTAAATAACTCCATTGGGTGTTATGGGCAGGGGTTATGGTTAGGTCACAAGTTTTCAATTCCTGTACATTGTATCTTGATAACATTGATACTTCATAATATGCCTTTGATCAAAGCTAATGATAATATATTCGTGACTTGGTTTAATAAATCCTGTCCCTATTGAAAAATTAATAATAGCATGCAGTACCACTAAAGAGTGTAGCCTGTAGAGATTGTAAGGTACTTGTTCTACTAAAGAAAGATGCATTATAATTAGTAGTCTTCCATTTTTGAATATTGTGTCTACTTGGGCAATTTCCGCAACTTCTTCTGCTTGTAAATATTAAAATGTTATTGGGAATTCTAGTGCTCCACTTGTCTTTCCTATGCTAACCGCTTTAATATACTTTTATTTAGGAAGGGAGGTTCTTCTTTTTATTCCTTCAGTCTTTTTATGATTTCTAACATCTGTTGTGTAACGTCGGTGCATGACCTTCGTTTTTTTTTGTTTTGTCAGCCGAAAAGTTATTTACTGTCTTTTATAACACAATAATCCCCACTACAACCTACGCGACGTACTCTCCACTGACGTAAACCATTGGGAAACTCAACCAAAACTAAACCGAGAGTTGAGTAGCCGCTCTCGTTAAACTCAGTTTTACTACGATGCAATATTTACAGACAATCGCACACATGTCATAATAAAATAAAATTCTTCCTTCTAAGTGAGAAAATAACAAAATCGCTAAGTCAGTCAATACAAATTTCATTGACATTAGACATACAAATTCTTGCAAAGTAGTCTTTCTTATAGCGTAATTTAGAACATCGCGCAATAATCTGGAATGTCCTGAATTCTTGTAATATACTCCAAATAATTTTTTTATAAATAAATAATTGATTAAATAAGAATTTTTTAAAAAAGTAATTAATTAATTAAGCGAATCAAAATAAATAATTAATTTAAATTAACTGCAATAGGCTAACGTTTAACTGTTGGTAACTTCTCCAGTTTAATTTTCAACTTCAGCGACAATTCAACGATCCTAATTATTACTATTTCACTATTTGATAGAACAAAATCATAATCCGCGACCAGCTACATTATTTTATTTTATAAACAAAACTGTACAAAAAGAAATTGCATTAATAATTACATTTTGTAATCAAAATGATTACTAATAGTAGAAATTTCAATATAAATTCACAATCATACAAGCAAATATTTACTTAATAACTTTTTGAAAATAAGGATAATCAAACAAGTACTCCTCCAACAGTCCTTAACAAATAATTAGAAATTAATTGAAAATAATAATTTAAGCTATTATTTTACTAAACTGAGGATACCATTTGTATTTATAGTATCAATCTTTTTTTTATTATTTAAATAATCATTTTTATTTTAAAATCACTATATAAATTAATCTCTTAAAATGCGAAAAAGAACTTCATTATTTTTATAAAATGCGTTAAATTTTGAATGAAACACGACTGTACAATTAAAATTAGCATAATTTTATTGTAAATAGTAAATAATAAACCTATGTAAAAATTCTGCAAAAATGGATTATCTCTCTCTCTAATTCTTACTTTCCCTCTCTCTAACCGAGAAGCCCGCCAGGAAGAGGGGGCCTGAAAAACTTGGCCTCTCCCCGAAATTTCCGGTCAAAGGAGGAATTTGCTGAGTAGCTTTTTCAACGCATTTAAATACCGCACAAAATGGTAACCAAGCAGCAGACCTCAGGCAGCACTTAAGGACCCACGTACTACGCAAAATATTACGGGGGAAACATTACTACGAAAAAATTACTACGGAAACATTACTACGAGGAACATTACTATAAGAAACATTACTAAGGAACAAGTTACGCTAAGCCAAGCGGACTATTCAATTTTTCAAATAAATAAGAAGAAGAAGACGACGAGTAGTCAACCACAGCAAGAGAGAGAGAGAGACAGAGAAAGAGAGAGGGGGGGGGGGGGATAAGTCGCGCACTACTTAATTCTTAAATAAAAAGTGAGTTTGGATTTGAATGTTTCAAAATCTTTTCTTTATCTTAAAATCCTCCAACAGAATTATTGGCCGAAACGCGGTCGACTATTCTGCTATCCACTATCATCCTAGTAGGACCTGATCCAGAGCAGGGCTCACGGCTGATTCCAATTTCAGGAACCGAGCCTCCTGCATCTGCTTAATCCTGGAATCACACACCTCTCCCAAACAAACGTTTACAAACTATATCCTCCGCCGCCCCGAGCCCATAAGCTTCAATGTTTAGGCTCAAAAATGGCAAAATAGTAGTGTAGCTTAACCATAGCTAAAAGAGTTACACCCGACGTTACAGCCGATTACTTCCGATTAGATGCTGCATTGCGACATCTACCTTGCGAGCGTAGATAGTTATATTGATAAAATATCGCAATTCATTTTCCCCATTGACTATGAATTGAAATTTCCGATGCATGTCTTGATCTATGTGGCTTATTACCTCAGCGTGGGATTTCGTGGTATAATATAGCTTATTTAGAAACTTGGCGATGATGTGTTCTTTTTCATTCACTAATTACATTAGATCTTTTTAGTCTTTGAATGACTAGTCTATGTTGGCATTTATTTTGTTAACTCTTTCGGTCGTGACTAGTCCGAATAGACTTTCACTGACGCTTCCAATCAATCCCAACAGTACCATTCTTCTGTACTTCATGCTTCTTGGAATTTTCATAGGGTATATACAAGGAGTCCTTCGAAGATTGCTTCATATCGCTGAGTGCAGATTTTATCTTCAAATGTATTTGTTGTAAGTTGCTTTGTCTTGCTTCTACCAGGTCTGTGCCGGACATAAATCGGCAGGTATTTACTTCCATAAGCGCAGGGCAATTATCAAGTAAAATTTGGTAGCTATCAATTGGTCCGTAGGTTTTTATAAAATCTTCTATATTTTCGCAATTAATTATTTACCAATCAACCCTTTTTATTCGTACCACATCCATACGCTCGTAGTACATTCCTGGGTTTTCTTTAATTGATTCTATTTCAAAATTCTTGTTCGTGAAATTCAAAGAAATTCTAATTTTTAGTATTATCACACAGATGGCTTGGTCATGGCTTTTTAAAAAGGTTAGACCTTTCATTTAACATCTAATTTCAATTCGTCGGTGTATTTTCTACGCTTACCGCCAGGTAATTCTAATATAGCGTTATTTCTACCCACTACTTCAACGATTTTTAAGGGTTTATTATAGTATTTATCGAACTCAGAGGTTCTTATTTTCTTGAGAACATACACATAGTCCCTAACTTTGGCATTAAGTCTTTTAGTTTTACTGTCATATCGAACTTTAGATTGTAATATAGCCTTTATCTGGTTATCTCTGGCAATGTGGTTTATTTCGCCTAAGTGAAGAAGTAAGTCTCGTAAGTATGTAATATATGTTCTCAGCTTCTTTTCGTCAGATATCCTCAGTGGAAACCTTCCAATCCTTCCAACAACTAGTTCACAAGGGGTGAATATCGTGACTGAATGTAAACTAGTATTATAAGTGAACACAGCAAATGGGATGAGTCTATCCCAATCGCGATAGGACTCTGAGTGAGTCCTGATGAAATGAGTTAGTAGGAAATGGCTTGTTTCTAATGTTCTGTTAGTTTGTAGTCTATATCCCGAAGTGGTAAGATGTTGTATTTTAAACGTCCTCATGAGTGTTTCTCACTAGATCCAGTGTAACGTCGGGTTGACGTTGCAGCCACGATTTAAATTAAGGCGCACTGCTTCTCTCTCTCTTGTGAGCCTAAGTAACGAAACTTATAGGCTCGGGACGGCAGAGAAAGTAGAATCGTAAGAGTTTTTGGATAGCGAAGAAATGCAGGACTGGACAACTGTATAGGCCGACGTTGGCCTATATGTTGTCCTGGAGAAGGACCTACTAAGTACATAATGGAGAGAGATAGTTAGCCGATCTTGGCTAATACTATCCCTTTGGAGAAAAAAGAAGGAAAAATAAAAATGTTCAAGTAGACTCACTCTTTATTGATGAATTGTAGCCGTGCGAGTAGAAAAGGAAAATCCTCTCTCTCTCTCTCTCTCTTTCTCTTCCTTCTGCCTGGTGGAGGACTGGATGAATCCTGGTAGTCGAAGTCAACGGAAAAAATTCTATTTTGAATGATAAGGCGCAAGAATGTAATTCGTATATAAAAAAAATATTTTATCTCCAACAGAGAAAAAAAACCCAGAAAATTAGTGTGCAAGATTAAAATGTGAAAAATTAAACTTGAAGAATTGAACCGTAAAAATTATGACTTGAAAAAAAGCTTGAGTGCGGAAGCGCAAAAGAAATCTCAAATCTCTCTCCGCGTGTTGATCCTCGCCTTTTTATGCACTTGTGCAGTGACTTCTCTGGGCCAATCCAAATGCTTGAAACTAGCGCGGGGTGGACGCTACTGCTCTATCTTGACGGTGTTACGATCGAGTGGGAGAGCGAGAATTAGAGAGAGATAATGATTCCTTTTTGCACAATTTTTATACATTTTCTTTATCTATTATTTATTGCCGAAATACATTAAATTAAATTGCATGATTGTATTTTATTTAAAATTTAATGCGTATTACAAAAAAGAACGAAGCTTTTGTCGCATTTTTACGCATTTAATCCATACGGGTTACTAAATAAAAAATAATTATTCAAATTAATGAGAAATTATTGTTACCCAAGACACGTGTGGTATCCATGGGTTAGTAAAATAATAATGTGACAATTTATGATTATTGAACAGCAAGAAGAGAAATAATTGAAGAAATAGTAATTTATATAATTATTCTTTGTAAGTTACAATTTTGTTTAATTGGTAGGTAATTGTTTCGGACTGTCGGATAAGTAATTAATCGTTTGATGCTAATTTTTTTATAATTATCTCGTTAGGGGCCTAAAAACAAATGATTATTGCGCACTAAAAATTATTATCGCAAAACGTACTTGACAATACATTAATGATTAATGCCATGTGGTTTGTACGGTTTCATTATAGAAGGGGATAAAACAGAAAATTAATAATAATAATTAGAAAAAATTGGTTATGACAACTAAAATATTAGATGGTATAATTCGTTCTCACGCGGAAGGATAGGGTTAAAGTTAATTACAAACAAAAAATAATGTATATGTGAAAACATATTAGCATTAATCGTTAATACAAGGTCTGGCTATTAAATAACGAGACTGGTTACGAAAAAGGGTTTTATTATAAAAATTATTCAACATTCGAATGCCCCCCTTCAATATACTCCCCTTCCCTCGCCACACACCTTTCCATACGTTTTTCCATTGATCGAAGCAGTGCTGGAAGTCTTCTTTGGTGAGGGCCTTTAGAAGCTCTGCCGTTTTTTGCCTTACCGCTGCCATCGACTCCAATTGGGTCCATTTCAAAGCAGATTTTATCTTCGAAAACAAAAAAAAGTCGCACGGTGCCAAATCTGGCGAGTACAGCGCGTGTCCGAGCACTGGAGTGCGCTTATCGGCCAAATACTGCTTCACGGATAGCGCGTTATGGGCAGGTGCGTTGTCCTGGTGCAAAGTCCACGAGTTGTTCTTCCACAACTCCGGCCGTTTCTTACAAACTCGTTCTCGCAGTGTTGCCAAAACTGACAAATAGTACAAGAAGAGAATAGACAAATAGTACAAGACAAGAAGAAGAAACAAAAAAGAATAAAAAGTGAAGTCATTAGTTGAAGTTAAAGAAATGGCAAGCAACAACGAAAGTAATATTCAAGTATTTGATGGTAGAAATTATAGTATATGGAAAAATAGAATGTTATTGTACTATTTTTGAAATAGAAAAGTGTGACGCATCAGAAATTAAAGGAAAATTAAGTAATGAAGATATAACAAATTAAGAAGAAAAAGATTTAAGAGCAATCAATTATATTTACTGTAGTATTTCAAATGACCAACTAGAATTCGTAAGTGAAAAAAATACGGCATTTGAAGTTATGAAGAAGAGTTGTACTTGAAAAAATCATCTGCTCTGCAGATATGCATAAGAAACCATTTAGATAAATTGAAGTTAAAGATTTTGTTGACTCCAACACATTTTTCACGAAATTTAAAAAGACTATCTACGAATTAAAGAATGCAGGTGGAAAAGTCGATGAGCGTGAGAAGCTAAATTACAGTCTGTCAAGTAAGAGCGTGGTCGTGTTAATTTATAAAAAAATTTATTTGATAAAACTTTCATATTTATATATACATTGTACACATTACAAACAATGATGCAATTCGGTCAATAATGTGTCCAGTCACCACCGGCGTCGATAATTGCCTGGCATCTCCGAGGCATGCTTTCTACTAATTTGACGGCGTATTCTAGTGGCAAGGATCTCCAGATCCGACGAATTTCGTAAGACAACTGCTTTAAAGTGTATGTGCGTCTTCCACTAAGCTTCCGTTTAATATATGCCCACACATTTTCAATAGGGTTTGCATCGGGCGACTGCGACGGCCAATCCAATGTAACGATACCAGATTGAGTCTTCCGCTAAGTACAGAGCTTGCTGCGGTATTTAGGACCGTTGTCCTCCTGCCGAATCCAATCTTCATTTTTTGTGATGAACCATCGTTTGGCAGATGGTAGTAAAGCCTTTTTGTAGATATTTATCATTTTCTCGGCATTTAGGTTGTCAGTAAAGAGGTGCAAAGTGCCGAATCCCTGCTTTAAGAAGCAGCCCCAAAGATGCACCTTTATTCCATGTTTTACGGTCCGCTGAACAAGCCTATTGGTGGAAGTTGACCAGGCTCGCGTGAGGACAGAACGTGCCCATATAGAACATTTATCAGTAAAAATGACATTTTCAAAATCTCTATCAATATTCTCATGCGCCCAAGCGAGTCGCTTTGTCACATGTTTTTCAGTCAACAGAGGCTTCTTCATTGTGTTGCGCCATTTCAGATGATGAGTACGAAGATGGGTTCGGATAGTTTCGTAGGATATATCTAAACCTTTTGCCATTAATTTTGCTTGTCCTTGCCGCAGTGTTAAAGCAGGATTCCGCGAAAACAGATTCACTATTCTTTTTTCATCTTTTTTGTTCACTTTTCCTATCGAGCCACGTTCTGGTAAATCATCGACATTTTTAGCTACTTTATATCGCTGTATCCACTTCTGTACAAATGCCTTCGACTTTCTCATATATTTAGCAGCCGCTGATTGCAACATTTTGGGACCTTTCGAGTGGATGCAAAGGAACACAGCCTCGTAGCGCGACGCGTACTTAGCACTCATAGCGTTTAACGTAATTATCTTTTAAAAGATTAACGACAACTAAATCTTTGTTGACAATGCATCAAGGACAATGCCTTTCTCTATCGGCTCGTGAAGGGATTAAAGTAAAATCTTGTATTACCTTTTAATGAAGTCGACTACGCTCTTACTTGACAGACTGTATATTGTATATATATATATATATATATATATATATATATATATATATATATATATATATATGTATATTAGGTGTAGCAAAAAGAAATCCATTATTTTTGCATTAAATTGAAGGTTTTATTTAGCATAGATAGAATGATATGGTTTGATAACTTGTTGCCATTTTGGAGGTAATTTTATAATGCCTCTCTTGTAGAAACCCTTGTCCCTATTGTCAAAAAACTGGGACAGTCGATTTTTACAATCTTCTCTTTAGGCGAATTTTTTACCTGCAATATCATTTGTCATAGACAGAAACAGGTGGTAATCACTTGGTGCCAGGTCCAGACTATAACGTGGATGCATAAGAACTTCCTAACCAAGCTCCCGGAGCTTCTGGCGAGTCACTATCGATGTATGCGGCCTGGCGTTATCCTGATGGAACACAATTCCTCTCATATTGGCCAAAGCTGGTCGCTTCTGGGCGATTGCTTCTTTCAGACAGTCCAATTGCTGACAGTACAGGTCTGAATTAAGAGTTCGGCCGTAGGGGAGCAGCTCATAGTAGATGATTCCCTGCCAGTCCCACTAAACACACAGCAAAACCTTTCTGACTGTTAATCCTGGCTTGGCCACCGTTTGCACCAGCTCAATGCGATTTTACCACGACCGTTGTCACTTGACGTTGTCGTAAGTGACCCACTTTTCATCACCAGTAACCATCCGCTTTAGAAATGGATCGATATTGTTGCGATTCAGCAGCGATTCGCAGATGGAAATTCGGTCCATGAGGTTTCTTTGCGATAACTCGTGTGGCACCCATACGTCAAACTTCTTTATGTATCCAGCCTTATTTAAGTGGTTCCAAACGGTTTTTTGTGCAATGTTTGGCTCCTGGGCAATCGAAACAGTGCTTACGTGACGGTCGGACTCGACGATTTCCATTATTTTATCGACATTTTTGACAATTGGCCTTCCAGAGCGTGGTGCATCTTTGACGTCAAAATTTTTCGAAACGGAATCGACGAAACCAAAATTGCACGTGATTGGCTGTTACAGTATTAGGACCATAAACACTATTCACATTTTCAGCTGCCTGGCTTGCGTATTCGCCTTTATCGAAGAAAAACTGTAAAATATAGCGTATTTTCTCTTTGTTGGTGTCCATCTTTGACGCGTGCTAAAAAAGTACTGAGTCTAGCAATTACAAAACTATATCAGAAGCTTTTTTAGTACGAAATCTTATCCTTCTAACGCCATCTAGTGTAACCCGATTGCACTTTTACAACGGGAGATACAGACTACTAAAGCCTTCTATTGGCAAAATAATGGATTACTTATTACTAAACCATACATATATATATATATATATATAACAAATCAGCTGAGAAGTTTGTAAGCTGACACATAGGTGGTGTTACTAAAATTAAATCGTTACGATTCTTAGTTAGTATCAACCTTCAAACGGTACATGTATAAATGACAGCTTTCGGACAATTGGTTCGTGAAATATAGCATTGTGAGTGAAGCGACTTTTGTTAGTGTGAAAAAAATGGATAAAAAAAAATTTTCTTTATTATTAAAGCATTGCTTTTTGGTGAAAAATCACTGTTGAAGCCGAGACTTGGCTTGATAAACGTTATTTAGACTCTGTTCCAGGAAAATCAACTGTTAAAAAGTAGTTTGCTGAATTTAAACGAATCGAAATGAGCGTCGAAGATGATGCACGCAGTAGACGTCGAAAAAAGACGAAATCATTAAAGAAGTTTACAAAATAATTTAGAATGATTGTAAAGTGAAGTTGATCGAGATAGCTAAAAATAAAAATATCAAAGAAACGTGTTGGACATATCGTGCATGAATATTTGGACACGCGAAAACTGTGTACAAAGTGGGTGCCACGAAAACTCACAATCGATCAAGAGGAACAACGTGCTGATGATACGGAGCAATGTTTAGCGATAATTAACCTTAATAAAGACGAATTTTTCTGATGATATATGACAATGCATGAAACATGACTCTATCACTATACTCTAAAGTCTAATCGACAGTCAGCCAAGTTAACTGCACGCGATGAACCGAATTCAAAGCATGGCAAGACGCAACAGTCAGCTAGCAAGGTTATGGCATCAGTATTCTTGTTTCGCATAGTATAATATGCATCGATTACCTTGAAAATGGCCAGACCATCAATAGCGATTATTACTTGTATATAGCTTTGTTGGAGCATTTAAGGGATGAATTGCTTCCCCATCCACCGTCTTCTCCAGATCATGCCCCCAGTGACTTTTTCCTGTTTGCAGACTTTAAAAGAATGCTCGCTGAAAAATAATTTAGCACAAATGAAGAGACAATCGCCGAAACTGAAAGCTATTTTAAGACTAAAGAGAAATTATATTGTCGCCCTTGAAGATAACTATATTGAATAATAAAATCGAATTTCACCAAATAATGTACTTTGCTATATTGTTCTACGAACAAAGATGGCAGTAGTAGTACTCCGTGCATGGGATTTCGAATGGTGACACATCTGCAAGAAAGTACTGTATCTAACCTTAAATTTCAGTGTATAATAGTTCACTTTAGTCTAGACAAAGAAATTTCTCATTGGTTCTGAAAATGTCTACTTTGGTGCCAAATAAAATGTATTTGCGGGAAATTTTATTGCACTATTTTCTTCAAAAGGAATCTGCAGCCGAAGCACACAGAATTCTGGTTGGAAGTTACGGTGACAAGGCTTTGTCGGATACGACATAGAGAGACTTGTTCCGACGCTTCAAAAATAATGATTTTCAACTTGAAGATAAATAACGTTCTGTCGAGCCGAAAAAATTTTAAGACACAGAATTGGAGAAATTGCTTAATTAAGACCGATGTCAGATGCTAGCAGAACTTGGAAAAATATTACAAGTAGATGAGTCAACAGTTTTAAAACGTTTATAAGTGTTAGAAATGATCTAGAAGCAGGGACATAGTAAGCCGCCTGATTAATGCTGAGAGACATCGAACGGCGTCTTCTCACGTGTGAACTATTGCTTCAACGGCGGAAAAGAAAAGATTTTTAGCACCGTGTCGTGACTGGCGATAAAAAGTTGATATTCTATGATAATTCAAAGCGTGGAAAATCGTGGGGTAAGCTCGGCCATGCAGTAATATCTTCCGCAATACTAAATATCCATGCTTCGAAGCTTCTTCTCTGCATTTGATGGGATCAGCATGGTGTCAATTATTATAAACTGTTTAAACCGAATGAGACTTTCACGGGCAATCGATATCGACTTTAGTTAATGCATTTGAGTCAAGCCCCACAAGAAAACCGGTCGCTATATGAGCAGAGATACGACGAAGTGATTTTGTTCCATGATAACGCTCCGCCTCATGTTGCAAGACTAGTGAGAGCGTACCTATAAAGGCTTCAATAGGAAGTTCAACCCGACCCGCCGTATTCACCTGATATAGCCCCTTCCGATTTTCACCTATTCTGTTTGATGGCACATAGTCTGGATGAACAGCGCTTCTATTCTTACGAAGAGACTGAAGAGTGGATCGATTCTTGGATAGCCTCAATAGACATTGTTTTTCCGGCGCGGAATTCATATACTGCCAGAAAGATGAGAGAAAGTGGTTTTTAGTTATGGGCAGTATTTTAAAAGAAAGTTTTTGTGCCTTATATTTAAAATAAAGCTTTTTTGTAAAAAAGTAGCGAAAACTTATTCAAAATCCTAATATATATACAGGGTGGTCCGTTTTAATCTATCGGTCGAAATAACTTCAAAGGGTGATGGTTATATCAAAAAATGTTCGAGACAAAAGTTGTAAGGGTTAAAGAGGGTCATTCAACGCTGACCTTGGTATTAACCTTGGAGTCAAATTTGAAGGTTATTTGTGGGTCAAATCGCAAATTTTAAAACGAAATCCCAATTTTTTATTACAGATTCTGATTCCGCGTCCAAAAATATAATAGTTTTGTGATAACATTTTTTTCGATGCGTGACAGATGGCGCTGTAATGGACAGTTTTAATCTATCGATGCGAATATCTCAACAACTATGGATATGAAAAGGTAGAAAAGGAAAATTTGTTATTCTGAATAGGGGACATGCAATGACACCACAATCGACCCCCCCCCCCCCTATAACCCCCGTATTAAGCGGTTTCAACTTAAAAATCTTAAATGGGTACCCCAATTTTATATTGCAGATTCTGATTCTGCGTTGAAAAATATGGAAATTTTGTTGGGAACATTTTTGAGATTCTTGACAGATATCGCTGTAATTGACAAAATTAAAAATGCGTACAAAAATCGTTACCGAATTAGAATTTCTCGAGAAATACACTTCGTGTTCTGCAAATTAGAGTTTTGTGGATTAATACGTTTAAAAAAAATCTGTTTTGATGAAAATGTTTATTCTACTTTTAGCGTTACTCGGAGACAAAGACGTGGACGTAGTAGAATCATGTCCTCGTGGGATGCTTTATTAATGTGAGTCCCCTTGCCTCTCACAATTCGGCCTTTAGAACTATCAACGAAGATGCTGTTCAAAATTGTCTCCATTTTCCTGTAAACACAAGCCTAATTTTTTACAAAAGTTGTCCACTGTTTGTAATAACACAGTCTGGGGTATTGCCGCGCAAGCTGTTCGTATACGTTCTTTAATATCATCACGCGTCATCGGCCGCTGTGTCAATCTTTAAACATTCCCCATAAGTAAAAATCAGGGAATTTCAAATTGGTTGAACAGGGAGGCCATTGAAATGGTCCACCGCGTCCAAGATTTTTTTAAATGTATTAATCCACAGAATTCTAATTTGCAGAACATGATGTGTATTCCTAGAGAAATTCTAATTCGGTATCGATTTTTGTACGCATTTTTAATTTTGTCGATTACAGCGACATCTGTCACGATTCTAAAAAATGTTTCGAACAAAATTTCCATATTTTTCGACGCAGAATCAGAATTTGCAATATAAAATTTGGGTACCCATTTCAGATTTTTAAGTTGAAACCGCTCTATACGGGTAGTTAGAGGGGGGGGGGGGGTTGATCGTGGTGTCATTGCATGTCCCCTATTCAAATTAACAAATTTTCCTTTTCTACCTTTTCATATGCATAGTTGTTGAGATATTCGCATCGATAGATTAAAACTGTCGATTACGGCGCCATCTGTCTCGCATCGAAAAAAGTGTTCAAAACAAAACTTTCATATTTTTCAATGCAAAATCAGAATCTGTAATAAAAGATTATGAATACTTTTAAAATTCACGATTTGATGCACAAATAACCTTCAAATTTGGTCTCAAGGTTAACGCCAAGGTCAGCGTTGGACGATTCTTTTTAATCCCTACAACTTTTGTAAAAAACATTCTTTGATATAACCACCTCCATTTGAAGTTATCTCGACCGATAGATTATAACGGATCACCCTGTATATACACCTATATAATCATAATAATAATTTTAAAATTTTCATTTATATATATATATATATGTGTGTGTGTGTGTATATGTATATATATATATATATATATATATATATATATATATATATATTGGGAGTGTGAAGAAGTTCTTGCCGTTTCACCGTCAGATGGCGGTACAAAAATTTTGTGTGTATAATTCAAGATGATGACGCATCTATTTTGAAATTTTATAATCTATGTTTAAAATCAGTGCGTGTCTTTCCATTAACCTATGAAGAACATTTTCTTTTTGTAGCATAAAGCATGTCAAATTTCGTGCCAAACAAACTGTTTTTGCTGGGAACTGTTTCCGTTACTGCACTATATTATTCAGAAGATATCTGCAGCTGAAGCACACGGAATTCTTATAGAAACCTATGATGATCATGCTATGTCGGAAAGCACATGCAGAGATTGGTTTAACTGATTTAAAAATGGTGATTTCGATATTTAAGATAGAGAACGTAGTGGTGCACTAAAACAGTTTCACGATGAAGAATTGAAAACATTACTTGCTGAAGATCCATGTTAGATGCAATCCGATGCTGCAGAATTATCAGAAGTTGTTCGAACAACAGTTTTAAAACGTTTGACAGCATAAGGAATGATATAAAAGGAAGGGCCATGGGTGCCGTACGAACTAAAGCCGAGAGACTTTGAACGGCATCTTGTTTCGTGTGAACAGCTGCTTTAACGACAAAAAAGAAAAGGTTTCTTACATCGTAATGTGACTGGTAATTAAAAGTGGATATACTACAGTAATGCCAAGCGTAAAAAATCGTAGGTTAAGCCCGGCGAAGCAGTAGCATCAACGCCAAAGCAGAATATCCACGGTTCCAAGCTCATGCTGTGCAGTTGGTGGGATCAGCTGGGGGTAGTGTATTATGAACTGCTCCAACTTAACCGAACCATTACAGAAGATCTCTATGGACGATAATTGATGCATTTGAACCGAAAATGAAAGAATAACGGCTACTATATAGGCAAAGACATGGTAAGGTGATTTTGCTGCATGATAACGCTTGGCCGCTTGTCGCATCGCCGGTCATGAAAAAAACATACCTGGAAACGCTGAAACGGAAAGTTCAACCCCACCCACCGTACTCTCCAGACATTGCGCCTTCTGATTACTATTTATTTTAATCGATGGCTAACGGCCTGTCTGAGCAGCACATCACTTTGTATGAAGAAACGAAAAAATGAATCGATTCGTGTACAACCGCAAGAGAAAATTCGTTTTTTTGAGGTGGAATTCAAATACAGCCAGAACGATGGGGAGAAGTAATTTCCAGCGATAGGTAATACTTTAATTGACTTGTTTTTTTATTATTATTTCTAAATAAAGAATTTATTTTCACGAAAAACGGCGAAAACTTATTCACAATTCCAATGTAAATTTTACAATTATTATCATTTTTATTTTTAATAGTCAACTAAAAGTCAAAATTTGACGAAATTTCATCAATTTTCTATACAGTTTAAAAAAATTACATTTTCTGTTATATTTATAGGAGAATGCAATTCATTACTAAAGTATAGAATAGTAAATATAGTTCTGATAATATATCATATAATGATTTATGGCTTTATAATTTATAGTTATGTAACTTACATAGTAATAATCCCTAGTAATAGTAAAATTATAAAGACAAACTGATGATATATGATTAAAACACTTTCATAGAGAGAAAAATGAATAATACAAAGTGATTTAAAGATCTCAACATTATAATAAAGAGAAAGTTGACAGTATAAGCATCCAAATAAACTCACAAATATACCATTAAATATTATTAAATTAGCCACAGGATGGTGAAAAATTTGTTGTAATAATAAAATGTAGATATGTATGGAATATGCAAAATTTTATCAAACTACACAGTATGTTGAAAAAGTTCCCGAACTTATTTTGTAGCGCTTGTACAAGTGGCGCCACCTCTTGGAAGACACCAGTACTATGTTACTACATCCCTCTGAAGTGTCTGAGAATTTTTTCACCAGTATCCGTTCATTAGTTGCCGAGATAGACGTGCTTGAGTGAACGTGTGTTTAGTACCCCGGTGTAAGCTAGACGATGGATAAGAAATTTGAACATCATGGCGCGATTAAATTCTGCTATAAACTTAAAAAAACTTTCGCTGAAACGAAAAAAATGATCGATTTAGCTTACGGTGAAGGTGTAGTGTCGCGTACAACTGTTTACACGTGGTTCAGTCAGTTCAAGAAGGGTAGAGAGTCGTAAGAAGATGACGAAAGAAGCGGCCGGCCGTCAACAGCTGTTACCGACGGAAACGAGGCTTGCGTGCGCGCGCTACTAAAGCAGGATTGCCACATGTCTCTTAGAATGTTGGCAGACAAACTGAACATGAGCGAGGATAGCGTCGCGTTGATTTTGAAACAAAAAATGAACCGCAGGAAGGTCTGCTCTCGATTTGTTTAGCACTTTCTCACACCAGAACCGAAAGAAACTCGCATCCAATGTTGTCAAGATTTTATCGAGACTTGCGACACCACTCCGGGCTTTCTAACCTCAATTGTGACTGGAAACGAGACTTGGTGCTTTTAATACGATTCTTCCACGAAGCGCCAGTCATCTGCTTGGCTCAGTCCGGGCCGTGCAAGGCCTCAAAAAGTGCGCCAACAAAAATCACGGGTAAAGACGATGCTCATCGCTTACTTTGACTTCAAAGGCCTGATACACAAAGAATTTGTGCCTCCAAGCACCACCGTGAATGCTGCGTATTACGTAGAGGTGTTAAAACGTCTGAAGCGCCGGATCAATCGCATCAGGCCCGAGTACAAGGAACCGGGATCGTGGAGTTTGCTGGATGACAATGCGCTCGCTCATTCTTTGAACATTGTGAAGCGTTATCTTGCCGAAAATCAGATCTCACGCATCAATCACGCCCTATACTCGCCAGATCTGGATCCAGCCGACTTTTTCTTATTTCCCAAGCTAAAAATGGCCTTGAAAGGACGATTTTTTGAAGATGTACCGAGCATTCAAGCGGCTTGCACCGAGCGTCTCACAGCGATAACTTCAGAGGAGTACCAGAGAGCCTTCGAATTACTCATGGAGCGCTCAAATGAGTGTATATCTAGGTAAGGGAACTATGTTTAAAGTTAACTAGAATAAATTTCTTTAGATGTAATTTTCGATTTATTTCAAAAGTTCGGGAACTTTTCCGACATACTGTGTAAGATTCGATCCTCTTGAATTTTTACTAGTTTTAATAGCGGACCTAGAATCATCTTATCTTACTACATGTTATTAGTTAAGACTTATGCTTATTTATTCATGATATGAAATAATACTAACAAGTAACACTACCCAAGTGTCACTCACCGATTGAAACCAAACTTTGCACATCAATAAAACACTAAAAAATATTGAACCCGTGTTTTTTTATTTAGGAAGAATCCGCTTACTAGGGGTAGAAACTACCCCTACCAAACCACAAGCAGCCCAAGCCACTTAACCCTGGGGACAGCAAGTTTAATCGCTCATTTTCATTAAAATAATTAAATTTCTTACCCTAAGCTAGCCCACCGAATCACCTATCCCGTATCCAACGTAACCCATCAAAGCACTTACCCTCTAACCCACCTAACCCCTATAAACCACCCCTACACAACCGCAAGCAAGCTAACCCACCTAACCCTAGAAAAAACAAGTTTAATAGCTGTTTCTTACAATAATTAAATTCCGCATCACAAGCGGACTAACCCACACAACCACTTACTCCCTAACCCCACCTAACCTCTACAAATCACCCCTACCAAACCACAAGCAGGCTAACCCACCTGACCCAGGGAACAGTGAGATTAGTCGCTTATTTTTTGTGAAACAATTTAATTTCACACCGCAAGTTAACTAACCCACCTACCCTCTAAACTACTTAACCCCTAAAAACTGATTTTACTTGATAAATATGCTTTGAAATAAATGAGAAAAATGTACGGTAAAAAAATATTAGATAACTATCCTATCTGTAGCTTTATTCAGGGACAACGGCGTGGAAGTAATAGGATTATGTCCCCTTTGGGGTGCTGGATTATAGTAAGTCTCTTTGCCTCTCACATTTTTAATATTTTCTTAGTATTATCTATTTAATGTATTTTTTACAGTAATTAGACGGATTATCCTAAGTTACTGCGAAGAAATGCTGTATGCAAAGAGTTTTGCTGCAATATGCGCATTTGATTGCTGCGAATCGACTACAGAATGTACATTCAGTTTTAGAATTCTAAAAACCGTATTGAACAGGTGTTAGACATTTCTCTGGTTTATTTGATATGTAGCCTATCTTCCACTATGCGTATTTGGACATGTTAACGAATTTTGGTGATGAAAACTGATTATGTGTTAGTGACTGTAATTTTAAAATGTTGTTTCTTGGGTGTATATTAATGTCGAAGTTATATAACAAGACCATATCCGAGAAAGATTTAATAAAATTTTTATATGGTCTCGATCCATAAACATCCAAAAGTCGTCTTGATCCAAATACTCCGGAAGGTATAATATGAATTTTAACAATTTTGTTACCTTTATTTGTATTCTCAAATACTTTTTAAGTCTGTCCAGACCAAGAATCTAACAGCAATGAAGAGTTTTTACTTGCTACTGTTAAGTCTTTTTCAAACCATTTAGCGGCAATCCAAGATGTTAGTTTTCAAGAATTAGATGGATATACACTAATATTCTTTGCTTTATACAAGTTTTTTTCTATTATTGGTCCAAATCGGCGATTAGATTTTTGCAAAACTATGAGCGAAGGAGAGTGGAGCTTGGCGTCTGCTGAAATAATTGCTTGTATCGTATAACTGTGGGTCAATGTGTTTAATGATTGTGCAAGACATTCGACTTTAAGTGTTCCTTTGATTGATAAAGTACGCCGCCGTGAGCTTCTAAATCAAATCCTGATTGATCGGAATTGTACCCATTTTTTTCTCCCTTTTTCTTGATGACCAAGCTTATCTCTTTTACAAATTTAGAACCTGTTTGCGATAATTCAGCCGCGTTTGACAACTGCGCAGTAGTAATTAATTTATTATTTTTTCTGGGAATTATTTCATGAGTAATTTGAAAATTATGTACTCATTTTGAGGCAACCTTAAAAATTTTAGAAGATAACTGAACATCTTCTCTTGCTTTTAACGCCCATTTAACACATCGTTCAATAAGTGCCAAGACTAACCCAGAGATGGTGCTAGTAGTACCAAACTGGCCACGTTTCTATAGAGTGCGAACCTTTACATGAAACGTATGAAAATTTTACGTCGATCGGATCACAGACAGCAGAGTTATCGAGGTGAGAGTAAAGTCACTTTGTAATTTGTTTGAAAAATGGAAAAATGCGAGTTTCGCGTGTTGATAAAACATTGTTTTTTAATGGGTGAAAACACCGTAGAAGTCCAGCAATGGCTTAAAAAACATTGCCCAGACTCCTCTCCATCTAAACCAACGATTTGTCGTTGGTATGCTGAGTTTAAACGTGGTCGTACGGACACAAACGATGCGGAACGTTCGGGTAGGCCATTGGAAGCCGTTACACAGGAAAATGTGAGTGAAGTGTTCATAATTGTAATAAAAAGTCGCAAAGTAAAGTTCCGTGAGATTGCAGAGATGACACAGATATCATCTGGAAGTGTATTTACAATCCTTTATGAAAAATTGAGCATGAAAAAGGTTTTTTCTAAGTGGTTGCTGCGATTGCTTTTAGTGGAACAAAAACAGCAACGAGTCGACGATTCAGAGAGCTGTTTATCGCTATTTACTCGCAATAAAAAGGATTTCCTGCGTCGATACGGCAATCATCTGAGTGGCACATGGCTGGCGAAAGCCGCCCAAAGCGTCCAAAAACGCAGCAGTCTGCTGGCAAAGTCATGGCGTCTGTTTTTTGGGATACACATGGCGTGATTTTCATTGACTACCTGGAACAAGGTAAATCGATCAACAGCGATTATTATATTAAGTTGTTGGTACGTTTAAAGGAGGAAATCGCAGCAAAACGACCGCACATGAAGAAGAAAAAAATCCTTTTCCACCAAGACAATGCACCATGCCACAAGTCCATGAAAACAATGGCAAAATTGAACGAATTGGGCTTGGATTTGCTTCCCCACCCCCCGTATTCGCCAGATTTAGCCCCTGCGACTATTGGCTCTTTGCTGATCTCAAAAAAATGCTCCAGGGAAAAAAATTTGGCTCGAATGAGGAGGTTAGTGCCGAAACTGAAGCCTATTTTGAAGCAAAGGATAAATCCTTCTATAAACATAGTGTAGAAATGTTGGAAAGACGTTGGAAAGATTGTATCACTCTAAAAGGAGATTATATTGATGATTAAAAATGATTTTTGAAAAAAAATGTTTTTTTCGTTGTTAGTCTCGAGACTTATTGAACGATGTGTTTTATAAAGTTGAATCATGGATTAGTAAACATTTATTAGAAGCACTGTTAAACTGTTCCAAAACAAACGTTGATATTTTAAATAACTTTTCTAGTCTTAATCCTCCTTCCACAATTTGTTTTTTTCATCTGTAGAGCATTTTTTCATGTTTTACTTTCTTAAATTGAGTTTTCACAGAATCAGAACTTCTTTTTCCTTTCTTTTTAAAACGCCAAAAAGTAACTGCTTCATGTTGATACTTGAGATCAACTGTATCTTTTAATTGTGAATATTCATCTTCAATAGAATAATCAAAATCTTCTTTTAACTCTTCGTCAATTAATACTGCTTCAGCCGTTAGGCTGTCTTCATCATAGCATAAACTATCATAACTTTTGATAATCAATCTGCAATCACATGATTTATTCGATCTACAAGATGAGAAGCAAAGGATCGTTCTTCATTGGTTATTGCAGATTCAATACTGTATTCTAAACCTAAAAAAGCGGAATACAACAAACTTAAAATAATTTTTGGGTTCATAGGCATGATAAAAATATATTATTACAACTAAATAAGAGTAAAAGTTTATAGAAGTAATATTCATAAATTTTTTTGTGTGTTGAAATATAAAAAAATGTTTAGTCTGTAGTTACAAAGTACAACTTGAATTTATTATTACATATTTTAACATGAGAAGTAAAGGCTCGTTCTTTTTCGATTACAGATTAAATATTAAATACAGATTTTTGATAGCAGAATCTAACAAGTTAAAATATTTTTCGTATTTACAGTCAAGTAATGAAATATTGATGAAATAAAAAAAAATGTCCATAAAATTCTTGCTTACAAATTTTTTTCAAATCAATTATTTTGAACGTAAAATAAAAAAAAAAAAAAGAAAATTTAATCGTATATTTAATAAGAAACATAAATATTGAAATTTTTACACCTTGAAAAGCATCGAAGATTTAAAACAAGTCTAGAGTGTTTGCGTAAAACCAAAATGTTCGGTAAAATTTTTCATTTAAATAATTTTTATTTAGATGATTATTAGAAAATCGTTTAGAATCAGAAAATAATGTTGCCAAAAATTAATCTTGCTAAATTTCTTTGTCCATCAATAATAGAAAGCTGTCCTCTCACTGGATTTTTGTAAAACATCCAATTTTTAAGAAAGGATAGAATTCAGTGCAATAAAAAATTATGAAACCTAAATTTTCTGGCATAATAATTCCACCTATTCCCACAGATTTAATTTTAAGCTTATTTATAGTTAAGAAATGTATTAGATCTACATTTAAGATACAGGAATTTATATACGAGTATTACAATAATTTTCCGAAGGAAAATTAATCTTTTTGGCGTTTTAAAGAATTTTCATTAATTTTAAAGCAAGAGTGGATATCGTCTAGTAGAGATAGTTTCTAGGAGTTAAGTCGATTGGACGGTAGGTCGTTAGGTAAGTAACCTCGCTTATGATATTAAATTTAATATATTTCACGAAAAATAAGTGAATAAAGTCACAGTTGTCAAGGTTCGATGGGCTTGCCAGCTTGCGGTTTGGTAGCGCTAGTTTCAGGGCATTAGGTGAATTAAGAAGAGGGTATTCAATTAGGTTATGTTGATAAAGGAGTTGATGGTTAGGTAGATTCGATTATGGTATGATACTTAATTATTAACAAAAAAAGGAATAAGCGATTAAACTCGTTGTTCCCAGGGTTAGGTAGGTTAACTTGCTTGTGATTTTGTAGGGGTCATTTCTAGGGGTTGGGCGGTAGGTAGGTGGGTTGGGGATAGGTTAGTTACTCCGCTTGTGATATAGGATTCAATTTCTAGAAAAATATAACTCATTTCAAGAGAAATAAGCGACTAGACTCGATGTTCCCAGGGACAGATGGGTGAGCCTGCTTGTAATTTGATAGAGGCGATTTGTGGAGGTTAGGTAGGTTAAGGGGTAAGTGGTTGTGTGCGTTAGTCTGCTTGTGTTGTGGAATTTAATTATTGTAAGAATAAGCTATCAAGCTTGTTTTTCCCAGGGTTGGGTGCGTTATCCTACTTCTGGTTGGATAGTGGTGGTTTCTAGGGGTTAGGTGGGTTAGGGGGTAGGTGTTTTAATGGATTACATTAAATAGGGGGCAGGTAATTAGGTGGAGCAGCTTATAGCGTGAAATTTAATTATTTTTATAAAAATGAGCGAATCAACTCGCTGTCTCCAGGGTTAGGCGAATTAGGCTGCTTGTGGTTTCGTATGGGTGGTTTCTACGCCTAGAAAGCGGATTCTGCCAAAATAAAAAAACATAGGTTCAATATTTATTAGTGTTTTATCGATGTGCGAAGTTTGGTTTCCATCGGTGAGTGACACTTGGGTAGTGTTACTAGTAATTGAATTGTCGCGATGATACATTGTTACTTTACAGTCTGTCAAGTAAGAGCGTGGTCGATTTCACCGACAGGTAATAAAAGATTTTGCTTTAATTTCTTCGCAAGCCAATAGAAAGAAGCTTTGTCCTTGATGCATTGTCAACAAAGATCCAGTTGTCGTTGATCTTGCAATAGAGAATTACGTTGAACGCCATGAGTGCTAAGTACGCGTCGCGCTACGAGGCTGTGTTCCTTTGCATCTACCCGAAAGGTCCCAAAATGTCGCAATCAGCGGCTGCTAAATATATGAGAAAGTCGAAGGTATTTGTACAGAAGTGGATACAGCGATATTAAGTGGCTAAAAATGTCGATGATTTACCAGAACGTGGTTTGATAGGAAAAGTGAACAAAAAAGATGAAAAAAAAATAGTGAATCTGTTTTCGCAGAATCCTGCTTTAACACTGCAGCAAGAACAAGCAAAATTAATAACAAAAGGTTTAGATATATCCTACGAAACTATCCAAACCCATCTTTGTACTCATCATCTGAAATGGCGCAACACAATGAAGAAGCCTCTGTTGACTGAGAAACATGTGACAAAGCGACTCGCTTGGGCGCATGAGAATATTGATAGAGATTTTGAAAATGTCATTTTAACTGATGAATGTTCTATATGGGCACGTTCTGTCCCCACGCGAGCCTGGTCAGCTTCCACTAATCGGCTTGTTCAGCGGACCGTAAAACATGGAATAAAGGTGCATCTTTGGGGCTGCTTCTTAAAGCAGGGATTCGGCACTTTGCACCTCTTTGCTGACAACCTAAATGCCGAGAAAATGATAAAAATCTACAAAAAGGCTTTACTGCCATCTGCCAAACGATGGTTCATCACAAAAAATGAAGATTGGATTCTGCAGGAGGACAACGATCCTAAACACCGCAGCAAGCTTTGTACTCAGTGGAAGACTCAATCTGGCATCGTTACATTGGATTGGCCGTCGCAGTCGCCCGATGCAAACCCTATTGAAAATGTGTGGGCATATATTAAACGGAAGCTTCGTGGAAGACTCACATACACTTTGAAGCAGTTGTCTTACGAAATTAGAAAGCATGCCTCGGAGATGCCAGGCAATTATCGACGCCGGTGGTGACTGGACACGTTATTGACCAAATTGCATCATTGTTTGTAATGTGTACAATGTATATATAAATATGAAAGTTTCATCAAATAAATTTTTTTATAAATTAACACGACCACGCTCTTACTTGACAGACTGTATTGAAATTTCGTGCTAGGCGGAAGATTATTAAAATAAATAAATATTAAAAATTGTTGCATTAAATTGAATCCTCTGCAATGAGTATTTGATACCTTACACTTTATTTTTAATATTATTTTCCTCACTTATGTTTCACTTATAATAAGTTTGCATGTACCAGGCTGTTCAATAAGTTTTGCGGTTCGATAAGAGAGGTTGTTGCTACCAGCCTAAATTTTTTTTTGTTATGTTGCTACACTCTTCATTTGAACGTATGTAAAGTTTCATCTTAATCTATCGATTCATTCTTTGTTTACAAGCCATTTAGTATCGACGTGTCACAGTATTTTTTTACACTGGAAAAAATTAAGTATCGTGCAGTGATTGAATTTTTATTTTTGGAAGGTTTAAAAGCGAAGGAAATTTATAAATAAATGTTAAAAGTGTATAAGGACTCTCCGCCTTTAATTAGTACAGTAGAAAGATGGGTTGCTGAATTTAGACGTGGTCGTATAAGTCTTGAAGACGATTCACATCAAGGACGTCCAAAAACAGCAACAACACCAGAAATCGTAGATAAAATACAGGATATCGTATTGGAAGATCGACGAGTGACTAAGAGAGATTTAGTAGAAGCCCTAGGCATCTCGTTGGGCAGTGTTAGCAATATTTTGACTGAAGTATTGGGTTTCAGAAAGCTGTGTGCACAATGGGTGCCGCATTCGATAACAATGGAACAAAGACGCATTTGAATGGGACTTTCTCAGCAACATTTATAGCGCTTTTGAAAGGATAAAGTGGATTTTGTGCGTCGATTCATCACTATGGATGAGACTTGGGTCTATCATCATGATCCTAAATCAAAACAAGAGTTTAAAGAGTGGTGTAAACCTGGTTCTTCGGCTCCGAAACGAGTTCTTATCCAGAAATCGGCCAAGAAGGTGTTAGCATTAGCTTTTTGGGATGCGAAAAGAATTTTGTGTGTGGACTACTTGCAAACTGGTAAAACAATAAATTATGAATATTACTGTAACCTTATAGACCAGCTGAAGGAAAAAATTCATGAAAAAAGACCCGGTTTGCAGAAGCAAAAGATCCTTTTTTATCTGGACAATGCACCATGTCACAAGAGCATTTTGACAATGACTAAAATCCATGAATTAAAGTTTGAATTGTTAAAGCATCCACCGCATTCATCAGATTTGGCCCCTAGCAACTTCCTTCTGTTTCCAGACCTAAAAAAATTCATGCGTGGAAAGCGTTTTTCATCAAATGATAAGGTCATAACAGATGTGAAGGCGTATTTTGCAGCCCTTCTAGATTCTCACTTTAGGGATAGAATTCATAAATTGGTATCTCGTTGAAACAAGTGTATTGATGTTCAGGGAGACTACTAAATTATAAAGTGTATTTTAAACTATAAAATTATGTTTTTCTCATCGAACCGCAAAACTTATTGAACAGCCTGGTAAATAGGTTGGCAATATGCCGTTTTTGTAAGAAACTTGGATATTTAGAGGAAACTGTTTTCTCAAGACAAAAATTTGCCAAATTAGCAGGCAGCTAGGCCATACTGCTAATCTCTGCAATAATGATATTACATGCCGATTATGTGGACAAAACGGACATATAGCGGTGCAGTGCAACAAGAACAGGAACGTAGTCGACATCTGTAAATTATGCAATAACCGGTCACTCAGATCTGAATTAGTTTACACGCATAAACAATGCGTCTACAGCAGAGAAACAGTATGTCAAATGCGATATACCCGACCATACGGCAGCGGTCTGCCACCAACAAAGACCCTGCAATTTGCCAAACGCACCAATTTGTAGTTACTACCAGATAAAGGGGCACGTGATCACAGAATATAGAAAGAGAAAATACAATAAGCCAAAAAACGAGAGGAGCCTTCCTCAACAGAGCGCCATTGGAGAGACCTCACGACCTCGAGTGCGCTCATCACTACTGATAGAACTGAAGGACTTCCGAGGAGAATTAGTATTATAGGAACCTACAGAACTATATTGTTCGTAAGCCTCAACCTTATACATAACAAGTTCCTCAACACACTTACGATCAACACAGGGTCAGAGGTTAGTGTGCTAAAAGCACATGTCTCTCCAGATCACGAATACCTCAACAATCAGATGGGATACACCCTGCAAGTCCTAGGAGATAAGATATAGGAAGGTTTGGGGAAAGCAAAGATAAAATTCGGAGAAATTGTAATCGAATTGATAGTATTTCGCAATGATTTCCCTCTCTTTTGACGGAGTATTAGGAGCCAACTTTTTCGAAACCACGAAAGCAGAAATTGACTTTGAAAATAACCTTATGACTATAAACAATAAACGCATTAAGGGAAGGTTTGAACCAAAAAATCGATTTTTCTTTTTTTACATTTTTTTGTAGTTAATTACGTGTAGAATATATTCCCAAAACCGTTTAGCGGTATATATATTTTTTTTATAGCTATAGAACAAAAACGAGACCGATCTTAACACAGATTAATCGTTAATCAAATTTTTCAACGCGTTTTTCTCGAAACCACGTTTTTCGTACTGTTGGCCACGATTACTAAAAAACTACCAAATGGATCGCCTTTTTTTTTTTTTTTCTAATGTTAAAGTATTTATCGGAAAGTTGACTGCAATCAAGATTATATATGCATTATTTTTATTTTTAGAGTACTTTAAAGAGTAAAAAAAACTCAATAATGAAAAAAAAAATTCAAATGCCCGCCATTTTGTTAATTTTTTATTTTTAGCGATGATTGAAGGTCAGATGCCGACTACACTTATATAGTTTATAAAACTTTTTCAATTTTTAATTTTCGTTCATTTTTGCAGGTGCTAGAGTGGCCAACAGCGGGCCACCTTTTTTGGAGATGGTCACTTTACGGGGCGTGCCATTAATTACCGTCACGATATTTTGTCATGAAAACAATTTTTTTTTTGTACTTTTTATTGTATTAAACAAGTAGCAAACAATTTGAGTTGTTTATTAATTTCCTTCTACAAAAAAAAAATTCCAAAAAAAACTATTGTTTTGGTCAATAAAAAGGTAAACCTTCCCTCAAAGTAATCTAAGGCGACGAAAATCGCTCTTACCTGATTAGGAATCTACATAATATCACGAGCAACGTAAAAACTTGTTTACGGTTCATAAAAATCCTTAATTTTCTGTCTCTGATGAAGGGGAGATTATTAGTCGATTCAGGGTCAGAAATAAATTTAATAAAATCAAGTCTGATACCACCCGAAGTTGAAATTAATACAACAGAAAAATACAATCTGAGAGGCATAAGAACAAGGATCATACCTACCCGGGAAACAGTGGAGATCTCATTGTTGGGGGGTAAGATGAAATTCTCTGTTATAAAAGACGACGTATACATCCCAGAGGAAGGTGTATTAGGTCACGATTTTCTGTGTCACTTCCAAGTGTACCTCGACTACCCTAGCCACTTGATGATATGTAACGGCGTAGCACGACCACTTGAGATTAGAACAGCGCTAAGCGATACGTACGATGGTAAAGCAAATATATTAGAAATCATAAAAAACGAAGGCCATGATAGTAATGTAGCTATGAAAAGCAGTTATCTGACCTCAGAAAATGAGAAAGCGACCAACCTAAACTATCAGCTCGGAAAAACTATAGATGACTCGTACCCACTTCTGAATATCGAAGAGATATTCGATCAAGTAGGGTTAGTCATGTATTATATCGTTCTTGACTTGGCATCTGGGTTACATCCGATAAAGATGCACCCTAAAGATGCCCACAAGACGGCTTTTAGTTCGCTATTCGGCCAGTACAAATTTCTAAGAATGCCCTTTAGATTAAACGCGCCCGCCACCACCCAGAGATTGATAGATGAACTGCTAAAAGGCATGCAAGGAATAAAATTGTTTGTCTAACTAGACGACTTTGTTATTTACTCTAACATCATAGACGAACACCGTGAAAAAATAACCAAATTAATGGACAGGTTAAGAAAAGCAAAATTTAAACTACAAATTAATAAGGGCGAATTTTTAAAACGCGAAGTAGTATACCTAGGCCATATGCTTAGCGAAAAAGCATTAAAACCCGATCCTAAGAAGCTAGAAGCCATACGATGCTTCCTGCAACCTGAGAACGAAAAGAACGGTTACCAATTCTTGGGTTTAGCAGGATATTATCGGCGATTTATAAAAGAATTCGAATACATCTCCAAGCTTCCAACTGAATTATTAAAAAAAAAAGACTATGTTTGAATGGAATGAGAAAACCGAGGCAGCGTTCAATTTATTAAAAGAAATGATGTGCAATGCGGCTGTACTACAGATTCCTAATTTACCTCAGCCCTTGATAATCACTACAGGCCCTTCAGTATACGCTCTAAAAGGAGTTCTATCTGGAGTTCTATAAGGATGGATAGGAAAAGATCGGCCAATAGCTTACATTTTCCGGATACTGTGTGGCGCCGAAGGTAATTATGAAGTGTATGAAAAGAAGGCTCTAGCCATAGTGCACAGCGTAAAAGCATTCCGATCTTACGTATATGGGCGAGAATTTACAGTAATAACGAATCACCAACCATTAGTGGGGTTCAGAACTGCCGACCTCAATACGAGAGTCCAAAGCTGAAGACTTAAATTGTTTGAATATAATTACAAGATAATCTCTAAGCCCGGTAAATTTAACGCAAATGCCGACGATTCATCACGCAACCCAGTTGAAGAGGGCGCCATTGATGTGGTGACACGCGCGCAACATAAGAAGACTACCCCCGTTGCCGATGAAGACAAGAAGGAACAATTATCAGTCAACTCAACAATGCAGGCACCTAAAAAACCTAGGGGACGACTCAAGAAGGTTCAGAAAATTATCCCGACTGTAGGAAAAAGAACACCACGGCTCAAGAAAAAGGTTGCCTATGAAGAAAGCAAGAAGTACGACTCCAACGAACCTGCAAAACCTAAACCTCTCGCTACCCCGCAAGGCCTATATCAAGGTTGGACAAAGAATCGGAATCCTTCGATGAATTCGAAGACAATGAAGTAACGAGCCGCCTCATATTGGAATAAAAAGAACCGTTACATACAAGAAACGACAATATAGTCTATTTCATGGCCTCGGACGGACATTTTTGCGACGAAGGCGGTTAAATGCTGCTCAAATACAACAAAATAACGTCGTAAAAAGCTTGACTGTCGAAGAAATTAATCGTGAAAGGTGTAGAAGAAAAAATCTTTTTACAATGTATGTATAAAAAGAGATCAGCCGGTTTCCCTCACGCAAAATTAAGAATAACCTATCAAATGATTTGTAAAACTTGAAAGAACTATTAGAAAAATTCAATCAAACAACGTTTAGCGCTGCTAAAAATAAATACGAGGGTGGTCTGAAAAGTTTCTGACCTCAACGTGAAGATAGCAGCCCTCGTCAATAAAAGCTAGCGAATTTTGTTGTTCATCTGTTGACAGTTGCTCACCAAAGTTTCAGCCATTTTGGATGCGCAGTTATTAGTTGACAGTTGTTTAAGTGAGTCGATGTGAGTGTTGTTGTGAAAATGTACAAAATTGAGTATCGAGCTGTCATTATATTTTTGTTTTTAAAAGACAATACGCCTACGCAAATCAAAAATGAGTTGAACTCTGTGTATGGGGACTCTGTACCATCATTTGCCACAGTGAAATTTTGGGCAGCTGAATTCAAACGTGGCCGTGAGAGCTTGGGAGACGGTAAACGTTCGGGACGTCCAAAAACTGCAACCACTGACGATAACATCGCCCAAGTTTACTAAATGGTGCTAGACGACCGCTGAATTAAAGTGAGAGAAATAGCATAGGTTATGAACATGTCTAAAGAACGTGTTTGCTACATATTAAATTAAGATTTAGGCATGAGAAAGCTGTCCGCACGTTGGGTGCCGCGTTTGCTCACGTTAGACCAAAAACGTGTTCAAATGAATCTTTCCAACGCTATATTGTCGTAGTTTAGGCTCAATAAATCCGAATTTCGGCGCCGGTTAATTACTGAAAACGAAACTTGGATACACCATCATACGCCTGAAACAAAAATACAGTCAAAATAGTGGACTGCAAAGGGGAAACCGGCTCCAAAAAAAGCAAAAACTGTTTTTTTGGCTGGGAAAGTGATGGCGACTGTTTTTTGGGATAGTCATGAAGTTATTTTAATCAATTATCTTTAAAAAGAAAAAACCATTACAGGAGCATACTACGCATCATTACTTGACAAGCTAAAGGCAGAACTTACGGAAAAACGTCCACATTTGCAGAAAAAGAAAATCCTGTTTTACCAAGACAACGCGCCGTCTCACACCTCAGCGCTTGCCATAGCAGAAATCCACGAATTACGGTTTCAGCTGCTTGACTTCCCGCCTTACTCATCAGACCTAGCCCCAAGCGATTTCTTTTTGTTCCCTCATCTGAAAATTGCACTCGGAGGACAGAGATTTTCGTCAAATAAGGAGGTAATCACCTTTGTGAACAGTCATTTTGCAGAGAAAAACGCCGAGTACTATTTGGATGGGTTAAAGAGATGCAAGCATCGCTGGGAGAAGTGTGTAGAATTGCAAGGAAACTATGTTGGGAAATAAAAAAAATTCAGAAAAAATGTCTTGTATTTGTGCTAGGTCGGAAACTTTTTAGACCACCCTCGTATATAAAAAACAGAATAGACAGAAATCATGAGCCTCTTTGAAAATACATTCACTGATACTCTCTTTAAAATCTTCACCTGCAATGGAAAACTAAAATACGTTCCGATCGATAAGAGGGATAGAGTTTTCTGCGAACTCCACAAGTCACTGATAGGAGGTCACAGAAGAGTATGCAAGATCTTTAACTGAATCCGGCAGAAATATTACTTGAAAAACCTTAAAGACAACGTTCAGTGGCGCATTCAACAATGCCACGACTGTCAATTAAAAAAACTCGTGCGCCTCAAAACGAAATAGCCTATGGCACCCATCGATATACCGGGGGGTGTTTTCGACAAAATTGCGATAGATATAGTACCCCTCAAGGTTACCAAGAAAGGGAATGAGTACGTACTGACAATACAAGATCAATTATCGAAGTTTTGTTTAGCCGTACCCCTAAAAAACACTCTGGCTACTACTATCGCCGACGCACTAATCAAAACATTCATCTGTCTATTCGGAGCACCGAAGGCAATATTGACAGATCAAGGGAAGAATTTTCTAAGTCACCTCATAAATAGAATCGCTAGCAGTTTTAGAATAAAGAAACTTATAACAACTGCTTTTCATCCCCGGTCAAATGGATCACTAGAAAGATCTGATCATACACTTTGTGAGTTTCTAAAACAAAACACCGATAGACAATGAATGGAACGAATGCATTGAAACAGCCATGCTAAATTATCATACCAGCGTACAAGTAAGCACGAAACACACGCCCTACGAGATAGTATTTGAAAATCAGCATGGTATTCATCAAACAATCCCTTAAAAGCGAGCGACATATCTCCCATGTATAGGGATTACATTCTGTCAAAAAAGTACCGAGAATTGTCGATTTAAACCTGGCGGGGCAATTAAGACAGGTAAAATTTTTTTTTTAGGTTGGTACAACTGTCCTTAATGATTATGCTAAGTTTAAGCGGAATCTGTCAACGAGTGTGTTTACAGTAGCTGGTTAAGTCAGTCAATGTCAATAGTGCGTGCCGATTTTTTACAATAAGTGATTACGTTGAACAAAGAATTTGTCTAAAATTTTGTGTTGCAAATGAAATTTCGTAAGCCAATGCATTGAAAAAGTTGCAAAAGGCTCTTGGTGATGAAGCACTATCAAAAACCCGTGCGTATGAGTGGTACAAAGCCTTCAGGGAGTCGATTAAAGCCATAAAACAAAATTCGGCGCGCGAGCTGAAGGACATCCCGGAAAGCGGCTATGAAAAATGTTTCGATGATTGAAAGTGCCGTTGGCATAGATGTATCGGAGCAAATGGAGCCTATTTTAAAGGCGACCCAATAAATTTTGATTATTAAACGTAAAAATGTTCTTTTAATATAAAATCCCCGGTACTTTTTTGACAGACAGTATATCACAGTTTAGTAACTCTGATTCACGGCATTCGAAACCTGGCTTACGAAAATCTAGTTGGATCAAAACTACGGAATAATAAGGTATACGTAAAAAGATAAACTCACAGAATTTTATAGTAGGAGATTTTGTGTTCCTGTGGCTCGGACCTTAGCCAGGCAAGTTTAGTGATCACTTCTCCAGTCCGCACAAAATACCAGAGGTCCATAAACCATACAATGTGAGAATATAATACAAAAGGGGCGACAAGACGTGCATGCGTATAGGCTCTGTAAATCTTATATAAACCGAGAATCAAAACATAGGCGAAAAGAAGACACAAAAAACGAGAGCGAGTAATAAACGGCATAAAGATACGTAAAAATGAGTTAATAAGAAACGACAGAAAAAATATACATAATTATAAAATAAATAAAATATCAAAGATAATAATAAAAGAATATAAAATACAAAATATAAAAGGAATATAAAACAGAATCAATAAGAAAGAAACGCGTAAATACTAATAACAAATTAGGATTAGAAATAAGGCAATAATCACAAACTGATCGATTACGAATAAAAGAAAACAGAATTAAAATTCTATTTTTTTTTTTCCAGATGAATTTGGTGAAAATAATTATTTTCTTATGTCTTTTTGCTCCAGTTTACAGTCTTATTAGTTACGATTGTGGATCACGACACCTAAAGATAACCGCTGTATTTCTGCAAGACATAGGCAAATGCGAATTCCCCAAAACCCCTGTAAATCTAACTTGTTGTTACATACAATAACTACAAATAGTAAACTATCACTAAACTCATGTAACACAGTGTAAAGTAGGGATATAGTGAACCGTATATCATTGCAGAATGGCCTCTCACAATTCAACAGTAAATCATGGTCAGGCCGAAATCTATTGAACCTTCAAGACTACTTATTGCTGAAGAATTAGATATAATAACACAACCACTCCGAAAAGCAGCACTCAATTTTATTATCACTTAATGTTTATAAAAGGTCTGCCCATTAAAATAGCCACAATAGTGGACAGCTAACACTTTGCTTCCTAAAAGAAGCGTATAAGGAAGCAACAAGGCTAAAGAGTCGAATAAGGTTATATATTTTGCCCGATGTGAGATCTAAATTTCGGGCCATCTACAAACTTAAAGACCAATATAAATTTTCGGCCTCTTGCATCGATTAAAATGATAGATATTACCTTAAAGAAAGAATAATCATTAACTATATACTAAAAAATATATATATATATAGAAATATATATATATATCTATATATAGACTAGAAAATCAAGAAGTCGACGTAGAGACATTGAATTCGTAGATTGAGAATGATTCGAGAATCCACCTCATCGGGCATGGATAAGTAAAGGTACTTTAAACAGATATTGCTCAGAACTGTCTAGGAGCGTTTATTATCATCTAAAGGAACGCTATGGAAAACCTGTTTGTAGTAACGATTATAAAATAACGCATTAGAACAAGTATTACCAAAGAAATAATAATTCAATGCGTTTCTTACTCTTAAGAAAAAATTACTCGCGTCGAGATTAATATGGATCCCTGGAATGTATAATGAACGAATGGACACGTTTTGACTTAGAAAAGCAGATTAGCAAGTAACCATAACACATCGTTCAATAAGTCCCGAGACTAACAACAAAAACAACATTTTTTTTCAAGAATCATTTTCAATCATCAATATAATCTCCTTTTAGAGTGATACAATCTTTCCAACGCCCTTTCAACATTTCTATACCATGTTTATAGAAGGATTTATCCTTTGCTTCAAAATAGGCTTCAGTTTCGGCAACGACCTCCTCATTCGAGCCAAATTTTTTTCCCTGGAGCATTTTTTTGAGATCAGCAAAGAGCCAGTAGTCGCTGGGGGCTAAATCTGGCGAATACGGGGGGTGGGAAAGCAAATCAAAGCCCAATTCGTTCAATTTTGCCATTGTTTTCATGGACTTGTGGCATGGTGCATTGTCTTGGTGAAAAAGGATTTTTTTCTTCTTGATGTGCGGTCGTTTTGCTGCGATCTCCTCCTTCAAACGTACCAACAAGTTAATATAATAATCACTGTTGATCGATTTACCTTTTTTTAGGTAGTCAATGAAAATCACGCCATCTGTATCCCAAAAAACAGACGCCATGACTTTGCCAGCAGACTGCTGCGTTTTTGGACGCTTTGCGCGGCTTTCGCCAGCCATGCACCACTCAGATGATTGCTGATTTGACTCCGGAGTGAAATTATGTATCCATGTTTCATCCATGGTCATGTATCGACGCAGGGAATCCTTTTTATTGCGAGTAAATAGCGATAAACAGCTCTCTGAATCGTCGACTCGTTGCTGTTTTTGTTCCACTAAAAGCAATCGCAGCAACCACTTAGAAAAAACCTTTTTCATGCTCAATTTTTCATAAAGGATTGTAAATACGCTTCCAGATGATATCTGTGTCATCTCTGCAATCTCACGGACCTTTACTTTGCGACTTTTTATTACAATTATGAACACTTTACTCACATTTTCCTGTGTAACGGCTTCCAATGGCCTACCCGAACGTTCCGCATCGTTTGTGTCCGTACGACCACGTTTAAACTCAGCATACCAACGACAAATCGTTGGTTTGGATGCAGAGGAGTCTGGGCAATGTTTTTCAAGCCATTGCTGGGCTTCTACGGTGTTTTTACCCATTAAAAAACAATGTTTTATCAACACGCGAAACTCGCATTTTTCCATTTTTCAAACAAATTACAAAGTGACTTTACTCTAACCTTGATAACTCTGCTGTCTGTGATCCGATCGACGTAAAATTTTCATAAGCCAACATGAATGCCAAGCAGCTTTAGGAACTATCATAATGGAAGCAAGACAAGATACCCTGCACCAAATTCATCGGGAAAAAAGCGGCATTATATGACATAGAACAAGTAGTAACGAGACCAGCACCAATTCCAAAAAGTATGAGGTACAAAAGAATGGCACCCTAAGGATTAATTGGAAGTTTAAGTAAGACATTATTTGGGTTAGTTATCATAGAAGAAGTCGAATAAATGAATGTAAATATAAACAAACTGTTCGAAGACAAATAAAGTAAAACAATTAGTTAATAAAAGGAACAATATTATTTCCAAATCTCTTGGCGAGATGTACAATACTACGAAGGCTCACGCTGGAATTCTAAATAATATTTCCAGGGCAACCAGACCAGATTACTTACCTAAGAAATGCCAAAATTCAACGGATGCAACCCGGATACATAGAAGATACTGACTAAAATACTTTAATAAACGAAAAAAATCAACAAAACGACCTACATAATTGCAGAACTATACTCAGAGTTTCGTAACTATTGTAATTATGAGTATAACAGCTTGAGCTTCAACTGCATTCAAATGTGTATCAATATTTTTAATGGTTCCGTATTCTTTCACTATCTTAATAGCTGAAGATAGGAAAGTTGTTACAAAATTGTAAAATTGTACTAAGATTGTATTAAGTGGCATAAACCTCCAGGGTTTTTGACATATTTGATTCGCATATTTGATTCGGCCGTAGTCATTCTGATCTCTTTCTCCATTCTGGAAACATATGTTTACAGTTAGCGAGTTAATTAGTGCTTGGAATTTGGATAGGTAAACAATTGGGATAGGTTATAGGTATTCACTTACAAGGATAAGAAGGAAAAGTTATAATCGCCTGTAATTCAGAATTTTGCATTTCATTGGTGATATATGAAATAATTTCGGTTTTGCGACTGGCTCTATGTGGTGCTGAAATCTTTTTCTGATACAGCATCTCCAGATCATGAAAAAAATTACTCTAATTATTATTGCTTGTTCTAAAGCTTCTCCATATACAATAGGTATTTAAACTAACAAGGAAATGATAGAATACGATGCAAAATACTGAACAAGATGTTAGCAGCCAAAATGTCCACTAGACCTTGGGGAACTAGACTATTTTGGCAATTATCCGAGAGTACCACTGAAGAAGACCTCTTGAACGGCTTCGGGATATTTGATTCCTCGGACTATAATAAAATTATACGAAATAAGAGGGAATAAACCACCTGTGGATATATATTATACATCGACGCTAAAGACGCTATTATAGTGTTACGGAAACTAAAGGAAAATATCAAGCTATCTTCGCAGACCCACTAAAAGTTTCCACAAATGAACACGAACGCAATCAGAGATATGCCAAAACACTGCATTCCAAATGTCTACAATAGGTTGATTGCAGAACCTTTGAATTTTATTTGAACATATGTCACATGCAATGCCAAAAAATTAACCATCAAGAAGACCCGAAAATCTAGACCCGAATATCAATGACCAATATTCCAGAATTAATTAATAGAACAGAAGACCAAACCATTAACATTAATAGAGACTACGACAAACGCGAGTCAATCATAGATCTATTGACGAAAGCAAAAGAAGAATGAAAAAAAAATACGTATACATATATACATATATATATATGTATTATATATATATATATATATATATATATATATATATATATATATATATATATATATATATAAATACAGGGTTGGCCAAATTCGACGTAAAGATCTGGCAACATTGAGACTTTTAACAGAGATATCAGATCGACTAGTCACGTAGCGCGTTTGAAGCATCAGTCTAAAGAGATTTTCGCCATGGAGCAGAGCACGCTACACAAATGCTCTTAGATTGTTGAAATTTACATTCAACAAAACAAGTCAATTGTGAAAACTCAACGTGCATGAAGAAAAATAAATAAAGTGAAAACTGCGCCTTCTGTGACCACATTATATTGTTTGTATGAAAGATTTACTACTGGTGAGGCGCTTCCTACTCCCAAGCGTCTAAATAAAAAGCAAGCAAGGCGATCGGATAATAATATCTCACTCGTACGGGCCAGTGTTCAGAGGTCTTTAACAACATCTCAAACGCGTCGATCTTAGCAAGTCTTGTTCATGATAATGGTATAGAATACTTTTGGTTTCAAAAAGATGGCACTATACCACCCACAGCTCGAGCCACTATTGATTTTTTGAAACGATTGTTCCCTGGACGTTTAATGTCGAAAAATGGTGATTTTGACTGGCCACCGCGTTCACCAGATTTAACGCCTTCAGACTTCTTTATATAAGGCTACTTGAAATCAAAGGTTTACATTAACAAACCAAGGACTCTAGACTCACTTAAGGCCTACATCCGACAGGAAATAGCCGCTATATCGGTCGAAACATTGGCCAATACGATGGAAAACGCTTCAAAACGGGAACTATTCGCCGTACAGGCTCAAGTCACTTTAGAGATATATTTAAAAAATGATGTAAGCAAATTTCCTTAAACCCAATAAAATGATTTTTAAGGTAAACGGTAAAAAATGTGTTTTTTTCATGATATTTAAAAAAAAACACCTTTTTGTCGAATTTGGCCAACCTTGTATATGATTAATACTTGTAATCATGAAAAAATAAAATACTAACACTTAGGATACATATTGACGTATTTCTTGTGAAAGCAATTTAAGTAATTTAATTTTTGCAGGCCTGCATATTTAATTTTTATTGTAATTATAAATAAATAAAATTGGATCGTTTCCGTGTCTGTAACCAATGTCATACTAAGTCACTGATGCGCTAATACACTAAGGATATAAGAGATCGCGCCAACCAATATATGCTTTTAAGTTATATAATTAATATAATAAAGTATTACTAACACATAGGTTAAGCTAATCAACAAAAATATAAATTTATAATAATAATTAATCTAATATCTAATATAATTAACAATAAGGAAACATACACTCTGACAAAAAAGTATCCGGAAATTTAAAATAAAACGCAAAAATATTGAACTTCTTCAATATTTATTAAATCTCCTTTTAAATATGCTCCATTTGAAGCGATACACATGTGCCAACGTTTTTTCCAATCATAAAAACATTTTTTATAGGCGCTTTCAGGGATGGCCTTCAGCTCCTTCTGCGAATTTTCTTTTATGGCGTCTATGGAGTCAAATCTGGTTCCTCGGAGCGGTAATTTCAGTCTGCAGAAAAGAAAAAAGTCACACGGAGCTAGATCAGGCAAATAAGGTGGCTGGTCGATGGTATTTATCGAGTGTTTGGTCTTAAAATCGTTAATAATCGTGGCTCGATGAGATGGTGCGTTATCGTCATGAAAAATCCACGAGTTGTTTTGCCACAAATCCGGCCGTTTACGGCGAATATTTTTACGCAAACGTCTCAAAACAGTTAAATAGAAGTCCTTATTGACCGTTTGACCTTGCGATACGAATTCATGATGAACCACACCACGAATATCGAGAAAGACAATAAGCATCGTCTTGATTTTCGAACGACTTTTGCGAGGTTTTTTCGGTTTCGGCTCATTTTTTCCAACCCATTCCGATGATTGTTGGCTCGTTTGTGTGTCGTATTCATAGACCCATGTCTCGTCACCAGTTATGATCCGTCCCATGAACGTGGGATCAGAATTTGCACGATCCAGCATGTCTGCAGCTACCTGCATCCGGTACTGTTTTTGAAGAAAATTCAGCTCTAACGGAACGAGCCGAGCGGCGACGCGCTGCATGCCCAATTTGGTCACCAAAATCAAACGAGCGGTTATACGAGAGATGTTGAGATCACGAGCTATCTCTTTAACACTGGCATGCCGATTTTCAAGCACCATTTCCTTGATTTTATCGACGTTATCGTTGGTTGAAGAGGTCGACAGTCGTCCTGAACGAGGCAAATCTTCGACGATCTCCCGACCGTTTTTAAAGGCTTTGTACCATTCGTACACTTAGGTTTTTGATAAAACAGAGTCTCCATAAGCCTTCTTTAGCATTCGCAACGAGTCAGCACACAAAATTTTGTTCAAAACATAAAATTTGAGACAAACTCTTTGTTCAATATTTTTTTCCATTGTAACATTCGCAGACTACCACTGAGGTTGACTGGTTTCAACAGCTGTCGTAAACAAACTAGTTGACAGACCGCACTCATGTTTAACATAGTAATTACGGACAGTCCTACCAACATACAGAAACTTCAAATACTTAAAAATACTCAACGTGGGCAATTTAAATAAAAATTTCCGGATACTTTCTTGTCAAAGTGTAGTTTAAAAACTTATTGTAAACTCGCATGCTGCGTAGGGAAAAGTTAGTATGTATCGCAATGTTTTAGGTTGCTGCAGATGAAATGGCCGATTTAGCAATGACATAAAGTTGGCTGCAATTAAGTGTATTATGTTAGCACAAGGCGGCGCAAATAATATGACATATTAAAGTATAAATACTGCTACCTTGGTTTATGAAGTCATTTCTGTTTTGCACTTTATAGTGATCGTAAAAACAAAAAGAGAAAGTAAACATGGAAGTGAATCAAAAACGGCTACTTTTACTATACAAATTTAAATTAGAGCACAACGCAACGGAAGCAACGAGGAATATCAACAGCGCATTTGGGCCTGATACAGTTAGCGAACGAACCACTCGGCGGTGGTTTAAAAAATTTTGATCCAGAGATATGGACCTTGGAAATGAGCCACGTGGACACCCAGGACCATCGATCGATAACGACGAGCTGCGTGCATTAGTGGAGTCTGACCCCTGCCAAACCATGAGGGATCTTGACGAGAAATTAGGCGTTCACAATTCGACAGTTTGCCGCCACTTGCAACAACTTGGAAAAGTGAAAAAGCTTGACAAACGGGTTCCGCATGATCTTACCGAGCAAAACATGACGTGTCAAATGGAGATTGTAAGTTTTCTTCTCTCCCGCAACAAAAAGGAATCGTTCTTGCACCGAAGTGTGACCTGCGATGAAAAGTGGATTTTATACGATAATCGTCGCCGATCGGCCCAATGGCTAGATGCCGATGAAGCGCGAAGACCCATGTTGAGACCAAGCCTTCATCCAAAAAAAATAATGGTAATTGTTTGGTGGTCTGTAGCTAGAGTTATCCACTATTCGTTTCTGCAACCTGGCGAATCCATCAATGCTGAGAAATACTGTGCTAAACTGGATAAAATGCATCAGAAATTGATAGTCCAACAATCTAGGCTTGTCAACAAGGATGGAGTGATACTGCTTCATGATAACGCATGACCTCACGTATCGAGAACAACGGTCCAAAAATTAAATGAGTTGTGCTATGAGACTCTTCCTCACCCTCCATATTCACCAGACCTCTCACCAATAGATTACGATTTCTTCAAACATTTGGATCACTTTTTGACAGGAAAAAGATTTAATAATAAAGCTGCTGTCAAAAATGCCTTCGAGGAATTCCTTTAAACCAGAAACTCGGACTTCTACAAAACTGGAATAAATGTACTTGTATCTCGTTGGGAAAAGTGTGTTGCATCTATTGGTACCTATTTTGATAAAATAAATTGTCTTTATAAAAAGTTACAGCTGTTTGAAAATTTATTATTAAATAGGCCATTTTATCTGCAGCAACCTAATAAAAATCAAAAATTATATACTGGGTGTCCCCTTTTAAAAAACAGAAGCATATATCTCTAGAACTTAAAGTTTTAAAAAAAAAATTTTCAGACGAAAATCATCGTCAAGGTCGTGGTAAAAGATATCCCACATAGGTTTTTTGCCTTTTTTTAGTTCTATGACCAAAGACAGAGACTTTTCTTTAAAAAAATTAATTTGATCTTGAAATGATCAGGAAGGTTATAGTCAAGGTCATAACTGTTCAAATATGAAATTTTCCGCTCTTTTTTTTTTCAGGGTCAAAGGTAAGGTTTCCTATTTAAAATATTAAATTCACTTTTAAATGACTTTAAAGGTCACATTTACATAATTTGATTTTAATTAATTTTGATTTCAAGTATTTGAAAATGATTTTTTTTTTCCTTTTAAATTATATGTTAATTAGAAGTCGTATTCGGCATGCCAAAATTTCCAGTGAAATTATAAAATTATGAAAGATAATAAATTATTAAAATTAATTAATCATTAAAATTATCAAATTATTAAAATTACTAAATTATCAAAACGCGCCGGAATCAATCGTATCGTGCAAAGTAGTAGTGTGAGCCATTGAAGTGAGGTTAAAGTATAAAATAAAAGTATAAAATGGAAGCGTGAATCACAGTCAGAGAAAAAACAATTAATTAATGAGATATAGAAATTTTGTATCGACATAATCAAATTCGTGTATATAACTTTTCTAAGAGTAGCAATCCTATACCTAACGATAAAATCATGATATCTAATCTTATCACCATATTGTACAAGGATATGTAAATAGCAGGATAAAAATATGTAGAGGATTTATTTAAGGTAAATTGTAATAACATAGAAATACATAAGAATATCTCAGTTACAGAATCTAAATAATCAGAGCTAATAATAGAGAGGATTTATACCAAGTAGCAGAAGTTAAAACCGGAATAAATAAGCAGCTTGCGTTATTTCTCGCTCATTGTGTTCGCAGGACTATAACATTGCACTTTCGCGAGACCCATCCCAAGACTAGCAGTTGAAGTTTCTTGACAAAATATCTAATCGCGCGTCTCGACGCTTAGAAGTGAATGCAAAAGATCAGAGCTTGTGCGTGACGATACAGAAAAAAGAGCACGACTCTCTTATAGGATGTATAAAAGTGTCTGCAAGTGTGCGTGCTCTGCACTCTTTTTCCATAACCACATGTAAGAAGTATGTACAAACGCATTACAAAAATACAATACTGTCAAAACAGTGATAATAAAATGAATTGACATTTTTAGAAACAATGTCATTATTAAATTCTATTAAATTATATATATTATATATTATTCTTTTCATAATATAATATAAATAAATATGTTATGAATAAATTCTTATTTATGAAGAATAAGACAATAGAACTGTGTCTTACCTTTCCTTTTTTAATATGTAATTTATGATTACGTATAAAACTTACATAAACCATAAGTATTTCATCCATCTGATTTTCAAATTAAATGGGCAATTAATTAATATTACAATAATATTGTTATATCTCGCGAAAATATCATCTCGCGCGGAAATCATGACATATACGAGGTGTAGCAGAAAAGTAATGAAACTAGCAACACTGCAAGCGATCTGGCAACGCTACGGTGTTGCAAGATCGCTTGCATGTATCAGTACCCTCCCATGGCTTAGTGCGAGTTTTAACTCTTTTCGTGAACTACGAGATTTTTGTGACTGCTATTAGTGAAGTTGTGTTTTGGTGGTGCGTCACGCAAAATGGAGCACTTATGACAACGCCCCATGTCACACTGCCCTCTCCATCATAGAACTTTTGACCTTAAAAGGCATTCATGTGGTTCCCCAGCCTCCCTATTTACTTTACCTTAGTCCCTAAGACTTTTTCCTTTTTTTCTAAACTGAAAAAAGTCCTCAAAGGACGTTATCGAGACTTTAGAATACATTCAGAAGAGTGTAACAGACATGCTGAAGACCATATCGGTTGAAGACTTCCAAAGCTGCTACCAAAAGTGGGAACAACGTCTCCATCGGTGTGTAGCTGCCCAAGGGAACTACTTTAAAGGGGATAACATTGCTATCTAAAGAAAAAAAAAAAAAATTTGGTAAATAAATCAGTCTCATTACTTTTCTGCCACACCTCGTAGATATTACAAATATAAAATCGCCACTTTAGTGGGATAGCGAATTTACGTCTCAGTTGATCATGGGGGTCAATTAGCACGGGTTTTGGTTGGTACTCGGATAGGTGACCGTTTTCGTGATTGGTTGGATGATTTTCGTTCCCAAACAAAGTGTGCAGTAGGTGATGGGAATATGGTTTCGGTATTTCAACAACATAATGTGACACAAATACCGAATAAATGGTATTCGGTCATCAGGTGATGATTGAGCCAAAATAGCAGTCTTAGATTCTCTTTCTGAAGCAGAGCATCTAGGAAAACATCTAGCGGGGGTTCACATCACTCTTGGGGTACGTAAAATATCATGTAAATACTTGTACAATTTCACGTTAAAGATAAAAATAAAAGATATTACAAGAAATGCACATCAACAACGCTTAACGACGTGCATAATTATTACGAACAAGTCAGTTTGTCTTGGAATCTGATAGTGAATTGATAAACTATTAATTTTTAGTATTTTTCAAGTTATTATACAGGGTGCGTACAGTATTTGAGGACATGCATAATGTGACTATAACTTCGCAAATTTTTTTTTTTATTTTTTTTCCTTTTCAGATAAGAAATGGCGGACTACAACATTACTCAAGAAATGAAGAGAAATGCTTCCATCGTCGCTATATGTGCGAACCATACAGATTTAGAGATCTCTAATTTTCTTAATTGCGCCCGTTCATTCGTGCATAAGGTTCGCCGTGAATTGGAAGCATCAGGAGGCGATACAGAATCGGTTGCAAAACGCAAAAAGCACGAGCAACGTTCTGACACTGTCCGATCTGCAGAATTTTTGGAGCAAATGCAAGCGATCATGGACGAGGACCCTTTAGAATCAATGAGGGTCCTTGCGAGTGAGCTTCATGTTTCTGAGCGCCTTATTCGTAGAGTTGTCCACGAAGACCTTCGGTATAAGTCTCACGTGATGCGCAGAGGACAGTTCATGCCGGAACGAACACAGAAACAGAGAGTTCATCGATCAAAGCATCTTTCAAACAAAATCAAACACCCTCAGGCGCCCAAAATTTAATGATTTTTTTCCGACAAAAAAAATTTTGACCAAGATCAGAAGACCAATCGCAGAAATGACAGATGGCTATGTTCAAATTCTACGGAGGTTCCTGTTTTTATGCACACAAAATTTCCAGCCACTGTTATGGTATTAGGTGTTGTCAGCAACGAAGGACATGTTATGCCACCACACTTTTTTACTCAAGGACTTCGAGTGAACTCTGCTGCATACATCGAGGTTTTGGAGACGGTAGTTAAAACCCTGGATAGACAATGTAAGCGGAGGCAGACCATACATTTTTCAACAAGACTCTGATCCTTCACATAAAGCGATGGCGACATAAGATTGAATGGCCAAAAATTTTCATGAACACATAACACTGAACCTATGGCCACCTAGCTCCTTAGACCTTGATCCTTTAGATTATTACGTATGGGGCGTAGTTGTGCGTGAGATCAATAAGCGTCCTCATAACACCACTTCTTCGCTAAAGACTGCTATTAATGCCGTTATGGTCAATATGAACAAGGAGCATTTGATTCGGGCATGTAATCGTTTCCGGACCCGGATCAAAGAGGTTATTGCTGCTAATGGCGATTTTATTGAATAACTTTATAGCCATATATTAATTTAACGTTGTATAAGAAATTTCTAAAATTTCATTAAATTTTATTAAAAATACAAGCTAATTAATTTTACTCTCAAGTTGTCCTCAAATACCGTACGCACCCTGTACTAAGTTCAAAAATTTAATTTTTGATATTTCAAAATAAACTATTTTTTCTTTCTATGTAAATATATAACAACTTTCCATTTTTAACAATTCCGGACAAATTCCCAAAAATTGCTATATTCATGTAAAAAAAATGAACAATTGATTTTATAATATAAAAGATTGAATTCATGAACTTAATATAACTTAGAAAATACAATAAATTAATAATATGTCAATTTATTATCAGATTCTAAGACAAAGTTTTCTGTTTGTCAGAAACTATGCACGTCGTTAAGCGTTATTGATGTGCATTTTTTGTAATATCTATATGTCATGATTTCGAACATAACCGCGCGAGATAACATATTTGTGGGTTATAACAATACTCTAAAAATGTCTATGTAATCGGATATTTGTCTTATTCTGATCATATTTTAGTATATAATAATTCATAAAATTTTTTTATAAAAATATATAATAAAAAATTGATTAAATATATCATAATATTTTGCAAGTATTTAAATTTTTTTCGGTATTATTTAAAACTAATGACATAGGCATAAAATATATTACATTTTTTTTTTAATTTATTTATATTAGGACCTTGAATAAGTTCTCGCTGTTTCTTCAAATATAGCAGTAGCATAACGCCGTGCATAAAATTTCGAATGGTGACGTACCAGCAAAAAAGTACTGTATCTAACCTTAAATTGCAGTGTATGATTTTCCACTTTAGTGTAAAGAAAGTAATTTTTCATAAATTCTGAAAATGTCTAGTTTTGAGCCAAATAAAGTATATTTGCGGGGAATTTTATTATACTATTTTCTTCAAAAGAAAATTGCAGCTAAAGCACACAGAATTCTTGTTAAGACTTACGGTGACAATGCTCTTTTGAATACGACATGCAAAGACTGGTTTCGACGTTTCAAAAATAATGATTTTGAACTTAAGGATAAAGAATGTTCTGGCGCACTAAAAAATTTGAAGACAAAGATTTGGAGGAATTACTTGATCACGACCGATGACAGACATTAGCAGAACTTATGAAAATATAACAAGTAGATGAGTCAACTGTCTCAAGATGTTGAAAAGTGTTAATGATTCAGAAGCAAGGATATTGGATGCCGTATGAATTGAAGCCGAGAGACGTTGAACAGCGTTTTCTCACGTGTGAATTACTGCTTTGACGACGGAAAAGAAAATGTTTCTTGCACCGTATTGTAACTGACGATGAAAAGTAAATACACTATAATAATCTATAGCGTAGAAAATCATGGGGTAAGCCCGGCCATGCATCAACCTCGTTCGCAAAACCGAATATCCATGGTTTGAAGCTCTTTTCTGCATTTGGTGGGATCAGCAGGGTATCATTTATTATGAATTGCTCAAATGGAATGAGACTATCACGGGAGATCGCTATTGACTTCAATTGACGCGTTTGAGCCGACTCTTAAAAGAAAAACGGCCGCTATACAAGCAGAGGCACGAGAAAGTGATTTTGTTACATGACAGCTTTTGGCCTTATGTTGCAAAACCATTGGAAACCTACCTGGAAACGCTTCAATGGGAAGTTTTACTCCATCCGTCGTATTCATATGACATAGCCTCTTTTGATTTTCACCTATTTCGTTCTATGGTATATGGTCTGGCTGAGCAACGCTTTCATTCTTACGAAGATACTAAGGAATAGATCGATTCTTGGATAGCCTTAAAAGACATATCGTTTTTCTGACGCGGAATTCATATATTGCCAGACAGATGCCATGTACATCCCAAAAAAACGGAGGCTAAAACCTTCTCAACCGAGGGTTGATCTTTTGGCTGCTTCAGTCGGCTTTTGTGGCTTTTCAGCCACTCTGAATACTGCCTGTTGGATTTAGGCGTATTATAATGGATTCACGTTTCATCTATCGTCACAAAACGCCAAAAGAAGTCCGCTCGATTACGCTGAAACAACGCCAAACCGGCCGTTGGATTATCAACGCGCTGCTGTTTTTGGTCGACGGTCAGCAAGCGCGGCACCCATCGAGCGTTTAATATTGACCGGATAACTTTTTCATGTCCAAAACATTGTACAAAATATATCCCAACCATTCTTTTGAAATGCCAACGGCCTCAGATATCTCGCGCAACTTTACTTTACGATCATTCAAAACGATTCGATGCACTTGCTTACGATTTCTGCATTTGTAGCCTCTTTTGGCCTTTCAGAGCGAAGTGCGTCTTCAGTGCTTGTACGACCCATTTTAATTCACTAAACTACTGATGAACTGTTGCTTTCAAAAAAGCAGATGTGGGATAACATTTCTTCAACCATTTCATTGATTGTTCAGAAGTTTTTCCCATCAAAAAACAATGTTTGATCAAGATGTGATATTTCTGTTTTTCCATTTTCTTTACGAAAGCAAAGGTAGCGAAACTCAAACGGCTGTAGCTTGTAAACAAATAAACAAAACGTCATGAAACTTCGCACATAAACTAGTGACAGATAAACCTCTTGCAATAAATCATGTTTATTTTCTAGTGGCGTCACCTATTGAAAAATCCCGGGACTTCTCAGCTTATGTAGTATATATATATATATATATATATATATATATATACCTAGGTATACCCAGCTTGAAAACCAGTTGAACAACCAGCTAGATATAACACATCGTTCAATAAGTCACATGACTAACAACGAAAACAACATTTTTTTTCAAAAATCACTTTTATTCATCAATATAATCTCCTTTTAGAGTGATACAATCTTTCCAACGCCTTTTCAACATTTCTATAAAATGTTTATAGAAAGATTTATCCTTTGCTTTAAAATAGGCTTCAGTTTCGGCAATGACCTCCTCATTCGAGCCAAATTTTTTTCCCTGGAGCATTTTTTTGAGATCAGCAAAGAGCCAGTAGTCGCTAGGGGCTAAATCTGGCGAATACGGGGAGAGAGGAAGCAAATCAAAGCCCAATTCGTTTAATTTTACCATTGTTTTCATGCACTTGTGGCAATGTGCATTGTCTTGGTGAAAAAGGATTTTTTTCTTCTTCATGTGCGGTCGTTTTGCTGCGATCTCCTCCTTTAAACGTATCAACAAGTCAATATAATAATTACTGTTGATCCATCGACCTTTTTCCAGGAAGTCAATGAAAATCACGCCATGTGTATCCCAAAAAACAGACGCCATGACTTTGCCAGCAGACTGCTGCGTTTTTGGACGCTTTAGGCGGCTTTCGCCAGCCATGCGCCACTCAGATGATTGCCGATTCGACTCCGGAGTGAAATGATGTATCCATGTTTCATCCAGGGTCACGTATCGACGCAGGAAATCCTTTTTATTGCGAGTAAATAGCGATAAACAGCTCTCTGAATCGTCGACTCGTTGCTGTTTTTGTTCCACTGAAAGCAATCGCGGCACCCACTTGGAAAAAACCTTTTTCATGCTCAATTTTTCATAAAGGATTGTAAATACGCTTCCAGATGATATCTGTGTCATTTCTGCAATCTCACGGACCTTCACTTTGCGATTTTTCATTACAATTTTTAACACTTCACTTACATTTTCCTGTGTAACGGCTTCCAATGGCCTACCCGAACGTTTCGCATCGTTTGTGTCTGTACGACCACGTTTAAACTCAGCATACCAACGACAAATCGTTGGTTTGGATGGAGAGGAGTCTGGGCAATGTTTAAGCCATTGCTGGGCTTCTACGGTGTTTTTACCCATTAAAAAACAATGTTTTATCAACACGCGAAACTCGCTTTTTTCCATTTTTCAAACAAATTACAAAGTGACTTTACTCTAACCTCGATAACTCTGCTGTCTGTGATCCGACTGACGTGAAATTTTTACATGTTTTATGTAAAGGTTCGCATTCTATGGAAACGTGGCCAGTTTGGTACTACTAGCACCATCTCTGGGTTAGTCTCGGTACTTATTGAACGATGTGTTACTTAGCTGGAGTTCGTGCAAAAACATGAGGTGCAGCTGATTTTCTAGCTGGTTTTCTAGCTGGTTTGCCAGCTGATTTTTTTCAACCGGGACCCTAATCTAAGTCTTACTATCCATGGCACTCGACTATGCAAGTAAAGTCTATTGAGAACTCTACACCCCTATTATCAAAACTTAAAGCTGCACCACCGGCAGAATGAGTTGGCAACCCTTGTCTACTTAGTCTCACTTTTTACTATTCGGAAGTCATGGTTTTAACGGTAAGGCTCTTCTTGCTTTTACTTATTTGATTTATATATTTATTTTTACTTATTATTTATTTTTGGTTTTGTCTCACTATTTCTTTATTAATTTATTCAATTTTTATTTATTTATCTCATCGTATCTCCTTGTCTTTATTCGCTGGCATGTTTTATCCTCGTATTATTTTTGCTTATTACTGTGCAGTAATTTGTAGTGTTGTTTCTTTATTATTTTTTTATTTTGTGTAATTATTTATTTTTTCAAACGCTTGATTCTTTTGTTATCTTAATTTGAATTTTTTATCTTATTGTCTATGGTTTATATCATTTTTCATCCCTTATGTTCCGTAATGTATGTTACTTGCTTTTAAATTTTTTTACTTTTATGCTATGTTGTTAAAAAGGTTCAGAAATAATGAAATTATAGTTTTATCTCAATAAACGTCAGTTGAGCTCTAAATTCATTACAAACATTTAACGCTATTCAGACTTAGTTTTCCTTGGCAGAACAAATACTTAAATGTACAATATTACAAAGAATCCCAGATTTTAGGCTTATAATGAAAGTAAGATTTTTTTTAATATTCTAATTATAATAAGTAAGGTATTACTTACATTCTTGAGCAGAAATTTCATCCAGCTTATCATCTTTATTCTTCATAAAAGGAAATTTTCGACTAAAAAAATAATTCTTTTTTTTTTTTTCTACAGATGACTGCTGAAATAATAAAACAAATAAAAACTTTGTCAATGATTTAATTAATCTTATTCTAAATATACAGGTTAATAAAAGAAGTGGTCTGTACTTTTGACAAGATCATCACAACAACATCTTTTTTGATTTGTTTAGTTTAAAATGGAAATTACTTTTTGTCTAGCACCTCTTCATTTCTTGATACAAGCCAATTATACTTGGAATGTTAAGACTCGACTAATGTCTTGCACCTGATCTAATAAATGTTTTCAAGTGATAACAAATAAACGCAAATCTCCAAAACTCTTAAAATTTTCGTTAGTCTTAAATGAAAGAAATATGATTGATTCTGGGTTTTTAGCAAGAAACTTGAAAAAAAAACATTACTTTCGTAAGAAGTTTTTAGGTAAAGTATGAAAATTCCTACTAGATTCCAATTTAGTAACTTAAAAGCCATAAATTTGATGTATTTTCTCTCATTTAATGATATTTATTATATCAGGGGTGAGATACTAGCTAAAATACAACTTTTTGAAGAAACCTGACTCCCACCAAAAACCGTAAAAGCGCTAGACAAAATTGATGCCGGTTTTGGACTTATCAAGTCAGAATGCATAAGGATATGATGATCTTGTCAAAAAAAGAGACTGCTGTAATACGTGCCTGTATAATTAATGCACAGTCTATAAAATTAAAGAGGGAAGACACATCAAAACTTTTAATTTTTACAATTTTTTTCTTTGCTTAAAAAATGCATTTATAACCTGAAGAATATATTTGCAATATTCTAAGCTGAATAGAAAGTCTAAGAAGTCCCTAGAAAGTAAGTGATGCGATGATCATTGGAAGTACCGAAAGTAGATGAGCGAGCGCGTGGTCTTTACGGCCTATACCTTCTAATTTCTTACCTAAATGAGTTCTGACTTTGATTTTGGAATATAGGGGACACTTCGGACTATTATTCGGATTGTGTGACTATCGTTTATGTCGCGAACGAGTCTTTCAATTCAACTGTATGGCGTTTAGGTCCCAAGCACTAGCATTGTGGCGCTCAAATTATTGCATTTTTAGCTGCAGAAATATTTAACGATGGCTACTCATTTACACTCAAAATCATAAGTGGGACTTGGATTTAACCATAGGCTAGGAATATGAGATTTTCGTAGACTCGTACGATTGCAATTGAGAGAAGAGGCAAGAGCGGCATTCGTTAAATTCGACAAAAGAAGCCAGAACTGCACAGAAATTAAAAAATGTAGCCGTAATAAATGTTTTTTTAGAATTTGAAGGCTTGTTTTATGGTCTAGATATCGCAAATTAAGCTTGGATAACTATAGATTGCTTTTAACTCTACTTTATAAGAACAAAAACTTAAATCGCATTTTTTCCAGAAAATGTTTTTTTTCCGCGCTGTCGAATATGACTTAGAAAATAATTAAAATATCAACTTAAAATTTTGAACTGATATTTTTTAACGTTTTGACCTTTGGATATACCTAAAATTTTATATTAATTATTACTGAAAATATTGTTTTAATCAATTTATTTATGAAAGAAAGTGTAATTTTTTTCTTTCTGTGTTCAAATTTTCATTTATTTTTTCGTTAAAAATAGGTACACATAAAGTGAAATAATTTATTTTGATAAAAAACTTTTAATTGGTTGATTTTAGTTGACTATAAGGAGCTGGGAATTCCACAGCGCAAATTCAAGGAGTCAAGTTGATCATTAATGGCAATATGTTATTTCATTGAATGTAATAAGTACTCTCGGTATTTTGTAAAAAATTATTGAAAAACCTGTCGTCTGGAGGGTCTTCCCCCCTTAACTATATATACGAGGTGTGTTCAAAAAATTAGGTAACTTTTCAAATTGCCTAGGCAACGTACATTCGATTATAGATTCTTTTTATTGTTGTATTCGTCCAAGTGTCCCAAACATATGTTTATAGTTTCAAGTGTATAGCATACTTAGTTTGTTTTTGACAGATAGAAAGGTTAGACGTATTGTAGTGTGCTCGGCATTTTTCTATTTTCATGTAAAATGGAGCGAAGAATTCGGATCAAATTTTGTGTAAAAAATGGAATCAAGGGCTCCAAACATTTGAAATGTTGACAGTAGCATACTGTAATTCTGATTTTGCTCTAAGTAAAAAAAATGATTGTAAGTGATATAAGATCTTCCAAGATGGCCGAGAAAATGCCCATGATGAACCTCACGCTTCACGCTCCAGCACATCAAAACAGATGATAATGTCGAAGCTGTGAAGAAAATTGTTTGTAAAAATCGTCGAATTATCATAAGGAAAGTTGCTGAGAATATTATTATATCGGTCGACTCGTGTTGTGCAATTTTCTTGGATGTTTTGGGAATGTAACGTGTACCAGCGAAGTTTGTTTTGAAACTGGAGATCCAAAACCAAAGAAAGCGTACCAAGTTCAAATAAATGTCAAAGTTTTAAGCATTGTTTGTTTTCTATTGCCGTAGCGTAGTGCATCAGGAGTTTTTCTTCAGGTCGTACGGTCAATAAGGAGTATTACATTCAAGTTATGCGCTGCTAGCGAGAAGCAATACCTAAGAGAAGTCCGGAATTGTAGAAAAACAATTCATGACTTTTGCATCATAATAATGCACCTGCTTCATCATCACGTGAGAAATTTTTTTTAGATTTCCAAAAACAACACGAAAATCATGCCTCAGCCACCATATTCACCGGATTTGGTCGCTTGCGACTTTTTCCAGTTCCCAAAACTAAAGAGACCAATGAAAGGACAAAGAATGGCAACGTTTGAGAAAATAATTGCATCGCTGAAAGAGCTTGAGGCCATACCAAAAAGTGCTTATGAAAAGTGCTTCGAGGATTGGAAAAAGCGTTGGCACAAGTGTATTACAGCAATATTTGAAGGGGATAATTTTGATGGGGTTAACATAAATATTGATGAATAAATAAATATGTTGTTATAAAAATATAGTCACCTACTTTTTGAACACACCTCATACACCCCCTGCACATGCTTTTGTGTATCATTGTATTAAATCTTAATACGTAAGTGAGACAAGAGTAAAACATCAAATAATACTGTATTTAAAACAAATTAATAGATTTTAGTCACACGAGACTCTTATTTCTTCGATGGCCAATAAATCAGTTTACGTGGTGAACAGTAAATGCAATTACATGAAATCGAGATTTTATGAAATATCTTTAATAAATCACGCGCAATACTACAGTAATATATTGGGAGTATAAATTAGTTCGGTCCGTTTTTAAAAAATGGCTCTGGCTATTATGAATATTTAATAGTAAAAGCTGAAGTCAGTAGTTTCAGAGAGGTTAGACATCTATCAATAATATTCAATTTATATAGCTTTGAGTTTCATGAAGAAATCGTGTTTTTAACTGTGTTAAATATGTTTAATTTTGTGTTAATTAAGCAGCATTTGCGGGAGATTTTAGTTTTTTGTTGTAATTGAAAGAAAAGTGCAGCTAAAGCGCATCAAATGCTTGTGGAAGTTTATGGTGACAATGCTCCAATTGATAAATCTTGTAGAGAATGGTTTCGACTTTTCAAGAATGGAGATTTCAGCGTTGAATACAAGCCTTGCTCTGGACAACCAAAAAAATTCGAAGACAAACAGTTGGAGACTTTACTCGATGAAGATCCGAGTCAAACGTAAGAGGAGCTTGAAGAATCATTGAAAGTGACTCAACAAGCAGTTTCTGTACGATTGAAATCCATGGGAATGATTCAAAAGCAAGGCAGTTTGGCGCCTTATGAACTGAAACCAAGAGACATTGACAGGCGGTTTTCCTGTTGCGAGCAGCTGATTGAAAGGCAACACAAAAAGGATTTTTTACATAGAATTGTTACTGGGGATAAAAAATCGATATACTATGATAACCTCAGAAGAAAAAATACTAAGCTATGCCCGGTCAATCGCAATCATCGCAAATAGAAGAGGGTGTTGTGTACTATGAGCTGCTACAACCTGGCGATACCATAACGGCTGATTGGCATAGGCTGGAATTGATTCATTTGAGCCGTGCATTACGAGAAAAATGGCCGGAATACAAGGAATGACATGACAAAGTTATTTTTCTGCATGAAAATGCTCGGCCTTATGTCGCAAAAGTCGTGAAAAAATATTTGGAAACGCTTAAATCGGATATTTTACCGCACCCGCCGTATTCTCCGGACATTGCTCCCTCTGATTACTGATTGTTCTGAGGGATGCAGCATGATCTGGCAGGTCATTGGTTCACTTCTTTCGCAGAAATCGAAAATTGGCTTCTAACTTGGATCACCTTGAAAGACGAGATATTTGTTCGAGATGGAATTCGAAAATTGCCTGAGAGGTGGGAAAAAGTAGTAACTAGCGATGGGCTATACTTTGATTAATCTTTTAATTCGTTTTCTTTTGAAATGAATGCATTTTTAACCGCAAAAAACGGACTGAATTAATTTGTACTCCCAATACTTTAAACAATTTAATAATCAACACGCAAAGCACATTGTATTGGTTAATAATCTGAGTCTTAGCTTCCTTTAATCTTCGTATTTTCTGTGAATATTTCTTGATTATTTCGGTGACTACCTCCTTGATCTTTGACTCAAGAGAGAGAGAGAGAGAGAGAGAGAGAGAGAGAAAGAGAGAGAGAGAGACAGCTAGATTCAATTTCGCGGGTCTATTTATAGACCGATTAAGGAAATAACGGGCTATTTATAGACCGCGAGCAGGCTCACAAGAAGTTCAATAACTCACGAATTTTCGCGAACTGTCCTACTCCACAGGCGCGTCGTAATGTCACTCACTTTACTGCAACTTCGTAGATAAAGATTCGTTTACCTGTCTACATAATTCTTTCTCAGCGATGATGGAACATATTTATCGTACATATGTACGAGTTGTGATCAAAAAGTAAGGTGACTTTTTGAATTTCGCGCGCTCTGTACACTCTAATTTCAAAAAAAATTTTTTTTGTTATGTTGGTACACTTGTTACGATCCTATGTTCACAGTTTCGACTATATAACATGTGTTGTTTTTATGTAAGAGGCATAAAGGTTAGACTCGTGTTTGCGTGCTCGGCGATTTTTTGCTGTTGAAAACAATAGAGCAAAGAGTTTGTAATAATTTTTGTATAAAAAATGGTATTAAGTGCTTAAAGCTCTTGAAATGTTAACAGTGGTGTACGGTGAGTCAACTCTGAGAAAAAAAAATGTTTGTAAGTGGTATAAGTTATTCCAAGAGGGCCGAGAAAATGTTAACAATAAATCTCGCTCCAGACGCCCCATCACGTCGAAAACCGACGAAGATGTTCAAGAAGATAAAAGAAATTGTATTGAAAAATCGTCAAATCACGATTAGAGAAGTAGCTGATGATCTTAACATATCGTTTAGCTCATTTCAATTGATTTAAACGGATGTTTTGGGTATGGCACGTGTGTCAGCAAAATTCGTTCTAAAATCGCTTAATTTTGATCAAAAGCAGAGTAGTTTTTTGGCCAAAAACAATACTACCATCATGCCTCAGCCACCATATTCACTAGACTTCGCCCCTTGCGACTTTTTTCTTTTCCCAAAATTGAAAAGGCCCATGAAAGGACAAAGATTTGCGACGGTTGAGGAGATTAAGGCTGCATCACCGAAGGAGCTCAAGGCAATACCCAAAAGTGCATTTCAGAAGTGCTTTGACGACTGGATAATCGCTAGCACAAGTGCATTGTATCAGAGGGGGATTATTTTGAAGGGGATAACATAATTTTAAATGAATAAATGAATATTTTTTATAAAAAATGAAAAGTCACCTTATTTTTTTATTACACTTCGTAATACGTACAATGTTATTACAATATTCCCCCTTTTTCGCGATATTGCCTTAAATTGCTCTTAGATCTAAACCAATTATAAACAAACAAAAAAAAAACTGTAAAAAATATTTCGGCATTGTCCATTACATTGATTGAAGATTAGATTTTTTCAAATCATTATTGTATTATTGAAACATTAAGTTTATCAACGTATATACGACAATGGTAATTTTCTGAACCTTAACTAAATCTACGCTTGTTCTAAAACGATATACAATTATAAGCGTTTCAACTTTTAAAATCTACATTTTAAAATATCGTTTAACAGAATCAGCATTTTAAACTTATTATTTGTGAATCTTTATATTCATATAATATAATATTCGTCAATTGATCATGAAATTACTATACATTAAATAGTTCTTAAATCTAAAATATTGGATTCGCAAATCGATATTTACATAGATGATTTTAATATGGTAGTGTTATTGTTACATTTATAATCTACTTGCACATTTACAATTTGTAATACATATATACGAGGGCGGTTCAATAAGTACCCATGTTTGACGACAGAGGGCGTTCCTGAGGGAAGTTGGTATTATCATCGTGTGCTGCCATCTATTAAACGACGGTTAAATAAATTTCGGTCTGATTGATAGGTTAGTTTGGATTTGGCAGCCATTCGAGTAAGACGTGTTTCGTGATTTTCGCTAAGATAGAAAAAGAGCAGTATAGTTCGGTAATTCGCTTTTTGTTTTTGGATGGAAAAAAAAGCGAGGAAATAAAAGCAAAGCTGGATGCTGTTTATGGGGACACTTCGACATCTATGACCACAGTAAGATATTGGTTCAACGAATTTAAACGTGGGCGAACATCCGTTTTTGATGAAGAGCGACCAGGACGCCCGGCAGACGTGGTTACCGAGGAAATCATTCAAAAAGTCTACGACATGATTCTCGCTGATCGACGAACCAAAGTGCGCGAAGTAGCAGAGGCCGTAGGTGTAACGACCGGAACGGCAAGTAATATTTTACATGATAAGTTGGCGATAAAAAAATTGTCGGCCCGATGGGTGCCGCGATTGCTCACGGTGGACAACAAGCGGATGCGGCTGTTAACTTCAAAGCTGTATTTGGAGCAATTTAAGCGAGATCCAAAGGAGTTTTTGCGTCGAGTTGTCACCGTTGATGAAACCTGGATTCATCATTACATACCAGAAACTAAGCAACAATCAAAACAATGGATTTTTCCCGGTGAATCTGCTCCAAAGAAGGCGAAGATGGTCCCATCGGCCGGAAAGGTCATGGCGACGATTTTTTGGGATGCAAACGGCGTCATCCTCATGGATTTTTTAAAAAAAGCAAGAACGATCACTGGACAATACTACAGTGAGTTATTGGGCCGCTTCGACCAAAAATTGAAGGAGACACGACCGTATTTGGCGAAAAAGAAGTTGCTGTTTCACCATGATAACGAACCAGCTTATTCATCCGGAGTTGTCGTCGCCAAACTGCATGAATCGCGTTATGAATTGCTGCCGCACGTTCCGTATTCACCTGATCTGGCTACCTGCGACTTTTTCTTGTTCCCTAACATGAAGAAACGGCTCGCGGGAAAAAAATTTAGCTCAAACGAGGCAGTCATTGCCATGACAGAGGCATATTTTGGAGAGTTTGACAAATCCTATTTTTTTGAGGGGTTAAAAAAATGGCAAGAACGTTGAGAGAAGTGTATCTTTCTAAAAGGGAACTATGTTGAAAAATAAAAAAAAATTTTTTGAAAAAATGGTGTCTTCATTTCTAACACGGGTACTTATTGAGCCACCCTTGTACATTGCCTTATTTTCAGAAATAATAAGCCGTTATCAATGCTTTAATCAATTTTAATCTAAGACTTTCAAGTCGGTAAGTATATTTTATAGTTTCTAAACTTTCTTTTTATTTATTTTATGTACGCTCAAGCTAAGCAGAATAATATTTTCTTAAATTTCTTCTATTGTATGTACCAATTTTTTTGTTATAATTTTTAGGATTAACCAACAAGAGGTGGGTTTTCATATAAATAAAAGAATTTTTTCGTGGCTTTATCTCAAACGTTAGATAAATTTCTCACCCTTTATAAAACCAAGTTGTCTTCTTGCAGTTTTATTTTTGAGAATTTTTGATTTCTAGTTTTATTTGCAAAATTCTTTTCTATATTATTTCTTACAAGTACACAGTGTGTCCCATGGAAAACGAAACTTTTTCAAAGCGTCGATTTATATTGGCGCCACCTATTGGTGGATGTTAGCAATGAAAAGGTCTATTCTTAACTTACATCCTGTCAAAATTGTATGACATTTGGTTCAATGGAAACCAAAATATCGCGCTCAAAGTGATAGTGTGTTTGTGGCATCGGTCGAAAAATGAACTTCGAACAAAGAGCAAATATTAAGTTCTGTTTTAAACTCGGTAAATCCTTTACTGAGACGCATAATTTGCTGGAACAAGTTTATGGCAATAATTTTCTATCCCGTACCAGAGTGTATGAGTGGTATAAGCGGTTCCAGGAAGGTCGTGAAGACATTCAGGACGACGAACATCCAGGTCCTTCGAATACCGTGGTTACTCAAAGTAACATTGAAAAAGTGCGTGAATTTATAAAAAATGAGCCAAAATCTTCATTGCGATACATAAAAATGAAATTAAATATGTCCAAAAATTTAATTCATCGCATTTTGACCGATCATTTGAATCTACGAAAGGTGTGTGCACGCTTTGTTCCACACACATTGACCGACTACGAAAAATTGCTCCGAATTCAACATTGTAAGGATTTGATTAAAGAGTCAAAAAAGGACCTAAACTTAAAATATTCAATTGTGACTGGTGACGAGACATGGTGTTTTCAATATGATCCCGAAACCAAGCGTCAAAGTGCTGAATGGAATGGGCACCCAACCGAGCCCAATCCGAAAAAAGTCGTCTTGAAAAGTCAAAAGTAAAGACAATGTTGATTTGTTTCTACGATTCGGAAGGTATTATTCATCGTGAATTCGTTTCACCTGGTCAAACGATTACTGCTGTGTTTTATTTTGGTGTTATAAAGCGTTTGCTCAGCCGTATTCGTCGTGTGCGGCCACAATACCGTGAAAAAGGGAGCTGGCGAATTTTTGATCAAAAATTCCATTTTAACCATCAACCATTCACCGTACTCGCCGGATTTGGCTCCGTGCGACTAAAAATAGTTCTCCTAATTGCACTTGCCTATAAAAGGAAAACGTTATGCCGACGTAGAGGCCATGTAAAGAGCGACGACCGACATACTAAAGTCGATGGATAAAAATGATCTCAAAAACTCATTCGATATGTTAATTGATCGTGAAAAACGTTGTATTGATGCGGAAGGAGACTATTTTAAATAAAATAATTGAGATTTTCCAGAATATTGAGTTTTTGTCTTTATTTTGAAAAAGTTTCGTTTTTCATGGGACACACTGTATATAAATATGTATTCATGATTTATTGACTTTAATTGCGGAAATTTTATTATTTTCATTACCTCACCGTGCACCGGCTTACTAAAGTGTAATTCAAACAACGTATAGTTCATGCTATAGTGTGTCGTAATATTAAGCAAGTGTTTAATATTTTTCAAATGATTGACCCACGCAGTATGTTTTGTACTGCAGTACGTACGGAAAAGACGACCTATTTACCTTATTACGCACTTTATTATATTTTATTAGGGATATCGAGTAGAACTATACAATACTTTTATTCCTTCTTATTTTAACGTGTTGTTCCATTTGAACGAGGTAAACTGTGTACCATTGTTGCTGAATATTAATGTAGGATTCCCAAATTTTGGTATATATTGCTCAATAATTTTCTTTAAAGGCATTTATGCGGTAGCTTTTCTCATTGCATAAAGCCGTACGAGCTTCGAAAACACGTCCAATACAACAAACACGTATTTGGCAGCCACTCTAATGCGAACAAGGCGGCTGTAGAAGTCTACCGTTATTAAGTCACACGGTTTTCCTGCGTTAACTAACTCATACGGATCCTCCATAGCGATTGATAAATATTTGACGTCTTGGCAAAGATCATATACCTTTACAAATTGTTCAATTGTTTTAGCCATATTTTTCAAAAAATAAAATTTTTTTATATAACAAAGAGTTTTAAAGAAGCCTGGGTGGCATAATTTTTCATGCGTTTGTTTGATTATGACACATCGTTCAATAAGTCCCGAGACTAACAACGAAAACAACATTTTTTTAAGAATCATTTTTATTCATCAATATAATCTCCTTTTAGAGTGATACAATCTTTCCAACGCCATTCCAACATTTCTATACAACGTTTATGGAAGAATTTATCCTTTGCTTTAAAATAGGCTTCAGTTTCGGCAATGACCTCCTCATTCGAGCCAAATTTTTTCCCTGGAGCATTTTTTTGAGATCAGCAAAGAGCCAGTAGTCGCTGGGCGCTAAATCTGGCAAACACGGGAAGTGAGGAAGCAAATTAAAGCCCAATTCGTTTAATTTTGCCATTGTTTTCATACACTTGTGGCATGGTGCATTGTCTTGATGAAAAAGGATTTTTTTCTTCTTCATGTGCGGTCGTTTTGCTGCGATCTCCTCTTTTAAACGTACCAACAAGTCAATATAATAATCACTGTTAATCGATTTACCTTTTTCCAGGTAGTCAATGAAAATCACGCCATGTATATCCCAAAAAAAAGACACCATGACTTTGCCAGCAGACTGCTGCGTTTTTGGACGCTTTGGGCGGCTTTCGCCAGCCATGCGCCACTTAGATGATTGCCGATTCGACTCCGGAGTAAAATGATGTATCCATGTTTCATCCATGGTCACGTATCGACATAGGGAATCCTTTTAATTGCCAGTAAATAGCGATAAACAGCTCTCTGAATCGTCGACTCGTTGCTGTTTTGATTCCACTGAAAGCAATCGCGGCACCAACTTAGAAAAAACCTTTTTCATGCTCAATTTTTCATAAAGGATTGTAAATACGCTTCCAGATGATATCTGTGTCATTTCTGCAATCTTACGGACCTTCACTTTACGATTTTTCATTACAATTTTTAACACTTCACTCACATTTTCATGTGTAACGGCTTCCAATGGCCTACCCGAACGTTCCGCATCGTTTGTGTCCGTACGACCACGTTCAAACTCAGCATACCAACGACGAATCGTTGGTTTGGATGGAGAGGAGTCCGGGTAATGTTTTTCAAGCCATTGCTGGGCTTCTACGGTGATTTTACCCATTAAAAAACAATGTTTTATCAACACGCGAAACTCGCTTTTTTCCATTTTTCAAACAAATTACAAAGTGACTCTACTCTAACCTCGATAACTCTGCTGTCTGTAATCTGATCGACGTAAAATTTTTACACGTTTCATGTAAAGGTTCGCACTCTATGGAAACGTGGCCAGTTTGGTACTACTAGCACCATTTCTGGGTTAGTCTCGGGACTTATTAAACGATGTGTGATATGTTTTAAATATTAAAGGTAAAACTATGCGCCAATTATAATCTTTGTTTTCTGTATGAAAAAGAAATTCCTTTATAAATTCGATAACGCTCATTTGTATTATTTATTCTTTCTTTTAACTCATTTATAATTTTGATGCAATATTCATTTAATGCTTGTTTAGTTTTTATGTTATTAATCACTGACTTAAATATATAATTTTTTTTTATTTAATAATAATATTTTAAGCGCTGAAATTTTAACATTATTATGAGCTGGAAGATTAAATTTATGTATAGATGCAATCATCAAATTATTGTTATTTTCTTCATGGAATTTTCCATTCGGATTTCTATTAAAAAAATCTGCTATAACATAATATTATTAGCTCCCTTACAATATGTTACCGAGTACAAATATTTTGTCACAAGTTCCATCGAATTAAACGCGAATTACTTTACACTGTCCAATTTAAAAAAATTAATCCTTTATGATCAGTTACAAATTAAAATCTCGCACCTATTAGATAATACTAAAACTTTGTTATAAAATAAATGATAGCGAGTAATTCTATCTCGGTTGTCATATAATTTGCTTCTATTATTGTAAGACATCTGTTTGCTATAAAAATTATCTAATGATTATTATGATTATCTACTTGGAATAAGACTGCTTACATCTGTTTGTACTTTAAACGGAGCGCCTGATATTATATTACATGATTAGGACAAAAAGTTTTTATAAGATTTTCTTTTAACGCGCAAAATGCTGCGGAGTGCTCAGATGTCTATTGCCATATAGCGTTTTTTCTGAGAAGATCGCGAAAAGGAGTTATACGGGGTCTGGCTATTAAATAACGAGACTGCGCACCTAAAGGGCGCCGTAGAGGGGTAGGGAAAAAAACGAGTAGTGCGTTGGGTATCTAGATATCTTGTCTATGCACGTACCAAAACACGTTCTCGTCACTATTATTGTATTTGTGCAGTAGCGGCTTAAAACAAACGTGTTTTTTTCTCGTGCCGAAAACCATGTGTGACGAAAAACAGGAGCAACGTATCAATCTCAAATTTCTCCTTAAATTGAAAAATACTCCGACTGAGTGCGGTAAATTGTTGCAAGAGGCCTATGGGGACAATTCTCTATCTCGTGCGCGTGTTTTTAAGTGGTGTAAGCAATTCAGTGAGGGCCAAGTAAGCACTGAAGATGACCAATGCCCAGGTCGCCCTGTCACTGTTTCAACTCCGGAAACAGTGACCAAAATCAACCAAATTGTGCGTGCAGATCGTCGAATAAGCATCCGGATGATTGCCGAGGCTGTAAACGCCGATAAAGAAACGGTTAGACAAATTTTACACGAGGAATTACACATGACAAAAGCCTGTGCGAAGTTGGTGCCAAAAAACCTGACTCCTGTCCAAAAGCTCTTGCGTCAACAGGTCTGCTCAGATTTTCTTGAAAGGTTAAGAAAAGATTCCGGACTGATGAAAAACATTATTACTTGCGACGAAACATAGATTTCTCAATACGATGTTGAAACGAAGCGGCAATCGATGCATTGAAAGACGCCTGAATCGCCCAGAACCAAAAAAGCAAGGATGTTTAAATCAAAATTCAAGGCAATGTTTACGTTTTTTTCGACATTAACGGTATCATGATGACTGAATGGGTTCCAGAGGGTCAGACTGTCAACCAGACTTACTATTTGTCAGTTTTGGCAACACTGCGAGAACGAGTTCGTAAAAAACGGCCCGAATCGTGAAAGAACAACTCGTGGATTTAGCGCCAGGACAACGCACCTGCCCATAACGCGCTATCTGTGAAGCAGTATTTGGCCGGTAAGCGCACTCCAGTGCTCGAACACGCACCGTACTCGCCAGATTTGGCACCGTGCGACTTTTTTTTGTTTCCAAAGATAAAATCTGCTTAGAAAGGGATCCGATTTAAGTCGATGGAAGCGGTAAAGCAAAAAACGGCAGAGCTCCTAAAGGCCCTCACCAAAGAAGACATCCAGCACTGCTTTGATCCATAGAAAAAACGTATGGAAAGGTGTGTGGCGAGGAAAGGAGAGTATATTGAAGGAGAGCATTCGAAAGTAGAATAATTTTTATAATAAAACCCTTTTTCGTAACCAGTCTTGTTATTTAATAGCCAGACCTCGTATATTGTAATTATTATGCCTCATTACAGAACGACGATAATAATTAAAAATATCGAGTGTTTGTTGCAATTATTTTACATTCTTTGGTTCTTCAAAATTCTTTATTATTTCTATCCTATCGGAATTAGGATTTATACACTCAGACGAAAGAATGAATCCTAAAAAATTTATTTTTTCCTTAAAAATTCATCGTAAGATTATTATTTCTATTTTTCCGTTGAATCTCTGATTTGTTGAATAAACTTCTAATATTATCTATCTTTACTCGTTTTTCTAAGGCTATAATTTAAAATTAAACCGTTTGCTAATAAAAAATTATTACCTAAAATAATTTTCCTTGAACTATTGTCTCTAAATTATTAGAACTCGCTAAACCCAACGCCCTTCGAACTGCTGCACGATTGTGTAATTTCTTTCAGAATCACTCATAATTGGCCAAATGTAACACATCGTTCAATAAGTCCCGAGACTAAAAACGAAAACAACATTTTTTTTTAAAAATCATTTTTATTTATCAATATAATCTCCTTTTAGAGTGATACAATCTGTCCAACGCCTTTTCAACATTTCTATACCATGGTTATAGAAGGATTTATCCTTTGCTTCAAAATAGGCTTCAGTTTCGGCAATGACCTTCTCATTCAAGCCAAATTTTTTTCCCTGAAGCATTTTTTTGAGATCAGCAAAGAGCCAGTAGTCGCTAAGGGCTAAATCTGGCGAATACAGGTGGTGGGGAAGCAAATCAAAGCCCAATTCGTTTAATTTCGCCATTGTTTTCATGCACTTGTGGCATGGTGCATTGTCTTGGTGGAAAAGGATTTTTTTCTTCTTCATGTGCGGTCGTTTTGCTGCGATCTCCTCCTTCAAACGTACCAACAAGTCAATATAATAATCACTGTTGATCAAATTACCTTTTTCCAGGTAGTCAATGAAAATCACGCCATGTGTATCCCAAAAAACAGACGCCATGACTTTGCCAGCAGACTGCTGCGTTTTTGGACGCTTTGGGCGGCTCTCTCCAGCCATGCGCCACTCAGATGATTGCCGATTCGACTCCGGAGTAAAATGATGTATCCATGTTTCATCCATGGTCAAGTATCGACGTAGGAAATCCTTTATATTGCCAGTAAATAGCGATAAACAGCTCTCTGAATCGTCGACTCGTTGCTGTTCTGGTTTCACTAAAAGCAATCGCAGCACCCACTTGGAAGAAACCTTTTTCATGCTCAATTTTTCATAAAGAATTGTAAATACGCTTCTAGATGATATCTGTGCCATTTCTGCAATCTCACGGACCTTCACTTTGCGATTTTTCATTACAATTTTTAACATTTCACTTACATTTTCCTGTGTAACGGCTTCCAATGGCCTATCCGAACGTTCCGCATCGTTTGTGTCTGTACGACCACGTTTAAACTCAGCATACTAACGACAAATCGTTGGTTTGGATGGAGAGGAGTCTGGGCAATGTTTTTTAAGACATTGCTGGGCTTCTACGGTGTTTTTACCCATTAAAAAACAATGTTTTATCAACACGCGAAACTCGCTTTTTTCCATTTTTCAAACAAATTACAAAGTGACTTTACTCTAACCTCGATTACTCTGCTGTCTGTGATCCGATCGACGTGAAATTTTTACACGTTTTATGTAAAGGTTCGCACTCTGTGGAAACGTGGCCAGTTTGGTACTACTTGCACCATCTCTGGGCTGGTCTCGGGACTTATCGAACGATGTGTTAGCTAACTTCTTTAAGCTACTTAAAAAAAATGTTTGAATATTTTTTTCGAAATCAATAAATTTTCTGTCTACCCTTTTATTTATTTTTATTTGAATTAGTAAAGCATAAAATTCGGTTTTAATTGCTTCGCGAAATACATAAAAGTTTTGAAATGGATTTTGCAATTTGAGCCCAACGCGTGTTCCTTTTTCTAATAAAATTTTAATAATATTTATTTGATTTTCTTGTTTTACGTTTTTAATTTAAAAAAATCTTTGAACGTCTTCTAAGAATCCTAATGGATTTGACTCGTTTTCGTCACGCAATTCAGGGGTTTTAATATTAATCTCCATATCTTGAACATTATTGGTGAGATGGCTAAGATCAATCAAGTATTTTGACGGTAGTTGCACAGCGTTGTTTTGTTGAGGAGCGACGTTTTTTTCTTGAACATATTCCTTTCTGGCTTTATCTTCTTTAAGTTGTTGGGGTGACTGTTGGATTTTTGCTGTAAATTTATTGTCGTGATTTCCCGTCAATCTCGCATTTTCAATTTCTCGCTGTTGTTTGATAAGTTGCTACTGAGCCTGCTCCAATTCGGCTCACTGTCTGTTTAACTGCTCTTCTTGCTATTGTAATAGTTGTTCTCTGTCTATCCTCTGCTTTTCCTCCGTATTTGTGGTAGTTTTGTTTTTCCACTTTTTCGAAATTATATTGTAATAACAGTAATACTCTAATTTCATAATCGCTTTTTTAGTACGCACCCAGATTTAGTCGTGTAAAAAGGTTACTTTGCTATTCATAATAAAAATTTTCTCTTTACAGCGTGAAGTTCATTATTTTAATGAAATATTCAAAATATATTGAAATATTTTGTTATATTTTTTTAGAGATGGGTGCCATTGCAATAAATATTATTGTATTCAATATTAATATGTAAGTAAAACGAGAGGAAAATATGTAATAATATAGTATTTAAAACAAATTAAAAGATTTTATTTGCACAGAACTATCATTTCATCGATGGCCAATAAATCGGTTTACGTGGTGAACAGTAAATGTAATCACACAACATCGAGATTTTAAGAAATATTTTCAATCAATCACGCGCAATACTACAATTATATACTTTAAAATATTTAATAATCAACACACAGAGTACATCATATTGATTAATAATCCAAGCGCAATAATAGAGCCAAAACGCGAAAAACTTATCTTGGCAGTGCAGTGGCCGAGACCATCCATGGCTCGTCTCCCAAGTCTTACAAGGGAATCACCCCAACCCAACCCCACTGATTTTAATAATTTTTAATTATGCTTTAATATTGGAAAAAATATTCGATACATGTTTTTTTTTATCGGCTGACATCCACTTTCAAAGGGTGAAATCCACCCCTAAAAACCATCTCAAAAAATCGTTTCTTTAATATATCTCTGCATCTAATGAATATTTTTAAATAAAATCAACCCCAAAATATTTCTTATAAGTAGGCGCTTCTACTGATATAACTTTGACACCAAAGGGTTCTAACCCCATTTTCTATAGGGGTCAAAGTTCTATTTTTTTTACTATTTTGCGATTCAAAATCTGTTGAATAAGGTTAAGTGGGTTAAAAACTGCATTTATAATGAGAAAATAAGAAATTAAAATTGACGTATTTCGGGGTTTTTTAAGAAAAAATTTTTAGGGGTGTGTTACTCCTAAAAACCACCTCTACCAAATCACAAGCAGGCTAACCCACCTTACCCTGGCCACAGTGTGTCTATTAATTATTTGTTCTGTTATATGTACCATATGACAAGCGAAATATATTAGATAACCAAGCTACCCCTAACCTCTAACCCCTAACCTCAAAAACCCAAAAAACCACCCCTATCAAACCACAAACAGGTAAACCTACGTAACCCTGGCCACAGCATGTTTATCTATTATTTTAACTAAATATATTCTACATCACAAGCGAGCTATGTCCGCAGAAATCCGACCCCTGACCCCTAACCCGCCTAACCCCAAAAAACTTCCCCAACCAAACCACAAGCAGGCTAACTCAACTTATCCCTGCCACAGCATGTTTATTGATTATTTTTTTTGTTATTAAATATATCCCATATCACAAGCGAACTATATTAGCTAACCAGGCTACTTCCAACCCCTAACCGTTTAAAATCCAAAAAACTACCCCTATTAAACCGCAAGCAAGCTAATCCATCTTAACCTGGCCCCAGCGTGTTTTTTGATGATTTTTCGTTTTGAATAAATATATCCTACATAATAAGCAATTTGCGACAGCAAACCATTGTACCATTAACCCAATGAATCTCTAAAGAACACCCTTATTAACCCACGAGCAGGCTTCCACTCTCTACCCTGACCACAGCGGCGTTTATCGCTCATTTCTTCTTGAAATAATTGTCAAATCGAAACCTGGGATGAAAAAAACCACCTCTAAAAATAAGTATCCAATGTAATACGTTGTCTTATTATTTTCAAATGAACTTTATTAAAAGTTATTCTTATAAAAGACTATATTTTTGACTCATATGTAAATTAAAATGTATTATTTGACATAGTTTTCACAGTCATGATAATCTTCAAAAAAGTGCTTGAAACATAATGACTTCTTACACCAACCACATCGTATTATTGCAACATTCTTATATCCTTCTACTTCGCAGTTGACATTACAAAATTCTCCAAAAAAAAAATCAACAGGATTATCAGTTTTATCTGGTTTTTAAGTAATATAGCCGCTTTTATACCAGGAATATTTAAAAATATCCGTGTATCTCGGTGAATAAAACTGGTTATGTACCAGCGATTGTAATGTTATAACGTTATTTCTTTCATGTAAATTTAGGTCATAATCCATTAGCACTACTTGATCTAAAAATTGCCTCGAGAAATTGAAGACTCTTCTTTGAATTTACAATAATAGCAAATAATAAATGATAGTGCCTCTTCGAAAAATATGTTTGAAATTTGAAAAATTGAGCCTGCTTTAGGATTGCTAGGGGTACCCACACAGCATGAATTAATTCTGAATTAATTCTGAATTAATTCATGATAGAATAAAATTATTTTAGAATTAATCCTGTATTAATGCTAGGTCCGCTTTTTGATTTCATCAGAATTAATTCATAAAATAATTATAAAATAATTCCAAAATTGTTGAGGAATCGTTTAATAAAATAATTCTGTAATAACATTCGAATTTTATATATATATATATATATATATATATATATATATATATATATATATATATATATATATTGTAACGTGTCGAATTCTCACGTTATAACAAAATTAACAAAAGCTTATGTTAATTCATTTGTATTATAATTTTATTTATTTTATGTGTGCATGTTCGAGTACTGAACCCCGATTTCTTTGACATATCCCGTGTGTGTGTGTGTGTGTTTTTATCTCAATCGAATTTAAAGAAGTTAACAATTTAAATTTTATCCATGATCAACCAAGATCCTATTTGTGTTCTTTGTAACAATTGTGTATTTTATAAATTAAATTCCGAGACAAGTGTCTTTCCGGCGTTTCAGTTTTATTTCAGTTAAATACAAAAAATTTTAAATCATACGACACTGCGTGACATCTAAGAGAGAGACGCCGCGAGGGTCGTTGACCGACCAATGTTTACGTTTGGCCTTTAAAGAGTTTAACGTTCAGGAAGACTATACCTCTGTACTTGCTAGAGAATGCATTATCCCAGCAGACTAATACAAAGGTGTTTAAACCAGCCACACTCATTCGATAGTGGAAATCGTGTGCGGTTTATTTTTTTCAATTTTTTATTTTTTAATGTTTTAACACCCGACCCCGGTGCACTCGAACACAGTGTCGATGTACCCAAAAGTCTTCGGTCCACTCAAGAATCTTATCTCTTTTAAACAAGGATAAAACCCTTGAGTATGAAATTTACAATGTTACCAATACTTAGGCATCTGCAGCACTTGCAAAATGCCATCGACTGGAGGTTTTGTAAATCTCTTTTTACTTTGCCTTGATTTCACACATTTATGAAAAAAAAAAACTAAAATCAATTTAAAAGTTAAATTTCAAATTTATTATAAATTGTGCTTACATTTGCTAAGAGTAATATATGACCGTCTTCTGTGAAAGTCTGAAATCAAGTGTCTTCTGCCTTGTCGAACTCGGCTTTATATACTCTCGCCGCTCCTTGATTGAGGCAAAGTTCTATGGGCTTCTATGGTCAATTATTTAATAGTTTATAATATTTTCGAGAATGTTTTTTTCTTATTTTCTAGCTAAGATGTAGTTGCGTCGTTACATGTATAACAATATCGTGATTTTCGCAAATTTCGAGCCTTTTTTATTGTTTACAAGTTTTTTAAATTTTCTTTTTTACTTTTTATGTGCAAATACTTTATTTCATTGATTGTTTTTTCAGTCACGATATGTGCACTCTCTTTATCTATGTATTTTTATTAAATCTATTGTTATTCTGTTTTTGATTCATCCAGTAAACCTCATGGAACATCATAGAATTTTGACTCCCTCGAGGTACAAATGTTCTATGAGCTTCTATGTGTAATAACTTTTTTCCTAATTCAAATTTTACATTTTTTCTTTTTTCTATTTGTTTGTCCAATGTGTTATTCGTTATTCTATATGAGATTATTTCGGTGTTTACCTTTTTTCTGTTACTTTTTTATGATTAAACTTTACTTTGATTTCTCATTAGTCTAACTAGTACTAGGTGTATGCAAATGAAAGTGCCTTTTTTTCTTCAAAAATAAATGTTTATTTCGAAAAAATGGTTACAAATTCAATCTTCGAAGTAATTGCCATCGCTAGCTACACATCTTTCCCATCTCTCAGGCAATTTATGGATGCCTCGCCACAAAAATTGTTGGTTTTTTGATAAAATCCAGTCATCGAGCCATTTTTGGACTTCTTCGTAGGAATTGAACCGTGAATCGTTCAGTGCGTGTCCCATCGATGAAAACAAATAGTAATCGGAAGGCGCCAAGTCTGGTGAGTAAGGCGGGTGGGTTAGCGGTTCCCAGCCGAAAGCGTTTACCAAATTTTTATTGACCAATGTTCGATGTGGCGATGCGTTGTCATCTTGGAAAATAATTTTGTCGTGCCTCAATTGATATTCTGGCCGTTTATCGCGTATAGCATTGTTCAAATCGGTCAATTGTTGATTGTAGCGTGCACCAGTAACAGTTTCACCAGTTTTTAAGAGGTCATACCAGATAACGCCACGCTGATCCCAGAAAATACAGAGCATGGCCTTCTTTCCGAAGCGATCCGGCCTTGGAGTCGATGTGGACGCTTGGCCTGGGCTGACATATGATTTTTTACGTTTGGGATTTTTGAAATAAATCCATTTTTCATCGCCAGTGATGATTCAATGCACAAAACCCTTTCTTTTTTGCCTGGCCAGCAGCATTTCACAAACGGATTTTCGGTTTTCTTGCTGCCTTTCATTCAACTCGTGTGGCACCCATCTACCGACTTTTAAAATCTTCCCCATGGCTTTTAAACGGCGAGAAATGGTTGATTGGTCAACATTTAATTGTTCTGCGAGCTGTTGCTGCGTTTGGCCATCGTCTTCATCCAACAATGCTTGCAATTCAGTATCCACAAATTTTGACGGAGCGTGGCCGCGTTCTTCGTTTCTCAGATCAAAATCACTATCACGGAACTTTCGAAACCACTTTTTGCAATTGGATTCACTAAATGCATGGTCCCCGTAAGCTTCTACAAGCATTCGATGAGTTTCAGCCACGGATTTTTTCAAATGAAAGCAGAAAACTAATGCTTCCCGCAAATGAGCACTTTGTGGCACAAAAATCGACATTTTTAATACCAAAAAAATATGCGTTGATGTTTGAAACTTGTAATGTTATGAATTGGATATTGTTGACAGATGCCAAAAACATAAAAAATGACAGTCGATACGGTTTGAAAGTTCATACATGTGTAGACTTAGCTATTGGAACACAGAGGGCACTTTCATTTGCATACACCTAGTATAATATAGAATATACGCCGATTGTAGCGACCTTGAAATTCAATGCCCTTGTTGTTTCGCGGTATTGACTTTATTCGTAATTTATGTTACATTTCAATTTCTTAATCCTATTGCTCTATTTTATAATTGTTTCTTATTTCTAATTCTGCTTATAATATTGTAGATTTTATTTATATAAATTTTTCTATATTTATTAACACATATAAAATTGTTTATTTTAATTTTTTCTTATAACCAGATACTGAGGTTACAATATATATCTATATATATTTGAAATTATTTATTATTTGCTATTATTGTAAATTGAAAGAAGAGTCTTCAATTCTTCACCATTTAATGAACGAAATGAGTGTTATATATTAAAATTTCAATGTATTAATTTTGTATTTATTGTAATTTAGTGTAATAATATAATGTATTGTTCTGTTATTTTTCGTTTAAAGAATAATTTATAACAAAGTTTGATTAGATTACTACTATCATCATTGCCCTTTTAAGAAAGTTATAATGTTTACAAAGCATACGTTATCTGCATTTTTATCTAATCCATGTTTCGAGGAAGATAATTTTTTGTGTAAACATCATTGGGGAAAACGTCCGGCTTGCATTTAAAAAATAATAACAGTTTAACTAAAGTGAATTATTTATTGTGCTGGATGTATAAACACATTTACTTGTATTTTTATATAAAATTTTCTTAGCACAAGAATATTATAAATAAGAATAAGAAGAAAATTTTTTGATTACTACGTAAGTATTTTTGTCACTTTTCACGTATAATTTTAATCACATGTTTTAATTTGTAAAACAAAATATGTATTAGATTAGGTTTTTTTTTTTAATACTTTACAACTGCAAAAAAAATATGTATTTAGTGCTTTTATTTTAGATTTAATTATGAAGGTTAATGCTTTGAACGTATTGAATTTATTATTTGCAAATTTTCAAAACTTACAAATACCAAGCAGTGAGATTGATTTCAAAGAAATTGAATTATTAGAGAAGTTGAAACAAATATTTATAGATGCAGCACACGAGTTCAATGATGTGGACATGATTGCTGAAGAAATGTTGGCTTTCCATGATGAATATAAAGATAGTGATGCTCAAATAGTCGAAGATGAAATACAACATGACTTTCCTGATCCAAAAAAAGGGAAAAAATTGAATATTAGAAACTGTAAGTAATAGATTCAAAAAAGTTTCATCAATAAGTCAACTTAAACGTTGGGCCAAAATAATAAATAAAGGTGGTACTTATTGAGAAAAAATTGCCCGAATCTGCCAGTATACATTAGACAATTACAAAGCGGCTATTAAAGCTGGTTCGATAGTGCATGACAAGAATATACGTTAATGGGCGTTACAAGCACAAAAATAACTCGGCTCAGAAGATGTAAGATTCGAGGCTTCTGCGAATTGGGTATTGAAGTTTAAAAAAGCTCATAGAATTGTGTCAAGAAAAATAAATAAATTTATTACCAAAAAAACATTAGAAGGTGCTTCAGAGCTTCAAGCTTGTTCTGAAGCTTTTGTTGCTGACGTGAAATCGTGTATACCAAGAATCGGTATAGCAAATATTTATAATTCAGATCAGAGTGGTTTCCAATTAGAAATGCATTCAGGAAGGACATAAGCGATAGAAAGAGAAAAACAAGTGCAATGTTTGGTACAGTCAGTTTCATCGACAACGCACAGCTACACAATTCAACCAACTATATCAGCTACAGGGAAACTTCTATTACCACTTTTTTTAGTATTAAAAGAAAAAACTGGTGAATTTGGTCCTATAGTACAATTGACTTTGATAAAACGAAATAATGTGCAAGTGGAAGCATCAAAATCTAAAAAATTAACTACAGGTGAGATTATTTTTATGTATTATAATGCAATAATATAAAAAAGTATTCTATAGCAACATTTCATTTACTACAGAGCACTTAAAAATTTGGTTAGAAGGAGTATTTTATCCAAATGTTGGTCCTCAATCGATTCTTTTACTTAATTCTTGGAGTGGACATTGTGATACAGTTATAGAGGAAACGATGCCAACGAATAACATTGTTAACATTAAAAAAATTACCACTGGAACGACAGGGAAGATCCCACCTCTTGATGTATATGGTTTTAGGGTTTAGAAAAATTTCGTGAGGCAATTTTTAGATCAAGTAGTGCTTATAGATTATGACCTAAATTTACATGAAAGAAATAACGTTATAACATTACAATCGCTGGTACATAACCAGTTTAATTCACCGAGATACACGGATATTTTTAAATATTCCTGGTATAAAAGCGGCTATATTACTTGAAAACCAGATAAAACTGATAATCCTGTTGATTTTTGTTTTGAAGAGTTTTGTAATGTCAACTGCGAAGTAGAAGGATGTAAGAATGTTGCAATAATACGATGTGGTTTGTGTAAGAAGTCATTATGTTTCAAGCACTTTTTTGAAGATTATCATGACTGTGAAAACTATGTCAAATAATACATTTTAATTTACATATGAGTCAAAAATATAGTCTTTTATAAGAATAACTTTTAATAAAGTTCATTTGAAAATAATAAGACAACGTATTACATTAGATACTTATTTTTAGAGGTGGTTTTTTTCATCCCAGGTTTCGATTTGACAATTATTTCAAGAAGAAATGAGCGATAAACGCCGCTGTGGTCAGGGTAGAGAGTGGTAGCCTGCTCGTGGGTTGGTAAGGGTGTTCTTTAGAGATTCATTGGGTTAATGGTACAATGGTTTGCTGTCGCAAATTGCTTATTATGTAGGATATATTTATTCAAAACGAAAAATCGTCAAAAAACACGCTGGGGCCAGGTTAAGATGGATTAGCTTGCTTGCGGTTTAATAGGGGTAGTTTTTTGGATTTTAAACGGTTAGGGGTTAGGAGTAGCCTGGTTAGCTAATATAGTTCGCTTGTGATATGGGATATATTTAATAACAAAAAAAATAATCAATAAACATGCTGTGGCAGGGATAAGTTGAGTTAGCCTGCTTGTGGTTTGGTTGGGGAAGTTTTTTGGGGTTGGGCGGGTTAGGGGTCAGGGGTCGGATTTCTGCGGACATAGCTCGCTTGTGATGTAGAATATATTTAGTTAAAATAATAGATAAACATGCTGTGGCCAGGGTTACGTAGGTTTACCTGTTTGTGGTTTGATAGGGGTGGTTTTTTGGGTTTTTGAGGTTAGGGGTTAGAGGTTAGGGGTAGCTTGGTTATCTAATATATTTCGCTTGTCATATGGTACATATAACAAAACAAATAATTATTAGACACACTGTGGCCAGGGTTAGGTGGGTTAGCCTGCTTGTGATTTGGTAGAGGTGGTTATTAGGGGTAACACACCCCTTAAAATTTTTTTCTAAAAAACCCCAAAATACGTCAATTTTAATTTCTTATTTTCTCATTATAAATGCAGTTTTTAACCCTCTCGACCTTATTTAACAGATTTCAAATCGCAAATAGTAAAAAAAATAGAACTTTGACCCCTATAGAAAAAGGGGTTACAACCCCTTGGTGTCAAAGTTATATCAGTAGAAGCGCCTACTTATAAGAAATATTTTGGGGTTGATTTTATTTAAAAATATTTATTAGATGCAGAGATATATTAAAGAAACGATTTTTCGAGATGGTTTTTAGGGGTGGATTTCACCCTTTAAAAGTTGATGTCAGCCGATAAAAAAAACACGTGTCGAATATTTTTTTGATTATCACAACATATCCAAAAACTATTAAAATCGGTGGGGTCGGGTTGAGGTGGTTCCCTTGTTAGCTTCCTGCAATCTTCGTAATTACTTGGAATATTTTTTGATTATTTAGAGAGAGAGAGTGAGAGAGAGAGACAGGGAGGGAGGGAGGGAGAGTAGGAGAAAGACAGAAAGAGAGACAGAGAGATAGAGAGAGATAGAGTGAGAGAGAGAGAGGGAGGTAGAGAGAGAGAGAGAGAGATAGAAAGAGAGAGAGAGTTAGAGAGAATGAGACAGAGAGAGAGTGAGTGAGAGAGAGATGGATAGATATAATTTTTGTCATACAATATTGTGTACAAGGAATTTGCAGTTAATAAACAATAAATCAAGAGTAAATTAACAGTAAATTAAGAGTAAATTATCAGTAAATTAACAGTAAATAAACATTAACAGTAAATTAACCATAAATTAACAGTAAATAAACATTGGCAGTCAATCAATCGTAAATTAACAGTAAATAAAGATTAACTAATTATAAAATAAAAAGTAAATTTAACAATTTAACATTTAAAAAGCCTAACATTTATAATTGGCATTATAATCTTGATGGTAGAGTTATTGTATGCTTTTTCTTAACGGAAATTGGGTAGGTTAAAATATTGATTTTAAAGCGGGAAATAGAGGTGACAGTATAGAACGAAGAAGGTAGACACTTCCAAAGTCGAGACGAATAAACTAGAACAGATCTATCACGTACCTCATTAGTAGATGACGGTATGGCCAACGGCCTTACATCACCCTAAGTGGTTCTATCTGATTGGTCCATTACGAAATATTCCAATAGGTACAATGGATCATGATGTTTAAATATTTTATAAAGCAAAGTAATAATAAATTATTTTTGCCTATCAGAGGAAGTAAGCTAGTCAAGAGAAACCCTATACGGAGCAATATGCTCGTGCCTAGTTACACCATAGACATAACTAACACCAGAGTTGATGACTCTCTGCAGCTTGAGATCAAGTTTACCAGAAATCCCACAGTAAGCGACGCAGCAGTCATCTACTGGAGGGAACAGGAGAGTCAATTAAGTGCTTACGGAGGGCAAAGTTAGTGCTCTGGCCAAAAAAATTAAGTATGTAAAGCAAAGAATTTGCTTTACGACAGATGTAAGCAACATGTTCCTTTCAGTTAAGCTTAGCATCAAGGTGGACACATAGGTTGCGCACAGATTTCTTGAATAGCACAAGAGTATTATTTATCTGAATTTCCTTGATTAGTATGTCAGTGAGCTTATTGATGTAGAAATATGAGCTAAGGATTATAGCTTTTGTCTTAGTGCCATTAAGATGGAGATGGTTATCATCAGCCTATTGCAAGACAAGTTCAGCTTGCCTACCAATAAGGTCGACATATGTTTCGGGGTTGGCCAGAGGAAATAAGACTTAAATCTGGAGGTCATCAGCGTTGGTTAAATGACAGATAGTGTTGTCAAGCCTGTTGGATACATCATTAATATATTTAAATTAGGAATAATAATGGCCCGAGCACTGACCTCTAAGAAATTCTAGTGTTGAGCCTAACAAACGATGATGGGTTGCCATTTGGATCCAGCACTGCCTGCTTTCCACCAGTAAGGTATGAGGCGAACTATCGAATGGTTGAAGGTGAAAAATCGTAATTTAATTATTTTCACAGTAGAGTGACATGACAGATCTTACCAAATGCTTTGCTGAAATCGAATAGCAAAAGTAAGGTAACCCAGCGTCTATCCATATCTGTCCTAATGTCATCCGTAAGTTTGATGAGCTCAATCTGAGTACTATGGCATGGTCGGAAACCAGTATGAAAATAATCGATAACTTGACGAGTGTGGAGATAATCGTATAATTGTTGATGAACCAGACGCTCTAAGACTTTTGACAAGTACAACAGAAAGGAGATTGGTCAAATGTCACCCATATCGCGAGGGGAAGCAACTTTGTTGATAGTTCTTACCAGTGCTATCTTCCAAACAGAGGGCAAGTTGGACTCTCGTTAAAAGTCATTTAATAGTCGACACAGTATCGGATCTAACACTGGAAAAGCAGCGACGATTATGGACTGTGGGACTTCGTCGTGGCCCCGCGCCTGAGAGGAAGAGTGATACACAGCACTTTTCACTTCATCGATGGTGACAGGGCAAAGATTAAACTGAGGATTAAAGGTTATGGCGGTATTAAGTGAGTCCAGGAAGAAATCAATAGTAGGTACGCTAGAGTCGAATGCTACGCTACTGAAAAAATTATTTAAATCATCAGCAGGAAAGGTATGGAGAGAGTCAGTAGCGGAAGAGCAGATGCCCAAGTGACGTAATTCCTTCCTTAAGTGATTCAGGTCAGTAATTTTTGTAAGTCTGTTCTGGAAGTAAAGTAAGCGAGCAGATTCAGTTTGTTTGTGGAAGATGTCGCATGCAATCCTGTACTGTCAAAGGTCTGAAGGCAGTCTAGTACGTTTATAGCGTCTGTATAATCTGTCTTTGTCTCATTAAAGATTAACAAGGGAGGGAGTGAACCATGGGCGATGAGCTCTCCTTCGAGTAACAACCTTAAGTGGCACAAATGTAGAGATAATATGATGTAGGGTTCATATAAACAGTGTAGGCGAGCATCCAGAGGAGAGTTACTCGCACACGTGAAACAATTCAAGAAGCGAAAATATTCAAGAAGAGCTGCAGTGTTTATGGAACTGTAATCGCGAAAAGTAAAACAACGTAAAGGCGTCGGTCGTGATAGTGAACATTTAGCAGTCACAGTAATTAGCTCATGTCCGTCGATAAAAGGGGTGCTAGTTTTTTAGTAGTCAACTATAGTGTCGTTTGCATCCACCAAACATAGGTCCAGCCAAGTATCGGTCATAGGAGTGTGATGTGTACTACCATATGGTATAGAAAAGAAGGAGTGCTTATCGACAAAAGATTTAGAAAACTTTGCATTATCACTGTTAGATAGCTGATCAGCATTAAAGTCGCCGAGTAAGATTTTCGTACTATAGACATGCACAATGGCGGAGACAGTAGGTATGAAGGCAGAGTTCGCTAAGAAAGGCGTATGAGGTGACCTGTACACAACACCGACGAAGATAGGGGGAGAGGTCCAAGATATAAGTTCACAAAATAGATATTCTGGTAAGCCAGGTCTACCACTCCAGACATGTGTATAAGAGCACAGAATGGTACATGATAGCAAGTTGTTTACAAAAATGGCAACACCACCCCCTCTTGTATTATGATTGCAGCGAAAAAGGGTATAATCATCAAGGGCCACGAGAGAGCTATCCACAATGGGACCAAGTTTAGTCTCTGTTAGGGCTATTACATGGAAGTAGGAGCGAGAGGCCAGAAAAAATCTTATCATCTCAATGTGCGTAAAAAGAGAGTTGGCATTGAAATGGTAGACTCGAAGACCCCCATTACTTACACCAAGCTGCGCAAAAGAGAGAGAGAGAGAGAGGGAGAGAGAGAGAGAGAGAGAGAGAGAAAGAGAGAGAGAGAGAAGAAGCAGAAGGTAGGAGTGAGTTAATATGGGTAGAAGGAGGTAATGAAGAAGAGAGGGAGAGAGAACATACCTGGTTAGCGAGATTCAGTTGTCGTCGATGATCGAGGTGTTGCTTGTAGGGTTGATTGCTGTTGAAAAAGCATTGAGGTCGTCTTCCGTGGAGATAAGTTGCGAAGAGTCGTTCCTCCTTCTTCTGACGTAGATATTGCCATTACGAATGAGCGTTAGGAAGTAACGTTAGGAAAGTTAGGAAGTTAAAGTCTGTCCCTAGATTTCTGTAGCACACGCAGCTTCAATTGATAGAGGGCAGATGGCAGAAATTCATTGACGTTGATGAACGCTAGTCTGATTTGCCCGATTGATTGAGCTTTACTAATTGTAAGTAACGCGGGGCAGATCTATGAAGTATGGAGTTTTTTTTTTGCGTATTTTAGCAGTGATAGCAGCACGAGCAGTATTAGCACTTTTGAAAGTAACTAAAAGCGGAACTGTGCGTGAAGATGGAATTACAGTGTCCGAAGAAGCAGGGGCAGGTTGTCCAGTTAGCGACGCATCAGTTAATAGCCTACGTAGAGGGACCACTGATGGTATGTCCTCATCAGTGATAGTTACATCCATTGACTGGAATATTGCCGAAGTTGCCTGCTGCAAATTACCGAATTCATGCGGTAGAATGCCACTGAGGACAACCTCATACGCATGCACCATACGCTCTTATTGTAGAGCTAAAAAGCTAAAGCTGCAACACTTTTGCAGACAACCTACGATTGGCACGTCCAAAAGTTTCAGATTATCTAAAGCCAGCGATAACTCTGCATTGTTAGTAGTCGCTGCCATTCAGCTGTCAACTTTTGCTTGGAGATTCAGGGGGTCTTATTGTAATTTATCGAGACGTTGCTCACCAGCATCCATTTGTAGATTCAAAGTAGTAGATAAGTCCAGCATTTTGGTTTCTAGTGAGTTTAACCCAGTTACCAGCGCGTTCATCTGTGAGCCCATGGTAGTAATTGTTATATCGATTTTATCTACTTTTCGAAATAAGCGCGGTTAAGAGATTATTCGATGGTATCGCACGTGTGGCAGGAGTGGATGGTCTACTATCACTGGGTGTCCTAGACAGACTACTTAAGTTGCTGGAGGAGCCAACGAAGCTGGTACGAGAGCGTCTACCTGCCATGTTTGCCTCAGCAAGGTACGGACAACATATCTTTATCGTCTTATTACTGCTATCTCTTACTGATGCAAGTCTAGTGCCCGTGGCATTATGGATGTTAAAGCATTTAATACATTGCTGCAGCTTGGATGCAGGAGTACAATCTTTGGTACACGAATAACAAGAGCAGAACATATTTAAGAAGTTTAACGTTGTAAACTACACCAAAAATATAGACGAGTATAATGCACTAAAAATAAATATAAAACAGGGCATAATAACAAAATGAACTACGCTATGAAGGTAAAATGACGTGCACCTAACACATAGCTACAAATAGAGACGCAATGTTACAAAATTAGAAATAAATAAATATATAAGTATAGTCTTTGCCATAGGAATTACGGCCAAGGGCAATTAGCAAATACAAACACGTAAAGAAGGAAGGATAACTTGCACTAGACCTGCATAAGAAATGAAGGTAATGGCAATAGCAGGGACAAGCGCAGGGCGCGTATAGGCACGTATAGGCATACACAACCACGCTGCTATTAACCAATTAACGCACCAATGATACTGCCAATAGAAAAATAAGAAGAAAATGCTGAGTAATACGGTTGGAGTAAGAAAGATAAGACATAATAAGGAAAATCAACAGCAGTTTAGCTTAATTCGTTTAACAGAGAATTAAGTCGAGTCAACTCTAGTTGAGTCAGATCTTTGCTTGTCATGTTAAACGTTCAAGTCAGTAAATCAAAGTAAAAGTATAAGCATCAGACAGTAACCCAGAAGTCTCTAAGCATAAATTAAGGGAAGTAACGTAAGAAGTAAAAAGTATAAGTATCGGTGAGTAACCCAAGAGTTTAGAAGGTATAAGTATAAATTTGCAACCAGATAGTTTTTATTTGAATCCGTCTGTATTAACACATGTACATCAGCAAGATACACTCGTTGTAGTGCGCTGGCCTCTTTGTCTATCTACGAGCTTACAACGTCGCCGGAGACCAATACCTAGCAATCGTTAATGAACGTAAAATTAAAGTATCAAACGATAAATTTTCTATTTTAATTGAATTAATGAATTTTGATACTTAAAACTACGCATTCAACCTGATGTGTGTTTGGCGTATACATGGTGGGCCATTCTACACTCCCTTTCTGTATTTCTCAGAACCTTTGCTAGATTCCGAAAAATAGTGCAGACAAAAGTTAAATAGGCCAGAAAGTCACCTAATTATATCAATGTTTGTCTTTAAACTTTATTTTCAAGGTTGTTTTAAGGTCAAAGTGAAATTTTATGTGAAAAATGGTGTTAATCAAGGTTATAGCAGAATCGAATGCAAGTGAAATTTACGAATTTATACTTCTTACTTACATTTTCCAAAACTTAAGTCAAATGCGTAAAATTGGTTCAGATAGATGTTCAAGGAGGCAGAGGGTGTCATCTACCAGTACTCTGACCCTGACATTGAACTCCATATTCAAGATTATTTCAAGCTAATAGTGATACTTAAGCCTCCAGGATGCGGGAGCTGCAGAGACGCAAATACGAGTATCTTAAGAGTAAAATAACTCGAAACTAAAGTTAAAGTATTACCAGTCATTTATTTCATTAAAATACAACATGCGTTGTAGTATACCTCAATCTTACGTTCGCTAATGATTATTAGATATTGATCTCCGGCGTCGTTGCAAGCTTGTAGTTAGACAGGTAGACAGGCGCGCTAGAACAGGTGTTAGCTCACTAATTTTTATGTTTCTCACGGATTTATACTTTTTAACCTTCAGAGGGCTAGAATTTTAGAAATTTACAAGACTCTTTATTTGTATGAATAAGTGATTAAAGGTCCCCAACTTAGATCCAAACTAAGAATGAATGTTTACGAGTCAGACCTGGACGCATATATGCGTTCTTCCGGCCCGGTACCGTCAGGTTCTATCTTAAATTTTCTAAAATTGAAAAAAAATATTGTATTAGGTGCGCAACTGAGTTCTCGCTATTTTTCTTGCTGAAAATGCAACTTTATTGTAAGAAAATGGTTACAAATGAATCATTGAAAGTATTGCCCATCGCTAGCTACAATTTTTTCCCAGCTTTCTGGCAGAGCTCGAATAACGTTATAGTAAGAGTATTCATCTTTTGAAGCTATCCACATATTAGGCCAATTTTTCATATCTTCATAAGAACGAAATTGCTTATTAGCCAGACCATGTGTCATCGAATAGAACAAGTAATAATCGGACGGCGCAACATCTGGGGAATATGGAGGGTGGGGTAAGATTTCCCATTTATGCGTTTTTAAGTAGATTTTAACGGATCCGACAACGTGAGGCCAATCATCGTCATGCAGTAAAATCACTTTGTGTCTCTGCTTGTGTTGTGGCCGTTTTTCGCATAGTGCTTCGGCTCATTTGCATTAATTGAATTCGATACCGTTGCCCAGTGATGGTTTCGTTTGTTTTCAACAGCTTACAATATATAACATCAACCTGATCCTACCAAATACACAACATAACCTTTGCAGCGTGAATATTGGGCCGAGCCGACAACGTAGAAGCATAACCGGGCAGTCCCCATGACTTTTCTCTTTGGCTTGCTTTAATGAATCTATTTTTCATCGCCTGTCATAATGCAATAAAGACAACCCTTCCTTTTTTGCCGCTGGAGCAGTTGTTAACTGACGAGAAAACGACGCTTAATGATTCTTGGCTTTAAATCATATGGAACCCAAGCTCCCTGCTTTTAAATAATTCCCAACGCATGCAATCGCTTAAAAATGGCTTGGCGGGTAACTCCTAATACTGAAGCAAACTTATTTTCTATTTGGCATAGATCCTCTTCAAGCAATGCTTCTAATTAAGCGTCTCCGAAGGTTTTTGGCCTTTCTTCATGCAGATAGTTGTCAATATCGAAATTGCTGTCTTCTAAGCGACAAAACCAATCACGGCATGTCGTTTCAATAACAGCAGCATCTTCGTAAGCGTTTTGGAGCTCCCGATGTGCTTCGGTCGCCGTTTTCATCGAATAAAAGAAGTAAAGCAATACTTCCCGCAAATAACGATTATTTGACAAAAAATGAGACATTTTTACACAACCAAAAGTATTAGGTTGCTGCAGATAAAATGGCCGATTTAGTAATAAATTTTTAAACAGCTGTAACTTTTTATCAAGACAATTTATTTAATCAAAATAGGTACCAATAGATGCAACACACTTTTCCCAACGAGATACAAGTACATTTATTCCAGTTTTGTAGAAGTCCGAGTTTCTGGTTCGAAGAAACTCCTCGAAGGCATTTTTACAGCAGCTTCATTATTAAATCTTTTTCCTGTCAAAAAGTAATCTAAATGTTTAAAGAAATCGTAATCTGTTGGTGAGAGGTCCGGTGAATATGGAGGGTGAGAAAGAGTCTTATAGCACAACTCGTTTAATTTTTGGACCGTTGTTCTTGATACACGAGGTCGTGCGTTATCATGAAGCAGTATCACTCCATCCCTGTTGATAAGCCTAGGTCGTTGGACTATCAATTTCTGATGTATTTTATCCAGTTGAGCTCAGTATTCCTCAGCATTGATGGTTTTGCCAGATTGCAGGAACAAATAGTGGATAACTCAAGCTACAGACCATCAAACAGTTACCATTATTTTCTTTGGATGAAGGCTTGGTTTCGGCATGTGTCTTGGCACTTCATCGGCATCTAGCCATTGGGCCGATCGGCGACGATTATCGTATAAAATCCACTTTTCATCGCAGGTCACAATTCGGTGCAAGAACGGTTCCTTTTTGTTGCAGAAGAGAAGACAACTTGAAATCTCCATTCGACACGTCATGTTTTGCTCAGCAAGATCATGCGGAACCCATTTGTCAAGCTTTTTCATTTTTCCAAGTTGTTGCAAGTGGCGGCGAACTGTCGAATTGTGAACGCCTAATTTTCCAGCAAGATTTCTTATGGTTTGGTGGGGGGTCAGACTCCACTAATGCACGCAGCTCGTCGTTATCGATCGATGGTCCTAGGTGTCCACGTGGCTCATTCCCAAGGTCCATATCTCCGGATCGAAATTTTTCGAACCACCGCCGAGTGGTTCGTTCGCTAACTGTATCAGGCCTAAATGCACTGTTCATATTCCTCGTTGATTCCGTTGCGTTGTGCTCTAATTTAAATTCGTATAGTAAAAGTAGCCGTTTTTGATTCACTTCCATGTTCACTTTCTCTTTTTGTTTTTACGATCACTATGGAGTGCAAAACAGAAATGACTCCATCAACCAAGGTAGCAGTATTTATACTTCAATATGTCACATCATTTGCGCCGCCTTGTGCCAACATAATACACAAAAATTGCAGCCAACTTTATGTCATTGCTGAATCGGCCATTTCATCTGCAGCAACCTAATATATGACGCCAAAACAAAATCACTAATGTGTCAAAGCAATTTGTTTATTGTATGCCTAAGCTGCTTCATGACGTTTTGGATGTCAAAATCGACAAGCAGTTACTGCTGGAGCCATCTATCGACAAATAGCGGGAACTTAGTTACGCATTCAATATATGCATGGAAAGGTATATATAGGGGTCTTCTGGGACTTTGGTTAAAATTCCGGGCCAAAATTGTAAAATTGAAATATTGTGATCCTTAAAATTTTAAAAATCCTGAGAGTTCTAAGTGATGAAAGTATTCGCTCTTAGGGTTACCCAGGATCAATGATATGGACGTAGCGACTTTTATGATCACATGTGTGTATGTGTGTGTATGTGTGTTTTATTTATATTGAGCAGAACAACCAGCAGTATTTAGTTCGTCATTCTAAATTTTAAAAATGTAACTATATGTAGTACAGATATTAGGTGTAGTAAAGAGAAATCCATTATTTTTGCATTAAATTGAAGGTTTTATTTAGCATGGATAGAATGATACGATTTGGGTCAAATATGCACCGTTTTGTTTAATAACTAGTTGCTATTTTGTAGGTAATTTTATAATGCCTCTCTCGTAGAAACCCTTGTCCCTATTGTCAAAAAACTGGGACAGTCGATTTTCACAATCTTCTCTTGAGGCGAATTTTTCACCTGCACAATCATTTGTCATAGACAGAAACAGGTGGTAATCACTTGGTGCCAGGTCCGGACTATAAAGTGGATGCATAAGAACTTCCCAACCAAGCTCCCGGAGCTTCTGGCGAGTTACTATCGATGTATGCGGCCTGGCGTTGTCCTGATGGAACACAATTCCTCTCCTATTGGCCAAAGCTGGCCGCTTCTGGGCGATTGATTCTTTCAGACGGTCCAATTGTTGACAGTACAGGTCTGAATTAAGAGTTCGGCCGTAGGGGAGCAGCTCATAGTAGATGATTCCCTGCCAGTTCCACCAAACACACAGCAAAACCTTCCTGACTGTCAATCCTGGCTTGGCCACCGTTTGCGCCGGCTCACCGCGATTTGACCACGACCGTTGTCGCTTGACGTTGTCGTAAGTGACCCATTTTTCATCACCAGTAACCATCCGCTTCAGAAATGGATTGATATTGTTGCGATTCAGCAGCGATTTGCATATGGAAATTCGGTCCATTTTCTCAGGTGAAAACTAGTCGTGTCGTGCAAGTGCGGAAGTTCTTTAGTAAATACCGGCTCTTTTATAAATAACGAATATGAAATTTATCGTAGAAGCGTATATGTATTTAGATTAATCGGTGTTGGTTTAGAAGGAATTGATTTGTTTTGTCATTTAATTGACTTGGGTGAAGGTCTCAGTAAATTTGCCTTTAAAAGAATAATGAAGCATATATATCAAGCTTCAAAGATATGTTTTCATTCAACTAAGCTGTAAAAAAGCTGTAAAAGAGGTTTCTTTGCGATAACTCGTGTGGCACCCATACATCGAACTTCTTCTTGTATCCAGCCTTATTTAAGTGGTTTTAAACGGTTTCTTGTGCAATGTTTAGCTCCTGAGCAATCAAAACAGTGCTTACGTGACGGTCGGACTCAATTGGCCTTCCAGAGCGTGGTGCATCTTAGACGTTTAAATTACCGGAATGGAATCGACAAAACCAAAATTGCGCGTGATTGGCTGTTACAGTATCAGGACCATAGACACTATTTACATTTTCAGGTGCCTGGCTTGCGTTTTCGCCTTTATCAAAGAAAAACTGTAAAATATGGCGTATTTTCTCTTTGTTGGTGTCCATCTTTGACGCGTGCTAAAAAAATACTGAGTCAAGCAATCACAAAACTGTATAATAAGCTTCTTTAGTACGAAATCTTATCTTTTCAACGCCATCTAGTGTAATTCGATCGCAATTTTACAGCAGGAGATACAGACTACTAAAGCCATCTATTAGCAAAATAATGGATTACTCTTTACTACACCTAATATTTGTAATAATTATTAATTGATAATTATTAATAATTATTTTAAATAATTGTTATTTATTTTTTTTATAATTATTTGTTCCAAAAAATGTGTTTTTAAAAGTTTGTTTTCTGCATTGGCTAATAGCAAAGCGGGTACGCAGGTCGATGTACCCCGCAGTTGCCTCCTCTGTGAGAAAGTGTGTCTTTGCGTGATTATTCGCATCCAGTTCATGTCTTTTAATTTTTTTGTGGTCTTTGGTCCCTCTCTATTGTAACAGGGTAAATTTATCTACACCCGTTAGCAACGCAGGACCTTCCTCTGGTCCTGCTTTAACTCTATGTGTGCGTGAGGGGCCTTGCCTAAAGCCCCGCGACCGGTGCTGCTCCCACCGGGCTCGGCTGCTCAGGATGTGTGCCAACGATCGGTTGGCACACCCGCGGAGGCGGCGGTATTCGGGATAGGGACGCTGTAGGGAAGAAAAATAAGAACGCACCAGCTCTGTGCTAAAATGCTGCTTTTATAAATAAAAACAATACAAAATGCAATCAGTTATTGCGGAGAGGTCCGTTGATGCGAAGAGCAATTAGTATTGCCTCACGCGCAATACTAATTCTCAAGGCGTGCACTGCGCATGCGCACCCTCTTCGCTTCGCGCGGCTACACACACACGTGTAGTCTATGGACGGCAGATATAGAGAGAGCAGTTCCCCCTCTATACTGCCGTAGTTCGTGATTGCTCGTGTGAGAGCGTCTCTTACTCTCACTTGATGCTGTAGTCTATGGTTGAGCGAGAGAGCTCGTTCCTCTCGCTCAACTGCGTGCTCGCAGGTTGTACGAGTAAGAGTGGCTTTTTCTTACTCTTACGCCTATTCTATGATAGTGCGAGAGAGAGATCTATCCTCTCACTCGCACTCGCACGGCCTAATCGAGTTTGAGTTACGCGGTCTCGCGCGTAACTCTACTATATCTATATATGCCTGACGCGATCGCACACGCGTCAGGAAAACTAAATATAATATATTCGCGGACTAGCTAATACGATTAAGTGGCCACTTACTTTTACTTATAGTCGATCGCGGAATCGTCTCTTTGAAGCTGCGGAAACGCTGCGGAAAATCTTCGGAAAAATACGCTGTTTCTGGTCTTTGATATTGATACGTGCGGCTCGTACAATGGCTCGGACGAGAAGAAGGCTTGAGGGGAGGGCTCCTCTTTCCCCTCTCGCCTATCAGTTTTCCCGCGTAGCGCTATCGATTCTTGATCGATAGCGCCGCGTTTCGGTACGTCGCGGCTTTTCCCGCGTCAAGCCATTGATCGCTTGATCGATGGCGTCGCGTATCGTCGCGCCGCGAACTCTCTTTCTATCGCCTATGGCAGGTGGCTTAGCCTCTATAAGCCACCTGTCACACTGTTTTCTTCTCCTCCTGAAGATCAAGTGCGTGTCATCTTTTCTTTCTTGGATGCACGCGCTCCCGAATCGCTCTGAACCGTGACTTATCGGTAAAGACTTACGTGTCTTTTCGTGCGTTTTTATCAGCACCTGCATATTAGGCATGTGCCGCCTAGTTCAATTGCGAAGTTTTATTTTATCATTTATGCTGCATTGTACTAATATTTGTGCTTGACGCTATTTTTAATTTTAGATTGCTTTATCAATAATCTTAAATAATAAACAGAAGACTGTTCATTACAAGTGGTTTTTATTTCGTTTGTTAACATATGACAGTGGTTTTTATTTAGTTTGTTAACATATAACAGTGGTTTCTATTTAGTTTCAGTAGTATTTATCCGATGCTCGATATTGAGGTTAATTGAACCTTTCAGAAATACCTTTCTGTGATATATCATATTCATTTCATAGGATTTTGCCACCCACTTAAATTGGACCAATTTCTACTAACAAGTAAGACTATGGAAGTGTCACATGCTGATTTGTATGAAACTTTGCTAAATTGAAAAGTTATAAAAAAGAATTAATATGTATTTCTTATATTAGCGAAGATCCAAGTTCAAGGGTAGAAACTACCTTTTTCTACTGATCTGATGGCTTCCTCTTTTGAATTAAAATCAGAAAAGATTTAAAAACTAAAATACTTATTAGGGGTTTTAAATGTCGCTGAATCAAAATTTGAAATTAAAATAACATAATTTAAGATGGTGAATCCAAAATGGGATGTTACTCCCAGTCATAGAATTGTCACTTAACTCAAACTACAATTAGTTGAGTGGTTGCGAAAATATACCTGTAGAATCTTTAATATTCTGGAATTCAAATTAGAAATTCAAATTGCCAAACTTGAAATATCACAATTGTCATATACGATTAATCAATATCAACGATCATAAGTTGAGAGTTATCTTTCGTTGCTCTTCGTCGAATTCATGAATAACCGACAAAGACATGGCGTGTACTACTACTTCTACATTTTTGTATTTATTCCTTTCATACATCTTTTCTTCACTTTTCGTACCTGATTTACTACTAATCATCTTGATTAATTTCATTTTAGTAGAAACCTTAATCAAAGGTGAATTTCTAATTATTCACAAAGATTCCTTTTCCGTAATCGTTATTTAAAATCATGCTTGAATCGTCAGATTTAAATCCAACTTGTTAGAAATAAGAATATTTTTATATCTAACTCACGAAATTGTAATTGCCATTGCCACATATTCATTAGATTCGTTTTTCAAAACATTGTATAATCTTTCATTCATTTAAATAGTAGGACAATGCAATCACCATGTTGGTATCTATATAAGCATTGAGTAAAATTTGTTCGACGGGTTTCTCACTCACTATCAATTGTTTCTAATAACTTTCCATTTTTCAATTTTTCCGTTTATATTTTTACTGCTGTATTTTTTAGTGACTACAATATTTATTATCCTGCTCCTCATGTTTCTTACCGTCAACATCTATCTTGACAGGAATAAATGGATATTTTATTTAACTTTATTATAATTTGCTTCGAATAAATTTTAGCAAACACTAAAATTATACATAGAGTGGTATCAATTCTTTCATTCATTTTCATTCATACCTATATAAATATGTTTTATTTTTAATTATATTCATACATATATCATCTACTTATATCAATTTATAGTTTTGACTCGTTTTTATCGAATTAAATTAATTTGATCTTCTATGCATATCACAATGCATAACACTGTGTATAATCACTTATGTAAATTTTTTACAAACTCTGTTAGTAAGAAGTTATGATGCTTTGCATTTTGAAAATGCCAATGATATTTCAAGTTTAGTTCTACTTTAAGATAATGAAAACAGTGATATGCTCAAGGTCAAGAAAAATTTATAATTAGATTCCGAGTGATCTGAAGATGCATGAATCGATCAAGAGTTTAAAAAAGAAGCTATGCAATATTGAATGTCGAAAAAAAGACGTAAATTAAAATTTGAATTAGTAAAAGTAACATTCAAGGGATAACATTTAAAGTAACATCTTTATCGATGGAAAAAGCGCATTAAGGAAGGAATTTGATTAAAAAAGCTGATGAACATATCTAAATATATATTAAGTCAATTGAAAGAAGCTTTTTATGAATCTGTGGCAGCTCATGATTTGAACATTTATAGGTCACCTATAAAAACTTGAGATGAAGTTCCTTTATCGCGAATGTAAACAAAAGCATCGAAATTTTTTCAGAAAAATAAACAAATGTGTTACACGAAAGTCAGTTATTGATAAAGATAGACTAAAAAAAAATATATGTGCTATATATGAAATTTGACATTTTGTTGGTTGAAGAAGAAAATGTCCTAAACTCCGATCAGTCAGGCTTTAATTTAAAAACGTATGTAGAACATGCACTTGCATTAAAAGAACTAATAAAAGTTTAAGCATTAACACAATCAACCAATTTCATCACTCGCAGCTATACTATGCAGCCTTTAATTTCTGCTACTAGTATTTTGTTATACCCTTATATATTACTACATGGGCTGAAAAGTCTCGGGATTTTTCAATAGATGACGCCACTAGAAAATAAACACGATTCACTTCAAGAGCTTCATCTGTCACTAGTTTATGAGCGAAGTTTCATGACATTTTGTTCATTTGTTAACAAACTACAGTCGTTTAAGTTTCGCTACCTTCGCTTTCGTGAAGAAAATGAAAAAAGAGGAATATCCCATCTTGATTAAACATTGTTTTTTGATGAGAAAAACTCCTGAACAATCAATGAAATGGTTAAACAAATGCTATCCCACATCTGCTCCTTCGAGAACAACAGTTTATCATTGGTTTAGTAAATTTACAATAGGCCGTACAAGCATCGAAGACGCACCTCGCTCTGGAAGGCCAAAAGAGGGTAAGAATGCAGAAATCGTAAAGCAAGTGCATCGAATCGTTTTGAATGATTGTAAAGTAAAATTGCGCTAGATAGCTGAGGCCGTTGGCATTTCAATGGGTAGGATATATTTTGTACGATGTTTTGGACATAAAGCTATCCGCTCAATGGGTGGCGCGTTTGCTGACCGTCGACCAAAAATAGTAGTGCGTTGATGATTCAACGGCCGGTTTGGCGTTGTTGCAGCGTAATCGAACGAACTTTTTTCGACGTTTTGTGACGACGGATAAAACCTGGATCCACTACCATACGCCTGAGTCCAACAGGAAGTCTGCAGAGTCGCTGAAAAGCCACGAAAGCCGACCAAAGCGGCTAAAAGACCAGCGCTCGGTCAGGAAGGTTTTGGTCTCCGCTTTTTGGGATGTGCATGGCATAATGTTCCATCGATTACCTGCAGAAGAAAAGAACAGTTTCTGGAGAGTATTATGCAGCGTTATTGGACAAACTAAACGACGAAATCAAGAAAAAACGACCACATTTGGCGAAGAAAAAAGTTATGTACCATCACGATAACGTACTGTCACACACGTCCTTAAAAGCGAAGGCAAAATTGAACCGATTGCGATTTGAATTAGTTGCTCACCCACTGTGTTCTTCAGATTTGGCCCCCAGCGATTATTATCTGTTACCAAGCCTCAAGCGGTGGCTCCAGGGAAAAAGATTTACATCGAATGAGGAAGTCATCGAGGAAACCAAGGCGTATTTTGAAGGCTTGGACGTTTCGTACTATGGAAAGGGCATCAAAATGTTGGAAAATCGCTATAATAAGTATATCTCCCTCGAAGACAACTATGCTGAAGAATAAATACAATATTGCCTAAAAAACACTTGTTTTTATTAAAAATCCCGCGAGTTTTCAGCCCATGTAGTAATTTGTAAAAAAAAAGATGGAAAATGTGATAAACTGATAATCGTTGGTTATGATTAATCACAAATGACAATTGTGACATTAAAGTTTTATAATTTTGATCTTTAATTTGAATTCCACATCATTGAAAATTTCACAGGAACATTCTGGCATCTAAATCACTCAGCTAATTCTAAATTGAATCAAGAGATACTACTCATTTATAAACATTTCGTAGATTATTGTTTTAAAAATTGTGCTTCAATATGTGACTTATGTAGTGACGTAGTCATTATAAAATGTGCATGATGCTTAATATTTTTGTGTATTAAACAATTTTACACCAATTACCGTTTCCGCAGCTACTATTCTGAATAATAGAGAAAGTTGTTATATATTGAGAGTAGTTTTTTTGTGTAGATGATGGAACTTACCCGTCAGTGGAAAATGAAACAGTTATTTCATCAAATTTACGTACAGTAGTTACCACCTTATAAGAGCTAATTTCCAAAATATATCCTGATGTAAGTGATATCAAGAATAAAAAGGATAAATCTATAAAATAGTTGTGCAAACGCGCTATTATATCACCAAAAAATGATAAAGCAGCCGCAATTAATGAGCTGCTCTTAAATGCTTTTGAAAAACAAGTTGTCGAATTCAAATCATTCGATTCTGTTATTGAAACCAATGACGCTGTACACTACCCTGTTGAATTTCTAAATAGTTTGATTCCTTCCGGCCTTCCAGTGTATAAATTGAGTCTCAAAATAAAAGCATCTATAATATTATTAAGAAATTTTTTTCTTTCGAACTGTACAACGAAACCAGACTACGAATGAAAACTCTTACTAAAAATATTATCAAAGCTACAATAATCACTGAATGTGCTTGCAGAGAAACAGTTATTATTCTGAGAACACTTTTAATTCTATCCAACTATCCGTTTGAGTTTGGAAGAATACATTTTTCAATCAAGTTATGCTTTGCTATTGCCATTTACAAATTCCAAGGACAATCGTTGAAAATGGTCGGCATTGACTTGAAAGAGGACTATTTCTCTCATGGTCAATTTTATGCGGGGTGTTCTAGAATAACACATTGTTCAATAATTACCGAAACTAACCCAGAGATGGTGCTAGTAGTACCAAACTGGCCACGTTTCCATAGAGTGCGAACCTTTACATGAAACGTGTAAAAATTTCACGTCGTTCGGATCACAGACAGCGGAGTTATCGAGGTTAGAGTAAAGTCACTTTGTAATTTGTTTAAAAAATGGAAAAAAGCGAGTTTCGCGTGTTGATAAAACATTGTTTTTCAATAGGTAAAAACACCGTAAAAGCCCAGCAATGGCTTAAAAACATTACCCGGACTCCGCTCCATCCAAACCAACGATTTGTCGTTGGTATGCTGAGTTTAAACGTGGTCGTACGGACACAAACGATGCGGAACGTTCGGGTAGGCCATTGGAAGCCGTTACACAGGAAAATGTGAGTGAAGTATTAAAATTGTAATGAAGAATCGCAAAGTAGAGGTCCGTGAGATTGCAGAAATAACAGAGATATCACCTGGAAGCGTATTTACAATCCTTCATGAAAAATTGAGCATGAAAAAGGTTTTTTCCAAGTGGGTGCCGCGATTGCTTTTAGTGGAACAAAAACAGCGACGAGTCGCCGATTCAGAGAGCTGTTTATCGCTATTTACTCGCAATAAAAAGGATTTCCTGCGTCGATACGTGACCATGGATAAAACATGGATACATCATTTCACTCCGGAGTCGAATCGGCAATCATCTGAGTGGCGCATGGCTGGCGAAAGCCGCCCAAAGCGTCCAAAAACGCAGCAATCTGCTGGCAAAGTCATGGCGTCTGTTTTTTGGGATACACATGGCGTGATTTTCATTGACTACCTGGAAAAAGGTAAATTGATCAACAGTGATTATTATATTGACTTGTTGGTACGTTTGAAGGAGGAGATTGCAGCAAAACGACCGCACAATAAGAAGAAAAAAATCCTTTTTTACCAAGACAATGCACCATGCCACAAGTCCATGAAAACAATGGCAAAATTGAACGAATTGGGCTTTGATTTGCTTTTCCACCCCCCGCATTCGCCAGATTTAGACCCCAGCGTCTACTGGCTCTTTGTTGATCTCAAAAAAATGCTCCAGGGAAAAAAATTTGGCTTGAATGAGGAGGTCGTTGCCGAAACTGAAGCCTATTATGAAGCAGAGGATAAATCCTTCTATAAACATGGTATTGAAATGTTGGAAAGGCGTTGGAAAGATTGTATTACTTTAAAAGGAGATTATATTGATGAATAAAAATGATTTTTGAAAAAAAATGTTGTTTCCGTTGTTAGTCTCGGGACTTATTGAACGATGTGTTAAGCTTGGCCAGTAATCTGGTCATATGAGTTCTAGAATATAACGCCTCTAATATAGTTTATAGAAAGGTTTTTGACTAAGTAACTTCTAATTGATCATTAAATTTTTTTTTAGTTTCTAAATGTATGATCATAATCAATCTTCATTTTTATCTTTCAACTTGAATTCAAAATAATAATCTAAAATAATTTAATACAGAAAAGACACTGAAGAGATGAAAGAAACATGTTTGTTAAAAGCCATTTATAAATTTTAAATCTAGAATTTTGTAATTTTTGATGGTAATAATTCAAAATTACAATTGCATTTATATTTGACCTGGCACATTTTATTATTAATAATAACATATCAAGGATGATTCATTATGAGGTTTGATTTTTAATAGGTCTTTTTTTACAGATCATGCATGACTCTTGTCAAATTGTTATGTAATTTTTATTCAGTATTGTTTAACAAATCATAATGGAAAGACTTACACTGCAACCACGTATCCAAATTGTTCAGCCGTATTACGAAAATCAGCGTTCTGTGAGGAATGCTTTTTGTGCTCTTAGAACCACTTATGGTGTGCATCGTCGACCTACCGAAACCACTATAGCCGATACCATCCGCAAATTTAAAACCCAGCATATATTATTGGATGATACACGACCGATTTGACCACATCCAGCACGTAGTGAAGAGAATATAGCGGCTGTAGCCAAGAGTGTGGCTGAAGACCGTGACAAATCGATTCGGCGTCGTTCTCAATAGCTTGGTTTGTCGTACGCAACAACTTGGCGTATTTTACGTAAAGATCTTGGTTTTAAGGCTTATATACTATAACTCGTGCAAGAATTCAGACCGGGCGACTTAGGTTTGCGTCGTGTTTTTGGTGAATGGGCTCTACATCAGCTCAATGAAAATCCGCTGTTTTATCGCGAAATATTGTTCAGTCATGAGGCGCATTTTTGGCTTTATGGATACGTCAATAAGCAGATTCGCCGTATTTGGGCTGATGAACAACCTGAAGAGCTTTAACAGCTACCACTAAAGCCATAGAAATGCAGTTTGGTGTGGTTAATGGGCTGGTGGAATCATCGGTCCATATTTCTTTCAAAATGAGTCCGGTCAGAACTTAACCGTCAATGGCGACCGCTATCGCAACATGATAACGGATTTTTTGCATTAAATGATAAGGTCATAACAGATGAGGAAGCGTATTTTGCAGGCCTTTCAGATTCTCACTTCAGGGATGGAATTCATAAATTGGTATCTCGTTGGAACAAGTGTATTTATGTTCAGGGGGACTATACTAAATAATAAAGTGTATTTTAAACCATAAAATTGTGTTTTTCTTGTCGAACCGTGAAACTTATTGAACAGCCTGGTATTTAAGAGAGTAACAATAAAAGAAGAAAAGAAAAAGTGTATTTTTACAAAATGAAATTAAATTCAAGCGAGAAAATAAGTATTTTTAAATTTCAAGAAAATTATATGTTGAAGCTATAGCACTGAGGTTATGGTACTTAATTGAGCACATCAGCTTGATGTACTCATTCGATGAATTCATCAGCTTAACAAACTTAGTTGCTGAACTGCGATCCAGCTGTTACTATTAAATTAATTATATAATAGATTTCTGTTTATTTATGTAACAAAAATGTATAATATGTAGTATAAATATATAAAGGAATTAACCTTATGTTGGAGTACAGTCATTTGTCCTTCAAACTTCACTGATCGATCTCTGGCTCTTTGTTTTCTTTCCCATCGATTGCGAGAAGGAATAATGCCAAACTCTTGTTTATTATCCAAAGATATTTTTGAAGCTAGCCACCATTCATCACCACCAGCATTAGTTACATGTAATATATCACCGAAGTGAAAAGAAAGTCCGACACTCGGTAAATCGTCATCTTTATTTGGGTTGTAGTTAAATAAAGCTCTAAAATGAATACGTATATTAAACTATGTAAGTGAAGTATTTAAAATAAAATAGAAACATACAAATTTAGAAAAACCAAATAAAATTTATATTATATAACGTTGCTTTTTGCTATGAAACTTTAGTATTAGTTAGAATCTACGAGAACCACTAAACGAATAACACTATAGAAATTCGGAATCGAATTGTTATCTAGTTTCAAACGTTTAGAAGTTCGTTAAAAAGTAACACGAACTAAGTGCTACAATTTTTTACTACAAGTGTTTTTTGATTAATTTTGACTAAAGACCGATTCCATCTCAAATGATGTAGGCCAACTGCAATTACTTCTCGGAATTACTTCTAAATTTTTATTATTTTACTCGGAAAGTAAGCGCATACATATTTTTTTGTTTTTTGATATCATCAAAATCGTATGTTTTATGCTCTTTTGAAAAGTAACTCATCAATTTTTGATTCTCAAAAATTGAAAACTGTTTGCTTTTTTAACCGTTCTATTTCGTCTTTTTACTGACGTTTAAAAATTATTCTATATTCGTTCGATGCCATAGGTGATGCTTTTTTAATTTCACCCTTTTTTATTATTTTTTTTTTTCAGAAAAAAACAAAGGTGATATTGCAATTTTTATAAAAAAATGTAAAACGCATTATTTTTCTCATAAAGGCCAATCTTTTTGCCTCAATATTCTTTTTATGGGTAGCTAGCTTCAATACATATATTTTTGTAAATGTAACATAAGGATTATTTTTGTTTTTAAAGAGTTATAAAAGAAATAAGAAAAAAATTATTTTGTATCCTCATAACAAATGTACATACGTGACAGTTACGACAAATATTACAGGAGTATGCGCATTACAGGCATATATGTGTTCGCAAAAATATATGAACATGGATTTCACCCACTTAAAAGAGAAAACCATATGCACTGAAATTCTTTTCTAAATGAGTAAATATCGTCTTTTATTATTGCATAGATAATTTAAGTACTTCAAGCTTATATAAAGAAGCAACGACTAACGGTATAGTTATCTTACATCTTTAGCATTATTTTACTTCAAATATTGTGATTCATCTTGAGTTATGTCTGAAACTGACTCAGTGAAAAGGCGAAAGTACCCAAATTTCTTTACATTACACAAAAAATCCTTTATGACACTGCTACTACAGTCTGTCAAGTAAGAGTGTGGTCGACTTCATTGACAAGTAATAGAAGATTTTACTCTAATTCTTTCGCGAGCCGATAGAGAAAAGCTTTGTCCTTAATGCATTGTCAACAAAGATTTAGTTGTCGTTGATCTTGCAAAACAGTACGCGTCGCGCTACGAGGCTGTGTTCCTTTGCATCCACCCGAAAGGTCCCAAAATGTTGCAATCAGCGGCTGCTAAATATATAAGAAAGTCAAAGGCATTTGTACAGAAGTGGATACAGCGATATAAAGTGGCTAAAAATGTCGATGATTTACCAGAACGTGGCTCGATAGGAGAAGTGAACAAAAAAGATGAAAAAAGAATAGTGAATCTGTTTTCGCGGAATCCTGCTTTAACACTGCGGCAAGGACAAGCAAAATTAATGGCAAAAGGTTAAGATATATCCTATAAAACTATCCGAACCCATCTTCGTACTCATCATCTGAAATGGCGCAACACAATGAAGAAGCCTCTGTTGACTGAAAAACATGTGACAAAGCGACTCGCTTAGGCGCATGAGAATATTGATGGAGATTTTGAAAATGTCATTTTTACTGATGAATGTTCTATATAGGCACGTTATGTCCTCACGCGAGCCTGGTCAACTTCCACCAATAGGCTTGTTCAGCGGACCGTAAAACATGGAATAAAGGTGCATCTTTGGGGCTGCTTCTCAAAGCAGGGATTCGGCACTTTGCACCTCTTTACTGACAACCTAAATGCCGCGAAAATGATAAAAATCTACAAAAAGGCTTTACTACCATCTGCCAAACGATGGTTCATCGCAAAAAATAAAGATTGGATTCGGCAGGAGGACAACGGTCCTAAACACCGCAGCAAGCTCTGTACTCAGTGGAAGACTCAATCTGGCATCGTTACATTGGATTGGCCGTCGCAGTCGCCCGATGCAAACCCTATTGAAAATGTGTGGGCATATATTAAACGGAAGCTTCGTGGAAGACGCACATACACTTTGAAGCAGTTGTCTTACGAAATTCGTCGGATCTGGAGATCCTTGCCACTAGAATACGCCGTCAAATTAGTAGAAAGCATGCCTTGGAGATGCCAGGCAATTATCGACGCCGGTGGTGACTGGACACATTATTGACCGAATAGCATCATTGTTTGTAATGTGTACAATGTATATATAAATATGAAAGTTTCATCAAATAAATTTTTTTATAAATTAACACGACCACGCTCTTACTTGACAGACTGTACATTTAGTAAGTTAGAAAATTTAGCAGAACTTCTGCAACAACATTTTCTCAACAAAGCGGTGCATAGTTCTGATTATGTATGTTTCATTTATATTAAACGCATACAAAGAATTGAACAAAAGGATATGATTAATGCGATCGGTTCAGGTAATGATGCTATTATTAATTGGTTCATACTGAAGTCCACGATTTTGGTGCAAACACTCCAGAGCATATTGAATATCTGAATGAGACCTTTATTTCAAGTCATTTTGGTAATGTTTCGCCGCACAAAAGGAAGAGACCTGTTATGACTCTTTCATAAAAAAAAAGTTATAAGAAAGAAATCAGAATTAGTTCCTTCATTCTTCTCTGTAACTAGTTCAAAATTATCAGAAGCATACAATGTTTGAATTGATAGATGAAATTATGATTTTTCTTAATGCTTCTATAATGATTGTCTTAATTTTGAAGTAACGGTTAAAAATTGTTGCAATATTAATGAAAAAATTAGAATGCTATCATTAATTACTTTGTTAGTATCAAAATCTAAAATTTATCAACATTGCATCTAGTTCAAATCATCTAGTATTGCATAGTGATTTTGCTGAAAATTTGGCGATGATTTTCAGTAGCCCTGTTTAAGAAGGTAATCACTGGGTCAAATAACAGCTTACTATTTACACAGTTGTTTGTTATCAAAGAAAAGTAACAAAAAGTTTTGCTGTAGTCAGTGATGATACAAAAGAGGATTCCGCTCATATTTTGTTAGAAATTAAAAAAATCATTCATTTAATAAAAAATGATTATACTGATTTAATAGAGCAAATATCGATTATCACAGATGGAGCTGCGAGTCAATTTAAAAATCGATTTTAACTGCAAAATATATAAAATACTTCCAACAATTAGAAATGTTTGTTTTCAGCTACAGGTCACGGAAATGGTGGAGTTGATGGCATTATCAGAGAAGTAAAACACTATGCAACTAGACATAATCTTCAGAATTGTTATATTGAATCGATACAAAAAGCAAATGCTTTTGTAAAAAAATTTCAATTGTACACTGACGCTATTAAACTAATTCTGCTATCAAAATAAAATATTGAAGTTTTTAGACAAAGTAGAATAAGAGAGCGGTTTAAGGCCCCTAAATTGACCGGCATTCAGAAAATCCACGTATGGAAAGTTGAGGTAGGTGCAAAGAAAAATGCTATACAGCTTGAACCGCTGCTCATTCTTTCACAAAATTATTAAGGAAAGGGAAAAAACAGAAAAACAATTACATCGAAGAAGAATGTTCATATCAAAATTAAAAGAAATAATAAATCCAAAACTGATAAGAAAGGAAAAAAATAGTCTTCTTTTTCAAGCAATATTCGGTTACCTTTCTCAAAATTTACGTTATATATATATATATATATATATATATATATAGTGAACTCATCTATTAGGTAGAGAAAACCTATGTAAGTCCACACATGCATGCCTAAAATGTGCTACTCCTGCCATATTTGTCGTATATAGCACATATGTGTTATGAGGATACAAAATAATTTAATTTCTTCTGTATCTCTTAAAAAACCAAGGTATTTAAAATGCCACACGTACGAAAATGTAGGTGTTGCTAGCTGCCCATAAAAAAAATTGAGCCAAAAAAATGGCCTTCACGAGAAAAATGCATTTTTCATTTCTTATGAAAAATGCAATATCATCTTTGTTTATTTGTAAAAAAAAGGGTAAATTCCCAAGAGCATCACATTAAGCATCGAAAGAATATAGCATAATTTTTACAGGTCAGTGAAAAAACGAAATATAACGGCAAAAAAGAAAAAAAAATTTCGATTTTTGAGGATCGAAGATTGATAATTTGCTTTTTAAAAGTGCATAAAACATACAATTTTAATGATATCAAGCAACAAAAAAGAACGCAGGCACTTATTTTCCCAGTAAAATAATACAATAAATTTAGAAAAGATTCCGAAAGGTAGGTGCAGTCGGCCAGCACGATTTGAGAAAGAATCGGTCAAAAATTAAATTGAAATCTGTATGATTTCCAAACATTTTATTTTCAAATACAAAAGTATGAAAGAGATTTTTTTTCAATATAAGCATGGATTTCATAAATTTATATTCATATTGAGTAATGCTCATATATTTATATTAATAAACTAAATAAACTGAAAATTTATGAATTTCTATGATATGTTTGATCCAGTAGCTTATAAGATATCGTACATACATAAGAAAAATTATATATTTCATAAAAAGTTACTTGTTACATGTAATTAAATCCATACTTGCTGGACACTTGTAGAGTATAATGGTAAAGAATATAAATAATAAAATATTACATGTCACAAGTAACTTTTTATGAAATATATAAGTTGTTAAAGAATATAGCATAAAAGGTATAGAAAAATGTAGTTAAAAGAATTATTTGATTTCAGTGGTTTCATTCGAAGCAACTTCCTACTATCGTACGAAAACAATATGAAATTATATGTAAATTATTGAATTGAATTAAAATAAAAACTAAATAAATGTAAGAGTAAGAAGAATCATTTTACATGATTGATATTTTGTATACTTTGATATTTCAATTCAAAGTAACATTTCAAAAGAAAATTGTAAAAAATATAAAATAATATTTTTTAGTATTAACTAAAATTATAAAATAAATGTGTTTGACACAAATATTAAAATACTTAACAACATTAAATAGATTTCACAACTTTCATGCGTAGAAATTTGTGTAATGACTTTTTATTAATCCGATAAGTAGATGATGACCAAGTAGCGGTCAAAAAATACATTAATAAAAAGAAAGATGATATTTAGCGATATTATTATATTTTATTGCTTTCTTTAGTCTAAAATATTTTAAAATTAAAGAAAATTTGAAAGTAAGTTTATGAAAATTAATTATTAATTATATTTTTGCATATTTTTTAATAACAACGAAAACGATAATTTTTTTGTATTTAAAAGATTGTTGTATTCACATGTAGATATTCATTAGCATATTATATATAACAACATCGATGATCAGCTATCGTTAAAAAAAAATGTGTTGGTAAAAAAGAAAATACTTAGCAGTATTATTTGATTTCACAACTTTCGAGAGTCAAAAATACTGATTTTAAATATTCTTTTTGATAAGTTACTCACAGGTGCCATACTAATATTCGATAAATTGATAATACATAAAGAGAGCACAGAAAAATATGTTTAAACGACAACCAATACTTACCATAGTTTTCTTTTTATTTTAAAGGTTGTATTTAGATTTCATTAATTGGGTAGAATATATATAAAATTATAAAATATTATATTTGATTTATTATGAAAGTAATCTGTGAAGAATGATTGCACTATATGATAATTTAGTTGTATAGATAAAAGAAAATGAAATTTTAAAAAATTGTTAAATTTTGTAGAATGTTATAAAATTAACGTTTGTTCTAAGAAAAGAATGTATATATTTCCAGAAACTTTTGGCCATTGTTTTTTTATAATTTTATCATTTTTATATTTTACAAAATGTTTGTGTAAAAACTTTATAAAAATAAGTTAAATCGTAAGAAATATAATTTTACTATAAATTTTATTATAAAAATAAGTTGAATCTAAAGTAATAGATAATAATCATGTACAAATTGTTTTGTAATTTCGTGTACAAAATAACATTATATTAACTTATAATAAAAATATTGATAAAATTGAATTTATATTTGTGTTGTTAATTGAAAGATTTAATTTATATTTGTGTTGTTGATAAAAAAATTTAATTTATATTTGTGTTGATACAAATTTATTAATATAAAAGAAATATAATTTTTATAAATTAAATACATGCAAATACTTGCAATATATTTTATATTACAAATTTATTTTCAAATTGTATTATATAATAAAATCAATTAATTATTTAATATAATACATAAATTATTTAATTAAAAATAATAAACTGTTTTGATCATATTATTTTACAAATTTGAGTAAAAATAAAAATTTAATTTAAAAAATAATTTTAATTTATTGGTATTTAAAAATAAAATAATGACATTCTAATGAAATAAACATTAATTTACTTTTAGCAAGAACATAGAGAATTGGAAATGACTAGGCACAAAATTGTAAACTTAGCGGCAAATAAGAAGCAAGTGATTAAATATTTAATAAAATATATTTTTATAGCCAATTGTTTACATTAATTATTTATCAGTACAACGAATCTTTATATAACAATAATAAGTTTGAATTTGTAGGAGTCAAATCGATCTATGTTTCAGTTTCCATGAAATTTATCAAAATATCTAATTTGTATATCTGACTGTTTTCTTTTTTATTTTCATTTTTGAGTACAAAAGTTTGTTTAACTATATCCTATGTGAATTCTAAAAAATATATTTATAAAAAATGAAAAGAAATTAATTATTGAATTTTAGAAAAATTTTTTCTTACTATTACTCATTTTAAGTTTTAAATTTTTTTGATTAGTTAAATAATCACACTTTTGTTAAACAAATAATTAATTGTATTTGATAAATTCTGTAACACCTCCAATCCAAAAAAGGCTGAAAAAAGTACAATAATAAATGTTCGTATACCATGTGATAGATAGAGATCATACAGTGCAAAAGTAAATGAAACAATATTTCGAAACTTTAAACTATTATGTATGATCATGAGCAAAAATAGGTAGCAGAGAATAAAAAAAAATGATTGCGAAGCAAATACAAAGGAACCTAGTAAGGTGTAATAAGACATGCAAATGATTGTGTTATGAATATATTATTGATTAAAAACCCTAAAAAAAATTTTGTTATAACTTTTCAGACGAATAATAAAAATATTAGGTATAGTAAAAAGTAATCCATTAATTTGCCAATAGATGGCTTTAGTAGTCTGTATCTCCCGTTGTTAAAGTGCGATCGGGTTACACTACGAGTAGATGGTGTTAGAAAGATAACATTTCGTACTAAATAAGCTTCTGCTACAGTTTTGTGATTGCTTGACTCAGTATTTTTTTAGCACGCGTCAAAGATGGACACCAACAAAGAGAAAATACGCCATATTTTACAGTTTTTCTTCGATAAACGCGACAACGCAAGCCAGGCAGCTGAAAATGTGAATAGTGTTTATGGTCCTGATACTGTAACAGCCAATCACGCGCAATTTTGGTTTCTTCGATTCAGTTCCGGTAATTTTGACGTCCAAAATTCACCACGCTCTGGAAGGCCAATTGTCGAAAATGTCGATAAAATAATGGAAATCGTCGAGTCCGACGGTCACGTAAGCTCTGTTTCGATTGCCCAGGAGCTAAACATTGCACAAGAAACCGTTTGGAACCACATAAATGAGGCTGGATACAAAAAGAAGTTCGATGTATGGGTGCCACACAAGTTATCGCAAAGAAACCTCATGGACCGATTTCCATCTGCGAATCGCTGCTGAATCGCAACAATATCGATCCATTTCTGAAGCAGATGGTTACTGGTGATGAAAAGTTGGTCACTTACGACAACGTCAAGCAAAAAAGGTTGTGGTCAAATCGCGGTGAGCCAGCGCAAACGGTGGCCAAGCTAGGATTGACAGTCAGGAAGGTTTTGCTGTGTGTTTGGTGGGACTGGCAGGGAATCATCTACTATGAGCTGCTCCCCTACGGCCAAACTCTTAATTCGGACCTGTACTGTCAACAATTGGACCGTCTGAAAGAAGCAATCGCCCAGAAGCGGCCAGCTTTGGCCAATAGGAGAGGAGTTGTGTTCCATCAGGACAACGCCAGGCCGCATACATCGATAGTGACTCGCCAGAAGCTCCGGGAGCTTGGTTGGGAAGATCTGATGCATCCACCTTATTGTCCGGACCTAGTACCAAGTGATTACCACCTGTTCCTGTCTATGACGAATGATTTTACAGGTGAAAAATTCGCCTCAAGAGAAGATTCTGAAAATCGACTGTCCCAGTTTTTTGACAATAGGGACAAGGGTTTCTACGAGAGAGGCATTATGAAATCACCTTTGAAATGGCAACAAGTTATCGAAAAAAACGGTAAAATAAAACCTTCAATTTAATGCAAAAATAATGAATTTCTTTTCACTACACCTAATAATACAATAAAATAATAAAAATATATTAATATTGTAGACATAAACTTTTAATAAAATAAGAAAAATATATAAAATTACTTGAATTTATTCCTAAGTCAATATTCAAGATATGAGCAGACTAATGAGTGAATTTTATAACTTTAATAAACTAAATTTCATTATTATAAATAAAAATAAATATATAGTTATTTTCATTATTGAAAAAAGTGCACTTACCCGATAACCATTGCTGCACATCTAAATAAAGCTAAATTAAGTTAACCACAACGTCTTTTTCTCTCTGTTGTAACACCAAATTCGACTCCTCTTTTTTGTAATATTCCACTTATTTAATTTAATAATTGAGTAGGAAAAGCACCATCAGCAACTCGAGTTGTGTAGGCTTTAACTACTGCAACAATTTCTCCAACAACTGTAGGTGAAAATTCAAGACCAGTACAAACTCTATCAATACAATCAAATACTTTACAATCAAATATAGTATAATATTATCAGCTCTAGCACTGACAACAGAACGACCAATTTTTAAAGATTGTTCTGAAGAAATGTTCTTTCATGAAACTTAAGCGAAAATAATCACGTGTATATAAATGTTATCAACAAATTCTTCATAATGATTATTAGCTTTTATTAGGTAATATTAAAATCTTATAATGTGTGGATTTTAGACTCTAATAATAGTCAATAATGTTTATTAATGTTTCGAAGTTTTTATCGATATTTTATAAATTAAATAAATGTTTATAAGATTTTATTAGATTTTTATTTTTAGGAAATGTCCTTACAAACAAAGATGCAATAAATGCTAGAATATAAATAGTTATTAGCTTTTAGAACGGTTACATATTTCTTTTTCGTGTAAAAACCAAAAAGTTAATCATTATAATGATTGTAAGTAGTTGATGAAACCTTTTAAAATACTTTTTTAAAACCTTTACAAAAACTGTAGTTAAGTATTTTATATATTTTAGAATTTTATTTTTTATTATGATTATACATATTTTTAACATACGCATTATATTTAATCGTTTATTCGCCATGTCGCACATGTTATTTTACACATTATTTTACGGAAAAAAACGCAGAAAAGTGTTTTGACCTACGGTGGGATTGAACCCGGGTCCTTCGCATTCTAAAGCAGACGCCCTAACCATTACGTTATGCAACGCTTATAGAAGTAAGATTTAAATTTGAATCATAAGTTGCATGGCAATCTATATATGTACACTTGTATTAATTTTACATATAAAATTTCTTCTATAGTGTAAAGTATTGGGTGTACAACTTCGCTTCCGCCGTTTTGCAATGGATGGCTGTAGCGGTAAGTGGTAGTTGAAATAAATAGATCATAGATGTCATACAATAAGCTTAGGTATTTGTAAACATAACGCCATCGAAATAGTAGTCGACTTGTGTCTGCATCATAAAGTTATTCTCGATTAAACATGTCAGCTTACGAGCCAAATTCTCGTCATTTGCGGGAGGTTTTATTTTTCTGCTTTAATATGAAGAAATCTGCGACTGAGGCTCATCAAATGCTCTCAAATACCTATGGTGAGGCCGCTATTAGTGAAAGAACGTGCCAAGAGTGGTTTCAACGCTTCAAGAACGGCGATTTTAACGTCGAAGACCGGCATAGCGGTGGAAAAAAGAAGGTTTTCGAAGATGCAGAATTGGAGGCATTACTTGATTAAGACCCGTGTCAAACGCAACAAGAATTGGCAGGATCATTGGGAGTGACGCAACAAGCCATTTCGAAACGCCTGAGAGTCATGGAAATGATTCAGAAACATGGAAATTGGGTGCCATACGAGTTGAAGCCGAGAGATGTTAAACGGCGTTTGTGTGTTTGTGAACAGCTGTTTGCAAGGCAAAGACGGAAGGGATTTCTGCATCGCATTGTGACTGGGGACGAAAAATGGGTTTACTACGATAATTTCAAGCGCAGTAAATCATAGGGATATCCCGACCATGCCTCCACGTCGACGGCGAAACCGAATATTCACAGTTCCAAGGTCATGCTCCGTATTTGGTGGGACCAGCTCGACGTAGTGTATTATGAGTTGTTAAAACCGACTAAAACAATCACAGGCGATTGTTATTGAACGCAAGTAATGCGTTTGAGCCAAGCATTGAAAGACAAACGACCGCAATACAACGACAGACATGATAAAGTGATTTTACAGCATGACAATGCTCGACCCCATGTTGCGAAAGTGGTCAAGACATACTTAGAAACTTTGAAATGGGAAGTCTTACCACACCCGCCGTATTTTCCAGACGTTGCTCCCTCGGACTATCACTTGTTTCGATCAATGGCACACGGCCTGGCTGACTAGCACTTCCGGTCTTATGAAGAAGTGAAAAATTGGATCGATTCGTGGATCGATTCAAAAGATGACCAGTTTTTTCAACGCGGGATTCGTATGCTGCCCAAAAGATGGAAGAAAGTAGTGGCCAGCGATGAACAATACTTTAAATCATAAATGTATCACCAGTTTTTTACAATAAAGCCTCGAATTTCGGAAAAAAACGGCGGAAGCAAAGTTGTACACCCAATATATATATATATATATACGAGGTCTGGCTATTAAATAACAAGACTGGTTACGAAAAAGGGTTTTATTATGAAAATTATTCTACATTCGAATGCTCCCCTTGAATATACTCCCCTTCCCTCGCCACGCACCTTTTCATACGTTTTTTCCATTGATTGGAGTAGTGCTAGAAGTCTTCTTTGGTGAGGGCCTTTAGGAGCTCTGCCGTTTTTTGCTTTACCGCTCCCATCGACTCAAATCGGGTCCCTTTCAAAGCAGATTTTATCTTCGGAAAAAAAAAAGGCGCACGGTGCCAAATCTGGCGAGTACGGCGCGTGTTCGAGCACTGGAGTGCGCTTACCGACAAAATGCTGCTTCACAGATAGCGCGTTATGGGCAGGTGCGTTGTCCTGGTGCAAAATCCACGAGTTGTTCTTCCACAACTCGGGCCGTTTCTTACGAACTCGTTCTCGCAGTGTTGCCAAAACTGACAAATAGTAAGTCTGGTTGACAGTCTGACTCTCTGGAACCCATTCAGTCATCACGATACCGTTAATGTCGAAAAAAACGATCAACATTGCCTTGAATTTTGATGTCGACATCCTTGCTTTTTTGATTCTAGGCAATTCAGGCGTCTTCCAATGCATCGATTGCCGCTTTGTTTCAACATCGTATTGAAAAATCCACGTTTCGGCGCAAGTAATAATGTTTTTCATCAGTCCGGAATCTTTTTTTAATCTTTTAAGAATATCTGAGCAGACCTGTTGACGCAAGAGCTTTTGGTCAGGAGTCAGGTTTTTTGGCACCAACTTCGCACAGACTTTTGTCATGTGTAATTTCTCGTGTAAAATTTGTTCAACCGCTTCTTTATCGGCGTTTTCAGCCTCGGCAATCATCCGGATGCTCATTTAACGATTTGCACGCACAATTTGGTTGATTTTGGTCACTGTTTCCGGAGTTGAAACAGTGACAGGGCGACCTGGGCGTTGGTCATCTTCAGTGATCACTCATCCCTCACTGAAGCGCTTACACCACTCAAAAACACGCGCACGAGATAGAGAATTGTCCCCATAGGCCTTTTGCAACAATTTACAGCACTCAGTTGGAGTTTTTTTTCAATTGAACGAGAAATTTGAGATTTATACGTTGCTTCTGTTTTTCGTCACACATTGTTTTTGGCACGAGAAAAAAACACGTTCGTTTCAAACCGCTACTGCACAAATACAATAATAGTGACAAGAACTTGTTTTGGTACGTACATAGACAAGATATCTAGATACCCAACGCACTACTTGTTTTTTTCCCCACCCCTCTACGGCGCCTTCTAGGCGCGCAGTCTCGTTATTTAATAGCGAGACCTTGTATATATTGGTTCGTTAAAATCTTTAAAAAATATAACCTCTAAAATGGTATATATAAATCAAATCAATACACAAATAATCTTTAAAATAGTACATATATATATATATACACAAATAGCTTTATTTAAAATTATTTTAAAATATAGTATGTATGTATAATATATATATACACATTTATTACAAATATACTATATATATTTTATTTTAGTATAGTTAATATATATATACATTTAAAGAGATGATGAGATATTTTAGTATAGTTAGTATATATATATATATATATATATATATATATATATATATATATATATATATAAAGAGATGACGAGATATTTTACTATAGTTAGTATCTATACATATAAAGAGACGATGAGATAAAAACAAGAGATTATTTTGTTTAGATTATCTTATCTTAATATGAATCTAGATATTAGACGAAATGCTTGAAGAGCGATTTGATGAAAATTTGGGGGCGCATATCGTATCTTCGTAACGAATGCACAAATGTTAATGCTTTTTTTTTTATTTGAAAGAACATAAAAAAAAAAGCGAAGGTCATAGATTACATTTTATTAAATATTAAAATGTATAATTAAAAATAATTTTTTAATTTCTCTATGCATCAATTTAATGTATAAATGGGTGCGCCAAGCGCCCGTGGTTAGTACCAATACTTACCACGGGGCACTGGCGCACCCTTTGATAAAGCTGTAGTAATTTTTGTGAATAAAAGTTAATTATCTCGCATTCTTTTATAATACGATATTTATACTACATTTAATTGATTCTTTTATTGAGATTTAATAATATACAAATATATTATGAGATTATCAAAAAGAATCGGATACCATTATGATCTGCAAAAATATTCACTTTTAGAAAAAATTGAAAAAAAAAAACGTTTTAGCTTTCTAAAAAACTGTTTAGAAATAAGTGGCCATAGTGTATGTGGTTGTTATTTATAATATTTTATAATCGTTATCTACGCCAAAGTATCTTGTCACAGATGCTCATCTTGCTGGAAATATTGCACGATTTATTCACGTGAAAAATCGCCTAAACAATTTTTTATGTACCTGATTTTCAAATTATTATTTTAAAAATAATGATAAAATAATTAATGCTAATGAGACGCCTTACAGATGTTAAAAATAATTTATTTATGACTTAAAATAAAATAGGTGGCCCGTCGAGGTTAGGCCACCTGCAATGTGGTGCGAGTTAGAGTTCGCAGCGCGACTACACATGGCGTCATCGATTAAGAAATCTATAGCGCAGCGCGGGAAAAAGCGATAGGCACGACGCGAGATGGGTGTGGGGGGATCTTTTTTCTCTTCTTGCCCGCTAAGCAGCAACCACGTGCGCTAAGAAAAACCTGCCATTTTCTAGTTTTTACCACGTTCGAGCGAGATTCGAGAAGACGAGCCTCTGCAGTGAAGTAGTAAGTGGCTACTTGGTGTTGGATTATTTTTGCGAGTAATTCTTCGCGCGTGGTCGCGATAATTATTATAATATTCATGCGAGCGGTAAGTGAGATGTTAGCTCTCACTCACACACACATACTCATACATACATATAGAGTGGTGTGTGTATGCGTACGCGCGTGCAGTCTACCGGTTGGCCACGAGAGCCCGCGTCCAATCGTCAGCTAGCCCACGAAACGTTAAGGCTAGCTCACACGCCTGAAACCAGCCCGCAAGGCATTAAAGCTGTTACACATACGCTACTGCGTGAATACAGGAAGGCAAGTGAACAACACGCGTCGTCCACGCGCGTAGAGGGCACGCTAGGCCCTATGCATCCACAGCTGTGAGAAGCAGCGGGACCGGTTATCTTGCCACAAGCTCGGTGCAAAAACAAGGCGCTGAGCCTAGACTACTTCTAGGACACGTTCACGTGTAAGTACGTGTTCGCCCACAGCAGTCCCAGAGAAAGCGAAGATACAGAAGGGACTGCTGCAGGCCCGCTATCCCCCAAATCCAGCTCTAATCGAGCCTGGAGGAGGGGAGAATGTAGCACTAACGTGCAGGACAATAGCGCGTAGTGCAACACTGGGATGGCGGGCACGCGGGACATTGAAAGCACAGTCGTGCGGTAAAACATCTCGTTCTGGGATGAACCGACCGAAAATATTGATGCGTTCTTCCACAAGGACAAAGAGGCGAAGAACACAGCGGAACTTAGTGACCCAGAAATGCTGACGTCACTGCCCGCACTGATTAGTGGCATCGCGGAAATGTGGTACGCGGGCCACAAGCATACATGGCCGACATGGAAGGCATTCTGCCAGGTAGCGCCTGTGCGTTGGAGCTCAAAGGCCAACATCCAAGAGAGGCTGAGGAATAAGGCTGGAAGCTGCCGCCTCCAGCAGGCGGGCGAGCGAGCGCGCACGTACATCACGTGCCTAGAGGCGATATTGTTGAAAATATCGCCGGCATTGAACAAAAAGCAGCTGGTAGATAGTCTCCACAACAATCTGCTTTCGCAAATTGAAAGGATAGTCACTCGCATGGAGTGTAGCATGGTCGATGAACTGATAGACCGTGCAGCAAAGGCCGAGTTGACTCTTGAGAGGGAACGAGGCGACAGAACGCCTATTCCCCGTAATCTTGCGATAGTGCTGAAGGCAGCTTATCGACCGAGGACCTTGACCAAGAGCACGCAGCAGAAGGTCAGTGCAAAGGTAGGCGTAACCGATGTAGCGGTCACTGCTGCGAAGGTCGATCAGTCGGCATCGCCGATCGACCAGATGACTAAGGCGCTAACGCAGGTCCTGGCAACCTTTACGCATCACAACAGCCTCATGGCGGGCAACAAACGCCTAGAGAGAAGCCGAAGCCTGCCAAGGAAAATAAGTCCGAAAAAGCCGGCGAGGGCATGCCCGAGCAGCCCAAAGTCAAACTCCTCTAAAAGGCGGGAGAAGAAGGAAGAATCAAATGAGCAGCCAAAGCAGACCAGGGAGTTTAAGCACGGCTGCGGCAGGCCGAAATTGATTCAGAGGTTCTACCCGGACTGCTCGGGAAATGACCAGGGAAGAGCGTAGACAAGATCCCTACGCCCTTCCACAACGAGTCTGGGATCCGAGTTCCCGAAAGGGCAACCGATGAGCTCGCGAGCGTCGAGTCCGCGCTTGAGCAAACACCGGACCACACATAACAGAGTGCCCCAAAAGGTGCTAGGTGGTGGTCGCTAGTGTGCGTAGGTGGGTACACCCTACGTGCGCTGTATGATTCGGGCGCGTCACACACCTTGATGAGCGCCGTAGGCTTGCAGATATCCACGGCGTACGAACGCGCTGTCACGCCGAGCTAGGGAAAGGGAGTGATCGTGACAACCAGCCATTACGCTTCCATAGATGGATTTGTCCAACTACCCTTTGAGGTGGCCGGCGCGATGAAGGACATCGAGGTGGCAATTCTGCCTGGTTTGCCAGCAGATGGTTACCTTGGTGTCAACTTTATTTGGGAACTTAAGGGGGAAAATCACAGTAGCACACAAAAAAATAGGCATATTTTCGGGAATTAATTTTGGCTGAATAAAAGTATCAATCGAAAATCTCTAAAGTAGGTTTTATAGCAATACTAAAAAAGTACAAAATGTAATTTTTTCAATAAAAAATATTAAAAAATGGCGGCTGCGCAGCATATGCTCCAAGGCGCCTATTTTTGAAAGCGTGTTAATGGCCGAAGACGTAGACTCCTTAATTTTTGACCTGGAAGAAAAAACCAAAATTTTTTAGTTTTCATATAACAACAGCTAGCGAGCTACGAAGGATTTTTTCGATGTATTGATTTTTCACAAAATGGTGCATGTTTGAAAATAAAGTTAAATTTTTAACAAAAAAAAACGCCATCAAATCATCGATAAAAAAAACTAAGCCATATAAAATAAAAAATCCTACGTAGCTCCGTGGAGAAAGATATTTCAAAGCTACTGTCAAAATTTTAAGTCGATCGGTAAAGATTTGTTTGAGTTATGTCTTCGGCGAGCTCAAAAAAAGTGGTTTTGAGAAAAACGCGTTTAAAGTTCTAAGTACTGACATACCATACCTGAGTGGCGTTACCGCAGAATGAAAAATTTGGGCACTCGGACACTTTTGCCGTGTTCCATCATTTGGTATATTATTTTTAAGACCCTAAAGCACCTTTTAGGCGAAAAAAATTTTTTTCGAAAAATTGAAAATTTTACCGTGATTTCCCCCCTTAATGCAATTCTCGATTTAGCGAAGAATCAGCTACTCCTACAAAAAGCCAGAACGAAGCTGGCTTTGGACTTAGCCTCGCTAAAAACTGCTGGCAATCCGGTGGTGTCAGCCATAGGCCATCCTGACGTTCAGCTCTTAGAGCAAGAGCAGCTCCAAAGGCTCCTGGATTGCATGCTGGCCGATGAACCAGCTATCCTGGGATATACAGATTGGATGGAGCATGTCATTGTCGTTGGCGATGCTTAGCCGATAAAATAGTGGGCTCATTCGTACTCCACAAAGGTCCACGAGTAGATACACGCCTAAACAAAGGAAATCTTGGAAGGCGGAATCATCGAGCTGCTTGTAATCATGCTTATTCACTGCCTAGAATGGATAGCATCCTGCGCTAGCTGCAGAGGGAAATGTATATTTCTACGCTCGATCTTAGCAGCGCCCATCACCAAATACAGCTAAAGAAGGAGTCGAGGCCACTCATAGCGTTAACCGTGCCCGGACACGGACTTACCAGTGTACCCGAATGCCATATGGGATGAGATACGCTGTTGCGACTTTTTAGCGGCTCATCGAGATAATGATAGGCCCAGAGCTTGAGCCGTTCGCGTTCTCGTACCTTGTCGATGTTATCATCGTCACGGGAACGTTCAAGGAATATTTGCGGTGGCACGAGCAAATGCTGCGACGCATTAGAGCGGCCGGTCTGTCGATCAACCGCGAAAAAAGCGCATTCTGTCCAGACGAGGCAAAGTACCTCGAGCTGGTGAATCGGGAAGGCTTTCGCCCGGATCCAGCAAAAGTCGCTCCGATGATCGACTTTCCAGCACCCGAGAATCTGCGGCAGCTGCGCAGATTCTTAGGTATGGCGACGTGGCATCATAAATTCCTCAAGGACTTGGCCAATTTTGTCGAACCGCTTACGCGCTTGACCAAGAAGGGACGGCGCTGCGAATGAAGAGAGAAGCAGCAAGCAGCTTTCAAGCGTGTGAAGGACCTGTTAGCTCCTGCTCCCATTTTATAGAGTCCCAGATTTGACGAGGAGCTTGTCATCAAAACAGGCGCGAATAACACAGGGGTCAAAGCCGTGTTACTCAAAGTTATTGATGAGGAGGAACGGCCGCTAGAGTACGCGAGTCGTACCTTGAGCCCAGCGCAGAGAAACTACAGTGTCACTAAAAGAAAGTGTTTTGCTGTAGTTTAGGCCATCAAAGTTTAGGCCGTATGTGAGGAGCTATAAGTTTATAACAGACCACAGGAGCTTACGCTGGCTCAGTAACCTTCACAACCCGACAGAAAGGCTGGCGCTGTTGGAGCACCAAGGCCATCATCATCACTTTACCATCAAATATCTAAAAGGGGCACTCAATCACGTGCCTGATACTCTTTTGAAGACGCTCGAGGAAGAAGAAGGGCCAGCTATAGCGACCTTGACCTGGGCAGAAGGTACCAAGGACATATGGGACCTTTGACTACTAAATGAGGTGCAGATGGAGCCCTCAAAGCATCCTTGCTTGAACGTGGTTAGAGGTTGACTGTGCAAATGCGACCCCAACCAGAACACCGAGGATACCCTAGGAGACAACGGCGATGCATAAGAAGTCGTCGTTCCCGCCGAACGGAGGAAGCAAGTCATCCGGGAGTGCCACGACGACCCTGTGTCAGGGCATATGGGTGGTAAGAAGACACACTCCAAGGTCACGTAGCAGTACTACTAGCCTAAGGTGGCAGACTATGTGGCAGACTATGTACGTGCGTAGATGCCAAATCTGCCAACAATGCAAGGTGGAGCAGAAAGCTCCGGTCGGCCTAACAGGCAGGAGGCTCATTGAGTGGCCATGGCAGGTAGTAACTGCTGACGTAATGGGACCATTCGTCCGCAGCCGCAAAGACTTTGAATGCATCCTGGTATTCCAGGATCTATTCACCAGGTGGGTTAAATACGTCTCGTTGCGGAAGATAAGGGCCGAAGCCGAGCTCAAGGCAGTCGTCGATTGTGTCGTGCCTCGATTCGGTTTTCCGGAAGTGCTCCTGTCCGAAAACAGCATGGAATTTAGAGACGTAATCGTCAATGGATACTTAGAGAAACGTGGTATTCATCACTTGACGACACCGGCCTACCATCCGCAGGCAAATCCGGTCGAGCGGGCCAACCTTACGATCAGAACCATGATTGTAGACTGCTTGGAGGAGTCACACGACCGTTGGAACGAACACGTAAGCGAAATGGTGTTCACCTTTAACACGGCGGAGAAGAGCGCCGTCGGAGTGAGCCCGACGATGCTCAATCAGCCCTACCGAAGGGCAAAGCCAGGAAGTCACAAGAGGCTTTAGCTCAGGTACTACAAGAGGAAGCAGAACAAGATTGGGCAGAGCGCATGAGGAAGCTACTATAGCTTCACGCGCGCGCATCCGTAATTACCGCGAGAGAGCAAAAGAGACAGGCACTTTACTACGACGCACGCTGCGGGAAGCTCTCATTCTAGGAAAGCGATCTTGTGTGAAAAAGAAACAAGGTGCTTTCTTCCACAGCGCAGGGAAAAGCGGGGAAGGTAGCTCCTAAATTCGCGGGGCCTTCTATAGTCAGCAAGGTCCTGGGTAGCAATAAATATGAGCTGAGGGATGGAGACAAATGTACCATCCGTCCCGTACACGTTAGCCAGCTCAAGAGGTATGTAGCTGCCGAACCTTCGCCACAAGAAGTGGACAAGAGTACGACGAGCTATACTCTCGACGCCGTGGGTCCCCTCATTGCGAGCCAACCAGGAGCAAGCCCGGTCGCCAGCGGAGGATCCTCGCAGTGCGACGGCGCGGCCGCTGCGCTGGCCAGAAAGCGCGGTCGACTTCGGAAAATGGTCTGCGTTGTAAGGCGTCCCGCGATTAATGTGTGGAAGCCACTGTCACAAGAGGCTCAACCCAACGCAGGTGCGAGTGTAAAGCGAGGCCCGGAAAGGCCACCGGGTGCTAGGAAGGCAAAGAGCGTGCGCAAAATCGCTCCGTTTTCGTCTCGGTAGACGCGTGCGAACTCGTAAGAGCCACTCCACTGCCCTTATTAATAATTTTTTTTTCACCCCAACCTTAATCCTGGGAGAGTGGGTAAAAGTAGCTGCTAAGTAGAGCCTGGCAGCGACTAGGGGAGGGATATAATATGTGGCCCGTCGAAGTTAGACCACCTGCTATGCGGTACGAGTTAGAATTTGCGGCGCGACTACGCGTGGCGCCATCGATTAAGCAATCAATAGCGAGATGCGGAAAAAGGCATGCAAGTTCGCGGCGCGACTACACGTGGCGTCATCGATCAATAAATCGATAGCGCAGCGCGGCAAAAAGCGATAGACACGACGCGAGACGGACAAAGGGAGATCTCTTTTCTCTTCTTCCTCGCTAAGCAGCAACCACGTGCGCCTAGAGAGACCTGCCATTTTCCACGAGTTTTTACCACGTTCGAGTGAGATTTGAGTAGACGAGCCTCTGCAGTGAAGTAGTAAGCGGCTACTTGGTGTTGGATAATTTTTGCGAGTAATTCTTCGCGCGTGGTCGCGATAATTATTATAATAATCATGCAAGCGGTGAGCGAGAGGTTAGCTCTCACTTACACACACACACACACACACACACACACACACACACACACACACACATACATATATATATATAGAGTGGTGTATATGTGCGTTGCGTGTGTGAGACTACACACGTGTAGTCTCCAGGTTGGCCGCGAGAGGCCGCTTCGAACCGTCAGCCAGCCCGCGAAACGTTAGTGCCAGCTCACACGCCTGAAAGCAGCCTGCAAGGCATTAGGGCTGGTACACACGCCTTGCTGCGTGAATACAGCAAGGCGAGTCGTCGAAACGTATGCGCAGTGCGTGTCTTGCGTGTAAATATTTCGCGTGTTGCGAATTTTATTGCGACTCTCGGCAAAGGGCCATTTTCTTCAAGAAAAACAGCGAAAACTTAGTTGCGCACTTAATAAAATAATGGTTAATTAATCGAATAAGTAACATATATACAAAAGAACAACATTCTCTTTTTTATCAATAATTACAATAAAAACAAGTATACAGTATGTAGATGTTAAATACATGCTATAAGGCGTAATGACTCAGTGCGTTCTGTTCCATAGAACTGCTCTATATAACAGTGTGTTGCTTCCTATATAAAATATGTAGAGCTTGCAACAATAATGGAAGTTTATCTTCGCGAGAAAAAACCAGGAGATGTAGAAAATAGCTTCTTCCAATACACGTATAGAGAGCTGAATAACCCAACTCTTCTCGGCACGCACACAATATGAGAAATGTTTATCAAAATTGGTAAATTAACGAAACAAAGTGTATCGAAGTTGCATTTTTTCTACAAGAACTTATGCTGATACCTATCAAGCAAAAATCTCCATGATGTATCCGCGACTGAGTCTTCGAGTTAAGAGATAAGCGGCTGCTCAAAGCAATCGTGTTTTAATTTGCGATCTCGTATTAACGTCATTAAGTTATTTGAGTTTTAACGTAGAAACTCTTTGAAGTTGTCACTGGATAGTCTGGGTTATTTATTTAAATTTAACTAATTGAATTTTATTAGTCGACTTTCAGTTTTTCAAATAAATTGCGCCGTGCCTTGTGAAAGTATAGTATATGTTTTAAATCTGAGAAAATAGCCAACTGTATAATTTATTGTGCACGAATTGCACATTCTAGAGAATATTAAAAGGGAATTTATTGCTAATCATTAGAGTTGATTTCATAATTCCCGATTTTGCTACTCACAACCCATATACGTGGAGATTGCCGGTGTGGATTTTAGAGTCTAAACAGCAACTGCAATTCCGAACTGCAAGCCAAGTCAGAATTAAATAACATTTTTTCTAAATATGTTTTATTAACTAAATACTTAATGAGACAAGGGTCAAGGGTCAAAGGTCTTGTCAATGTTATTAATTATGCCTGATAAGAGTCATTTTCGGTTTGCAATGCGTGGGCGGGCCCGTACGGGACATGTTAGTGACAAAATAAATATAATATTAAAATTTTATGATGTGCGTGTTGACCCGCGTATAACAATGATAATCTTACTGAAAATGTACTATTTATTTTATTATCAACGTGTTAACAGTGTTATATTTTTGTGATAATCTTGTACATATTTTTTACGTGTGATCATATAAAAATAGTGTGCAGAGCAATACACATAGGTATGTGGCAAATACACGTACACAAATATAGCGTTGTACGTATTATCCTCTCTACTCACAGTTAAGTGTAGTGGAGAGGGAATCACTGCCTATTCACACAAGCGTGCGCACACACAAATGCAGATATACGAGGTCTGGCTATTAAATAACGAGACTGGTTACGAAAAAGGGTTTTATTATAAAAATTATTCTACATTCGAATGCTCCCCTTCAATATACTCCCCTTTCCTTGCCACACACCATTCCATACGTTTCTTCTATTGATCGAAGCAGTGCTGGAAGTCTTCTTTGGTAAGGGCCTTTAGGAGCTCTGCTGTTTTTTGCTTTACCGCTTCCATCGACTCAAATCGGGTCCCTTTCAAAGTAGATTTTATCTTCGAAAACAAAAAAAAGTCGCACGGTGCCAAATCTGGCGAGTACGGCGCGTGTTCGAGCACTGGAGTGCGCTTACCAGCCAAATACTGCTTCATAGATAGCGCGTTATGGGCAGGTGCGTTGTCCTGGTGCAAAATCCACGAGTTGTTCTTTCACAACTCGCGCCGTTTCTTACGAACTCGTTCTCGCAGTGATGCCAAAACTGACAAATAGTAAGTCTGGTTGACAGTCTGACCCACTGGAACCCATTCAGTCATCACGATACCGTTAATGTCGAAAAAAACGACCAACATTGCCTTGAATTTTGATGTCGACATCCTTGCTTTTTTGATTCTAGGCAATTCAGGCGTCTTCCAATGCATCGATTGCCGCTTTGTTTCAACATCGTATTGAAAAATCCACGTTTCGGCGCAAGTAATAATGTTTTTCGTCAGTCTGGAATCTTTTTTTAATCTTTTAAGAATATCTGAGCAGACCTGTTGACGCAAGAGCTTTTGGTCAGGAGTCAGGTTTTTTGGCACCAACTTCGCACAGACTTTTGTCATGTGTAATTTCTCGTGTAAAATTTGTTCAGCCGCTTCTTTATCGGCGTTTTCAGCCTCGGCAATCATCCGGATGCTCATTCAACGATCTGCACGCACAATTTGGTTGATTTTGGTCACTGTTTCCGGAGTTGAAACAGTGACAGGGCGACCTGGGCGTTGGTCATCTTCAGTGATCACTCAGCCCTCACTGAAGCGCTTACACCACTCAAAAACACGCGCACGAGATAGAGAATTGTCCCCATAGGCCTTTTGCAACAATTTACAGCACTCAGTCGGAGTTTTTTTTCAATTGAACGAGAAATTTGAGATTTATACGTTGCTTCTGTTTTTCGTCACACATTGTTTTTGGCACGAGAAAAAAACACGTTCGTTTCAAACCGCTACTGCACAAATACAATAATAGTGACGAGAACGTGTTTTGGTACGTGCATAGACAAGATATCTAGATACCCAACGCACTACTCGTTTTTTTCCCCACCCCTCTACGGCGACTTCTAGGCGCGCAGTCTCGTTATTTAATAGCCAGACCTCGTACGTATACATTTTATAAGAAGCGTCCTGCACTATTCTTTCTTAATATATTGTAACAGGATACATGTGCGTTCTGTTACTTGAGCAGCATTATATATTAAAAAAATAGTTACCGATATCTAGGTAAATGCATACGATATATTTTTTTTCCTCAGATTAATATTTTCTGTTTAATTCTTAAAATTCTAAGAATAGAAGAAAAATACGTGTATTGTGGCTTTACAGTTTTGAGAGCAATATACTGATGATGGGTTGTGCTTAGGTGAACCAAGGTGCAATTTCTAGAAAGATGGATGTCTCGGCACCGTAAAAAATACCTCTCAGTTTTATTATTTCGAGGAAGTAAACAGTAAAGCATACAATGTGTATATCCTTAATTCTCAAACCTTTGATTTACAGAAGTCCTATTAGAAGTTTTAAAACTAAAGGTTTGATTATTACAGGTTTCAATACAATATGTCTTAGAGAGTGTATTTGCCCTGAGGAACTGGATAACATATTGCTGAAACGGCGGCATTAAACCTCATAGCTACACTAATAAACCTAAACATAGATGTTTACTCAAAAAGGTGATATTTCCTTAGTTCTTGGAAATACGCCTGAATCTTGAAAAAGAAAAATGGAATAATTTATAAAGTAGAATAGTATACTATTGCAGAAGCGACACTGTGTCCTGGTGCGAGCTTTTCTAGTCAGGTAGCGCGTTGAGTACCAGGTTCGATTTGATTGCTGTTGTCACGTGGTAACTTCACGGCAAAGATTTCTACCACAACTTATTTATTTTTGGTCGGACCTGGTTCGCGATGTCGTACTTAACACCAGAAGATGGTTACGCAGACGCGGCTGGCGAGCTTGAACAACTCACTGTGATTTTCGGCGTAGTAAGGAAGGAGGAAAGAATAGAATAAACACTCTTACTTCCTTTATTAACCTTTTGCACTCGAGCTCGTTTCTACACGGGCTTATCAGCAACATCAAGCAGTGCTTAGGAACGAAATTCAAAGAACAAGATCACATAAACATAAACAAGATATCACAAGATATGAAAACATAAATAGTTATCACCGCGCATCGAATTTTCGTACCAAACAAAGTGGTAAGCAAGAGTCACCTATCGAATTACGGTATTAAATCATGTGTTGAGCGAGAGTCACCTTTCAAGTGCAAAGGGTTAATAAGATATATATTCTTATATTTTACTGGTGAATCTGACGGAGGCTGATCCTTGACGCCGATCTACATGCCTAACGGAGGTGGGGCAGTGATAGCCTGCGCACCACCTTCATGCTTCATACGCTCGCTTACTCGTGCTTAGCTCTCTCTTTCTCTGTCTCTCTTTCTCTCTTTAACTCTCTAATGCACACTTTCGCGAGGATCTGCTGCTCTTTACGATAATCGCGTTAGCTCAGGGCAGCAACTGGCTGGCAGCTCCTTCAACAGCGTACTTTGCCGGAGAAGCTGCTCGTCAACGTCGAAAGAGACAAACGACCGTAGATCGTCGTCTCAATCTTGCTCTGGCGGTTGCTGCCGATGAAGCTTCACAACACTCAAACGAGTACCTTTTACGCGTAAATGCACTCAAAACTCTTCGCGCTTGATTATTGAGGGGAAGCCGAGGTCACGCTAACCGTGGTCCTTGAGGCTTGTCGACTCTAGCTTGGATTTTAAGAGAAGCGCAGTGAGGAGAAACGAGGTCGACGCTACGTGCGAAACTCACAGCCTCACAACCCACCTCCTTGCTCGCTCTCAGCTCGTGTGGCCCATATCATGCACTTCACACGCGCACACACACTCTAATGCGTGCAATGCATTCGCTCGCGGTCTACGCACACATTTGCGCAACACTATTTATGCATGCGCCGCTGAGCTGCAGCTCGGCTATCTTCGTGCGCAGACGGCTGGCCGAAGATCTATAAGCCAGCCTAGCCTGCAAAATGATGGTTGACTCGTTTCCTAGAACTTAAAAGAATACATTTGAAACGAGCAAAGGTACAAGGTTCTGGCGACTGTGACGGCTCGAAAGACGGTTTTCTTGTCGCACTGTCTACTGCCAGCCTACTACCTTGCTGTCACCTGCTATCTCTTTTTCCAAACAAAGAGCACCTACACTGTCATTATCTTTCGTGCCGATTGCTTGGCAACTCTGCGTGTCCACACCACCATTTTCCCTTTTGCCTTAACCTCTGTGCGCAAGTATGGCTAACAAAGCTAACGATCTGAGCAATACTCTTTTAATTACAGGTAACACTACAATAGAGTTACTCACCGATTTAAATGCAGTTTTATTAATTTTGAAAAAGAATATAAAAAGAATTTGAAAAGCTATGGAAAAGAATAGACACGTATTTCTTTACATCGGCAAAGATTCAAGTTTAAGGGTAGAAACTATCCCTTGTGACTGATCTGATGGTTTTCACTTATTAGTTGAAATCAGTGGAGAGATGTAGAAACTAAAATACTTTTAGGGAATTTAGATGACGTTAAATACAAATTTGGGGTAAAAATTGTAAAATTGAAGTTGGCAGACTAAAATTTGCACGTGATCGTCAAACGTAAAGGATAGCTTTTATCTTTAAACTGGAGACAGATGTGTAATTTAATAGTAAAGTATTTTAAAGAATTTTTGATGCTGCTAAATTCGAATGAGAGGTCAAAATTGCTTATCTTAAGGGTTTATATGCAGTTAGAATATTCAAAAAACGATTTTTTTTTTTTTTGCATTTTTGGAATGTACATACTGTCTTTTGACAGACAGTATGTACATTCCGAAAATGCAAAAAAAAAAAAAATTACCGTACTGGGAATTTTAAATTAAAACAACATTTTTACGTTTAATAATCAAAATTTATTGGTTCGCCTTTAAAATAGGCTCCATTTGCTCCGATACATCTATGCCAACGGCACTTCCAATCATCGAAACATTTTTTATAGGCGCTTTCCGGGATGGCCTTCAGCTCGCGCGCCGAATTTTGTTTTATGGCTTCAATCGACTGAAAACGGGTGCCACGGAGCAGCAATTTAAGTTTTCGGAAGAGGAAGAAGTCACAGGGAGCCAAATCCGGCAAATACGGTGGTTGTTCAAGCGTGTTCGTTGAGTTTTTGGCGAAAAAGTCGGTCACATCCGTAGCTCGGTGAGACGACGCGTTATCGTCGTGTAAAATCCACGAGTTGTTCGCCCACAAATTTGGCCGCTTCTTACGGATGCGCTCACGCAAACGTTTCATAACGCCTAGGTAATACTCTTTGTTTACCGTCTGATCCACTGGAACAAATTCGTAGTGCACCACGCCACGGATATCGAAGAAAACAATGAGCATCACCTTCACTTTTGAGCGGCTTTGGCCTGGTTTTTTCGGTTCCGGCTCGTTTTTTTTCCACCCATTCCGATGCTTGCTGGCTTGTTTGCATATCGTACTCGTACACCCACGTTTCATCACCAGTTATGATGCATTCCATGAATGCGGGATCGCAATTGGCGCGATCCAGCATGTCCGAAGCGACCTGAAGTGAAGTCGGAAAGTGGACTTCAATCAAGATGATTTATGCATTATTTTTATTTTTAGAGTACTTTAAAGAGTGAAAAAAAACTCAATAATGAAAAAAAAAAATTCAAATACCCGCCATTTTGTTAATTTTTGATTTTTAGCAATAATCGTAGGTCAGATGCCGACTACACTCATATATTTTATAAAACTTTTTCGATTTTTAATTTTCGTTCATTTTTGCAGGTGCTAGAGTGGCCAACAGCGGGCCACCTTTTTTGGAGATGGTCACTTTACGGGGCGTGCCATAATTACCATCACGATATTTTGTCATAAAAATTATTTTTGTCTTTTTTATTGTATTAAACAAGTAGCAAACAATTTGATTTGTTTATTAATTTCCTTCTATGAAAAAAAAAATTCCAAAAAAAACTTGTTTTGGTCAATAAAAAGGTACGAGGGTTGTCCCAAAAGTACCCTACCTGACTTATGAATACAGATAGTTTTAAAGAAACAATTACTGCGATTGACAATACCACATTTCAACAACTTAATGTGAAAAATTCATAACGGTACGTTCATTATTATTTTTTTTACAGACATCCAAAGTGAACGCTTTTAGTGAATTTGTAAATATGGAAAAAATCGGGCATCGTTATGTGATACAATACTTTCATTTGAAAGGTCTAAGTCCAACCGATATCAAAGCCAAGTTAGATTCTACTCTGGAGAAGTCTGCTCCTTCGTTTACAACGGTCAAATATTGGGTAGCTGAGTTTAAGCGAGGTCGTACGAGCTGCCAGGATGAACACCGCAGTGATTGACCAAGTGAGGTCACTACGTCAGAAAATGTGAAGAAAATCAGCAAAATGGTATTGGATGACCGCTGACTAAAAGTGCGCGAGATAGCAGACATGGCAGGCATTTCAAAAAGTGCTGTGCATCGCATTTTGACCGAAAATTTGGACATGAGAAAGCTGTGCGCAAGATGGGTGCCGCGTTTGCTCACAATGAAGCACAAACAGCAACGTGAGGATGTTTCCATCAATCATCATCTCAGCAATTAAGCCGAGTGTTTGCGTCGATTTTCGATTGCGCCATTAAATACCGTCACGATATTTTGTCATAAAAAAATTTTCTTGGTACTTCTTTGTATTAAACAAGTAGCAAACAATTTAAGTTGTTTATTAATTTTCTTCTATGGAAAAAAAATCCAAAAAAAAATTTGTTTTGGTCAATAAAAAGGTAAACCTTCCCTTAAACGCGTTTTTCTCAAAACGGTATTTTCAAAGTCGGTGATCTCGATTTCTCAGAAATGGCTCAACTGATCAGTCTAAAATTGTTACAAAATTTTCTTAGATATATTCCTAAGGTATTGAACAAGGGGATAAAATTTAAAAAAATTATTATTATTTTTTTTAACAATTTGGAGCGAAAATTTCAGTCAAAAACAAAAAATTTTTTTCAAATAGACGTCATTTCATCCAAAATCAAAATTTTAATTATACCTTTGTTCAATGCCTGTATTTATCTATCTTCTAAAAGAATCCACCATATTTTTTGATTTCTGATAATCCAAACCGCCGAAATGGAGATCATCGCCAAGCGCCTTATTTTGAAGATCGTTCGGGACATCATCTACAGCAGCGGTGTACATCAATATTTGTACATGATCGACAATCTATGGTATTCTTAAAAGTTGGCTCTATTTAAATAACCATCACTTGTAATTGATAAATAAAAACTGATTCTATAAAAAATTCATAAAAAAACGTCTTTTTTGAGCCTCACAACTGCGTATAAGCCCTTAAATATCACAATTGTCATTTATGATTAATCATTACCAACGATTATCATTTCAGAGTTATCAGTATTAACAAATTTACACCTTGCTTCTCAAGTCCAGGAATAATCAAAAAAGAGGTGACAAATATCTATTCTCACTTTTATTGTTTCTTTGTTATTTTTAATGTTTTAAGTGAAAAAAATATTCAATCATGTTACTATGTTCACTGGTTACTGTTTGTTATAAAATAACAGCTTATAATTATCGTAAATGCAACTTTCAACATTAAGACTCTATTAATAAAATATGTTTACCACAAAACTAATATTATTTTTATCGTAGACACTTTTAATCGCAAAAAAAAACAGTCGAATAGCATACTATTTATAATCCATATTTTAATCAAAAGAGAAAATTTTATTGTAAACTTATATTAACACGATTGTAAATTTAATTTTTATTGTAAACTAATTGTATATTTACACGATCAAAGAAATAAAATATTTAAAAAATTGTTAACTAATCAAAACAAACATGTCATCATAAAATGAACTTGCATTGTGCATGCATATTATTAGGTTGCTGCAGATGAAATAGCCAATTTAGTAACAAATTTTTAAAAGTCTGTAACTTTTTATAAAGACAATTCATTTAATCAAAATAGGTACCAGTAGATGCAACACACCTTTTCCAACGAGATACAAGTACATTTATTCCAGTTTTGTAAAAGTCCGAGTTTTTGGTTCGAAGAAACTCCTCGAAGGCATTTTTACAGCAGCTTCATTATTAAATCCTTTTCCTGTCAAAAAGTGATCCAAACGTTTAAAGAAATGGTAATCTGTTGGTAAGAGGTCCGGTAAATATGGAGGGTAAGAAGGAGTCTCATAGCACAACTCGTTTAATTTTTGGACCGTTGTTCTCAATACATGAGGTCGTGCGTTATCATGAAGCAGTATCACTCTATCCCTGTTGATAAGCCTAGGTCGTTGGGCTATCAATTTCTGATGCATTACATCCAGTTGAGCACAGTATTTCTCAGCATTGATGGTTGCGCCAAGTTGCAGGATCGAATAGTGGATAACTCCAGCTACAGACCATCAAACAGTTACCATTATTTTCTTTGGATAAAGGCTTGGTTTTGGCGTCTCTCTTGGCACTTCATCAGCATCTAGCCATTGGGCCGATCGGCAACAATTATCGTATAAAATCCACTTTTCATCGCAAGTCACAATTCAGTGCAAGAACGGTTTCTTTTTGTTGCGGGAGAGAAGAGAACTTGGAATCTCCATTCGACACGTCATGTTTTGCTCGGTAAGATCATGCGGAACACATTTGTCAAGCTTTTTTACTTTTCCAAGTTGTTGCAAGTGGCGGCAAACTGTCGAATTGTGAACGCCTAATTTCTCGGCAAAATCCATTATGGTTTGGCGGAGGTCGGACTCCACTAATGCACGCAGCTCTTTGTTATCGATCAATGGTCCTGGGTGTCCACGTGGCTCATTTCCGAGGTCCATATCTCCGGATAAAATTTTTTGAACCACCGCCGAGTGGTTCGTTTGCTCACTGTATCAGGCCCAAATGCGCTGTTGATATTCTTTGTTGCTTTTGTTGCGTTGTGCTGTAATTCAAATTTGTATAGTAAGAGCAGCCATTTTTGGTTTACTTCCATGTTCACTTTCTCTATTTGCTTTTACGATCACTATGAAGTGCAAAACAAAAATGACTTCATAAACCAATATAGCAGTATTTATACTTCAATATGTCATTTCATTTGCACCGCCTTGTGCCAGCATAATACACTTAAATTGCAGCCAATTTAATGTCATTGTTAAATCATCCATTTTATATGCAGCAACCTAACGCTAAAAGTAAAAATATATTTATTATAAAATACAATTTTATGAAAAATTTGCATGATACAGTCTGTCAAGTAAGAGCGTGGTCGACTTCACTGACAGGTAATAAAAGATTTTGCTCTAATTTCTTCGCAAGCCGATAGAAGAAAGCTTAGTCCTTGATGCATTATTAACAAAAATTTAGTTGTCTTTGATCTTACAAAAAAGAATCACGTTAAACGCCACGAGTGCTAAGTACGCGTCGCGCTACGAGGCTGTGTTCCTTTGCATCCACCCGAAAGGTCCCAAAATGTCGCAGTCAGCGGCTGCTAAATATATGAGAAAGTCGAAGGCATTTGTACAGAAGTAGATACAGCGATATAAAGAGACTAAAAATGTCGATGATTTACCAGAACGTGGCTCGATAGGAAAAGTGAACAAAAAAGATCAAAAAAGAATAGTGAATCTGTTTTCGCGGAATCCTGCTTTAACACTGCGGCAAGGACCAGCAAAATTAATGGCAAAAGGTTTAAATATATCCTACGAAACTATCCGAACCCATCTTCGTACTTATCATCTGAAATGGTGCAACACAATGAAGAAGCCTCTGTTGACTAAAAAACATGTGACAAAGCGACTCGCTTGGACGCATGAGAATATTGATAGTGATTTTGAAAATGTCATTTTTACTGATGAATGTTCTATATAGGCACGTTCTGTCCTCACGCAAGCCTGGTCAACTTCCACCAATAGGCTTGTTCAGCGGACCGTGAAAAATGGAATAAAGGCGCATCTTTGGGGCTGCTTCTCAAAGCAGGGATTCGGCACCTTGCACCTCTTTACTGACAACCTACAGTATGTCAAGTAAGAGCGTTATCGTGTTAATTTATAAAAAAATTTATTTCATGGAACTTTTATATTTATATAGACATTGTACACATTACAAACAATGATGCAATTTGGTCAATAATGTGTCCAGTCACCACCGGCGTCGATAATTGCCTGGCATCTTCGAGGCATGCTTTCTACTAATTTGACGGCGTATTCTAGTGGCAAGGATCTCCAGATCCGACGAATTTCGTAAGACAACTGCTTTAAAGTGTATGTGCGTCTTCCACGAAGCTTCCGTTTAATATTTGCCCACGCATTTTTAATAGGGTTTGCATCGGGCGACTGCGACGGTTAATCCAATGTAACGATGCCAGATTGAGTCTTCCACTGAGTACAGAGCTTGCTGCGGTGTTTAGGATCGTTGTCCTCCTGCAGAATCCAATCTTTATTTTTTGTGATAAACCATCGTTTGGCAGATGGCAGTAAAGCCTTTTTGTAGATTTTTATCATTCTCTCGGCATTTAGGTTGTCGAGAAGCAGCTCCAAAGATGCACCTTTATTCCATGTTTTACGGTTCGCTGAACAAGCCTATTGGTGGAAGTTGACCAGGCTTGCGTTAGGACAAAACGTGCCCATATAGAACATTTATCAGTAAAAATGACATTTTTAAAATCTCTATCAATATTCTTATGCGCCCTAGCGAGTCGCTTTGTCACATGTTTTTCAGTCAACAGAGGCTTCTTCATTGTGTTGCGCCATTCCAGATGATGAGTACGAAGATGGGTTCAGATAGTTTCGTAGGATATATTTAAACCTTTTGCCATTAATTTTGCTTGTCCTTGCCGCAGTGTTAAAGCAGGATTCCGCGAAAACAGATTCACTATTCTTTTTTTATCTTTTTTGTTCACTTTTCCTATCGAGCCACGTTCTGGTAAATCATCGACATTTTTAGCCACTTTATATCGCTGTATCTACTTCTGTACAAATGCCTTCGACTTTCTCATATATTTAGCAGCCGCTGATTGCGACATTTTGGGACCTTTCGGGTGGATGCAAAGGAACACAGCCTCGTAGCGCGACGCGTACTTAGCACTCGTAGCGTTTAACGTGATTCTCTTTTAAAAGATTAAAGACAACTAAATCTTTGTTAACAATGCATCAAGGACTAAGATTTTTTCTATCGGCTTGCGAAAAAATTAGAGCAAAATCTTGTATAACCTGTCAATGAAGTCGACCACGCTCTTACTTGACAGACTGTAAATGCTGAGAAAATGATAAAAATCTACAAAAAGGCTTTACTGCCATCTGCCAAACGATGGTTCATCACAAAAAATGAAGATTGGATTCTGCAGGAGGACAACGTTCCTAAACACCGCAGCAAGCTCTGTACTCAGTAGAAGACTCAATCTGGCATCGTTACATTGGATTAACCGTCGCAGTTGCCCGATGCAATCCCTATTGAAAATGTGTGGGCATATATTAAACGGAAGCTTCGTGGAAAACGCACATACACTTTAAAGCAGTTGTCTCACAAAATTCGTCGGATCTGGAGATCCTTGCTACTAGAATATGCCGTCAAATTAGTAGAAAGCATGCCTCGGAGATGCCAGGCAATTATCGACGCCGGTGGTGACTGGACACATTATTGACCGAATTGCATCATTGTTTGTAATGTGTACAATGTATATATAAATATGAAAGTTTTATTAAAAAAATTTTTTAATCATTAACACGACCACGCTATTGCTTAACAGACTGTAAAGTGAATATGCATTATAATACTATTGATGTACACACTACCAGGCTGTTCAATAAGTTTTGCGGTTTGATAAAAGAGGGTGTTGCTACTAGCCTGAATTTTTTTTTGTTATGTTGGTGCACTCTTTATATAAACTTAGGTGAAGTTTCATTTTAATCTGTTAATTCATTATTTGTGTAAAAGCTATTTAGTATCGATGTGTTATAGTATTTTTTTACAATGGAAAAAATCAAGTATCGTGCAGTGATTAAATTTCTATTTTTGGAAGGTTTGAATGCAAAGAAAATTTATGAACAAATGTTGAAAGTATGTAAGGACTTATCGCCTTTAATTAGTACAGTAGATAGATGGGTTGCTGAATTTAAACGGGGTCGTACAAGCCTTGAAGACGATCCACGTCAAGGACGTCCGAAAACAGCCATAACACCAGAAATCGTAGAAAAAATACAGGACATTGTATTGGAAAATCGTCGAGTGACTGAAAGAGATTTAGTAGAAGCCCTAGGCATCTCATTGGGCAGTGTAAGCAATATTTTGACTAAAGTATTGGGTTTCAGAAAGCTGTGTGCACAATGGGTGTCGCATTCGCTAACAATGGAACAAAAACACATTCGAATGCGACTTTCTTAGCATCATTTAGAGCGTTTTCGGAAGGATAAAGTAGATTTCGTGCGTCGATTCATTACTATGGATAAGACTTGGGTCTATCACCATGATCCTGAATCAAAAGTAGAGGCTAAAGAGTGGTGTGAACCGGGTTCTTCGGCTCCGAAACGAGTTCGTGTCCAGAAATCGGCCAAGAAGGTGTTAGCATCAATTTTTCGGAATGCGAAAGGAATTTTGTTTGTGGATTACTTGCAAACTGGTAAAACAATAAATTCCGAATATTATTGTAACCTTTTAGACAAGCTAGAGGAGAAAATTCGTGAAAAAAGACCCGCTTTGCAGAAGAAAAAAATCCTTTTTCATCAGGTCAATGCACCGTATCACAAGAGCATTTTGACAATGGCTAAAATCCATGAATTAAAGTTCGAATTGTTAGAGCATCCACCGTATTCACCAGATTTGGCCCCTAGCGACTTCCATCTGTTTCTAGACCTAAAATAATTTATGCGTGGAAAGCGATTTTTATTAAATGATGAGGTCATAACAGATGTGGAAGCGTATTTTGCAGCTCTTTCAGATTCTCACTTCAGGGATGGAATTCATAAATTGGAATCTCGTTGGAACAAGTGTATTGATGTTTAGAGAGACTATACTTAATTATAAAGTGTACTTTAAACCACAAAATTGTGTTTTTCTTATCGAACCGCAAAACTTATTGAGCAGCCTGGTATGTATGTACTCTTTTTGGATAAATTTTATCAAGAAGAAATATTTTTATAGAATAAAATAACATGTTAATAATCAAATATTTAAAAAATTTCATCGTTTTAGAAAACGTTTAGGGTGGACATAGTTTGTATATTTTCAAAATTATTGGTTTATGCTACTCGTAGCACGAAAAATAAATAATAGTCTAACTGTGATTCGTAGAGCTCAAAAATTCTACAAGACATTCAATTTGCCTTTCTCCTTTAATAGACAGTGCTCTTTCTGATAATGAGTGCATTTCGATGTGAATATTGGTCAGGCAATGAATGGAAAATAAATTAAAAATACACCACTTCGATCTTATTACTGAATTTGATCTTATTATTAAATTTGATCTTATTAATTGAAAATAGATTCTACACATTAATTTTTAATTATTTCTTTTACTTATAAAACGAAATCATTAGCTACTTTTTGCAAGTATTCTGATCACTTTAAACTTGTTTTTGTTACGAATATGTTCATCTTCCTGTCGATTATTCTATGAGCCATTTTAAAATTTTTCAACCAAACGCTTTATGGTTTCAATTTTATCGAATAAAATGAAATAACTCAATAATATTCTGTACATATGAATACATTCAAATACAATAAGATATTTATTCACATTTTCTTTAAAAATTTTCATTCTTAAATTTAAAATAAGGTTAGCTTACCTTAGTATATAACACATCGTTCAATAAGTCCCAAAACTAACCCAGAGATGGTGCAAGTAGTACCAAACTGGCCACGTTTCCATAGCGTACGAACCTTTACATGAAACGTGTAAAAATTTCACGTTGTTCAGATCACAGACAGCAGAGTTATCGAGGTTAGAGTAAAGTCACTTTGTAATTTGTTTGAAAAATAGAAAAAAGCGAGTTTCGCGTGTTAATAAAACATTGTTTTGTAATAGGTCGAAACACCGTAGAAGCCCAGCAATGGCTTAAAAAACATTACCCAGACTCCTCTTCATCCAAACCAACGATTTGTCGTTGGTATGCTAAGTTTAAACGTGGTCGTACGGACACAAACGATGCGGAACGTTCGGGTAGGCCATTGGAAGCCGTTACACAGGAAAATGTGAGTGAAATGTTAAAAATTGTAATGAAAAATCGCAAAGTGAAGGTCCGTGAGATTGCAGAAATGGCACAGATATCATATAGAAGCGTATTTACAATCCTTCATAAAAATTAAGCATGAAAAAGGTTTCTTCGAAGTGGGTGCTGCGATTGCTTTTAGTGGAACCAAAACAGCAACGAGTCGACGATTCAGAGAGCTGTTTATCGCTATTTACTGGCAATATAAAGGATTTCCTACGTCGATACGTGACCATGGATGAAACATGGATGCATCATTTCACTCCGAAGTTGAATCAGCAATCATCTGAGTGGCGCATGGCTGGAGAAAGCCGCCCAAAGCGTCCAAAAACGCAGCAGTCTGCTGGCAAAGTCATGGCGTCTGTTTTTTGGGATACACATGGCGTGATTTTCATTGACTACCTGGAAAAAGGTAAATCGATCAACAGTGATTATTATATTGACTTGTTGGTACGTTTGAAGGAGGAGATCGCAGCAAAACGACCGCACATGAAGAAGAAAAAAATCCTTTTTCACCAAGACAATGCACCATGCCACAAGTCCATGAAAACAATGGCAAAATTAAACGAATTGGGCTTTGATTTGCTTCCCCACCCTGATTTAGCCCCCAGCGACTACTGGCTCTTCGCTGATCTCAAAAAAATGCTCCAGAGAAAAAAATTTGGCTCGAATGAGGAGGTCATTGCCGACACTGAAGCCTATTTTGAAGCAAAGGGTAAATCATTCTATAAACATGGTATAGAAATGTTGGTCAGGCGTTGGAAAGATTGTATCACTCTAAAAGGAGATTATATTGATGAATAAAAATGATTTTTGAAAAAAAATGTTTTTTTTGTTGTTAGTCTCGGGACTTATTGAACGATGTGTTATATGTTTCGTGATTATTCACAGATACGGGAGAAAGCTATTACACTTGCTCGCGATAAGCACTCGCGATCGTCTACTTAGTTCGACAGTTTAGACCATATTTGATCAAATCATAAACTAATAATATGTTTTAAAAACTCGGCCGATCAAACTTTACAGGTAAGCTGCTAAAAGATGAAGTTAAATGCCTATGATTTCGATATTGTTTACAAGAGCGATCACGCCAATGTAGCTGCTGGCACATTGTCTTGAAATACCGTGAAAACATTTGTGTTGGCTGTTGAGATACAAAGTGAAGCAGGTAAAGGAGTCATAATTAACTGCTGAGATAAGCGGCCCCAGAAACCCAACCGTGAAGTTGAGACAATTCCTCAAATAATCAAAGAGATTGAAGTATAGAAACGGATCCAAGAGTCTTTTAAAAATAATAGCAATAACAAAAAATAAGTGAAGATGATTTTGATGAATATGCTAACTATGTTTCGGAATCACAACGTAATATTCCTTATTAATCGTCTGGCCTGCCAGTGCATATTCATGGTGCACGACACCTTCATAATCAAAAAAAAAAAAAAAAAAAAAAATAACAATCAGCATTGATTTGATATTTCTCCGACTTTGTCATGCTTTTTTCCGCCGTAAGTTAGACAAGAGCTTTCACTGTGAAGATTGTTGTTTTGTTTTGGGATCATAACCATAAACCCACGATTTATCATAATTTAATTTGAACTCATTATTATCATTACTAAGTAATTTCAGAATGCAATTACTTCACTGAGCGATTTCAGAATGAAATACATGCGTGTCATTTCTAAATTTAATGTTAAGATTTCCCAAATTGTAGTTCTTGGTGTACCAAAATCATCTTTTTATTCGCGCACAATTAAATGTTGATCTTCTTTAATTGCAAGTCGTATGCGCTTAATATTATTCGGCGTTGCTGTCGTCGAAAGTCGGCCAGAACGAGGAACTTTTGAAATGATTATACCACTCTTGTATTTGTGTTTTGTCCATACACTCATCCCCAAAGGCCTTCTACATCATTTGCATAGTTTCCAAAATAGTTTTCTAAGTTTTAAGCAAAATTCGATGCATATTTGTTGATCCAATTTTTTAGTCATTTTTAACAATAGCAAAATCCGACGTACGCAAAAAAGGCTTTGTAAGCGAATACACATTGCGCATAAACTACACGTCCTATAAATATTAGTGAGCAGCTAATAAGTTTGTAAGACTTTATATTTGACGTTCATACCTTGCAGAGGTCACTTGAACACTCTAGTGCGAAGATATAAAAGCAGATCGGATACTTTTGGAACAGACCACGTATTTTATAACTAGCGACGGATCGCCGTGGGACAAGAGTATACAAAACCTATTGGAAAGAAATGAGTTTCCGCGATTTCATGCTCCCAAGCCAGGTGAAATAAATACAACACCTAGAAATAACATGTTTTAGTTTGCATTGGTAGTCAGGTAAAAATTAAGACACAAATACTGAAGAAATGTAACATCTTAAGAATGTATTAAAGTTTTAAAATCAATTATGTTTAAAAAATTTTATGCACGATTAGCAAAAGGCGTGATCATAAAAATAAAGTACATTTTATAAGGCGGATAAGTAAAAATCATCGTTTAGAGGAATAATAAAATTTATTTTCGAAAAAGAACATTGGAGGGTATGAAGACGTGAGAAAAATATACAGAAGAATAAAGCAATGTTTTTATTTGAAAAACATCAAAGAAGATGTACAAAATTATATCAGACGTTGTTTACAGTGTCACTTAAGAACCTTGTATGACTAAAAACAAAACAACGCATGACGATGAGTAATATTACCTTATGAAAGAAATCAGCCTAGACTAGTAGGGCTTTTTCCCTATCTTGGAACGGCCATAACAATATATTTACAATGCAATGTATAAGGTGCGGAACTAAGTTCTCGCTATATTTCTTGATGAAGATGCAACTTTATTGTAAAAAAATAGTTACAAATGAATCATTTGAAGTATTGCCCATCGCTAGCTACAACTTTTTCCAATCTTACTTGAGATAGCAGAGCTCGAATACCGTTTTAGTAAAAGTTTTCGTCTTTTGAAACTATCCACGAATCAAGCCAATTTCTGATATCTTTATATAAGCGGAATTACTGATCAGCCAGATCATGTGACATCGAACGAAACAAGTGATAAGCGGACGGCGCGATATCTGGGCAATATGGCGGGTGGGGTAAGACTTCCCATTTGAGCGTTCTCAAGTAGGTAATAACGGGTCCGGCAACGTGGGGCCGAGCGTTGTCATGCAATAGAATCACTCTTTTATGCCTCTGTTCGTATTGTGGCCGTTTTTCGCGTAGTGCTTAGCTCAATTGCATCGATTGAATTCGATACCGTTGCTCAGTGATGGTTTTATTTGGTTTCAACAGCGCATAATATATAACACCAGCCTGGTCCCACCAAATATACATCATAACCTTCGTAGCGTGAATTTCGGGCCGAGCCGACAACGTAGAAGCATGACCGGGCAACCTCCATGACTTTTTTCTCTTTGGATCGCTGTAATAAATCCATTTTTTATCACCTGTCACGATGCGATAAAGAAAACCTTTCCTTTTTTGCCGCTGGAGCAGCTGTTAACAGGCGAGAAAACTACGCTCAACGTCCCTTGGTTTCAAATCATAAGAAACCCAAGTTCCCTGCCTTTGAATCATTCGCGAAGCATGCAATCGCTTGAAAATAGCTTAGCGGGTAACTCCTAATACTAAAGCAAGCTTATTTCCCGTTTGGATCTGCACAGATCCTCGTTAAGCAATGCCTCTAATTCAGCAGCTTCGAAAATTTTTGGTCTTACTCTATACGGGCGGTCGTCAATATTGAAATCACCATCTTCGAAGCAACGAGATCAATTACGGCCCATTGTTTCACTTAGAGCAACATCTTTATTAACGTTTTGGAGCTCCTAATGTGCTTCAGCCACCGCCGAAAGAAGAAAAGCAACATTTCTTGCAAATAACGAATATTTTGCACAAAATGAGACATTTTCACACAACCAAAAGTATATGACGTCAAAACAATTACTACTAATCTGTAAAAGCGATTTGTTTACTATATGTCTAGGCTTGCCTAATGACGTATTTGATGACGAAACCGACAAACACTGCTGGAGCCATCTATTGACAAACAGCGGGTACTTAGTAGCGCACCTAATAGCTTTTCAAGATTTTGCATAGTGATCCCACTAAAACACGCGAGTGCCAAGTCCGTAATGGACGACTTTATCAGACGATTTATATATATTTTTGGAGCACTAGAAGTTACACTAACTGATCAAGGGTCAAATTTTCTGAGAAACTTACTAAGAAGCATGGTTAACAAATTTAAAACTAAACAGATGACCCATTTTATTGCAAATAATAGAGGCCGACGGCGCCTCAGCGATTTATCAATTTTCGATTCTTAAAAATCAAAAACTATTGGTTTTTTTAACCATTCTATTTCATGTGTTTACTAACCTTTAAAAATTATTCTATATTTGTTTCATGCTATATGTGATGCTCTTTCGATTCCATCCTTTTTTATTAATTCAAAAAAACGAAGATGATATTTCGCCCTTTTTTATTTTATAAATAAACAAATCAATTTTTTATGAGGATATAAAATAATTTATTTCTTTTATATCTTAAAAAACCAAAATACTTGAACTGCCTCATATATGAAAATATAGGTTTTAAGGCTAGTTACCCCTAAAAAAAATTGAGAGAAATATGCATTTTTCATTTTTTATAAAAAGTGCAATATCATGTTGGTTTTTTTGTAAAAATAATAAAAAAAGGGTGAAACCGAAAGAGCATCACCTACAGCATCGTACGAATATAAAGTATTTTTTAAAAGTCAGTAAAAAGACGACATTGTTTACATTTATATCTCTATATATACATATATATATACATATATATACATATAACATATATACTTCTTGCGAATAAAGTATGGAAAATTAAAAATCTTCAGAAATAATTAGGTTGCAAATTAACGAGCAAACATTATTGGATTTATTAGTTTCCAAACTGCATTGCTATTCACAGCAGGGTCGGTAAAAAAAAAGAGGAGAAAAGTAATACCAAGAATAATAGTCATGGAAAAGTTGGTGGTTCTGGTACGCATACGCATTATGAAGGATAACGTCGCATGAAGTGGGTCAAACAGGGAAGGACCTGAAGACAGGAGGAGTATCTGTCGATAAACGGGACTTTATTCGACAAAATATACCTCCTGATAATCAGGAAAATACGGGGCCCGGACGAGTCTGTCGTAAGACCGAAGGCTAAATTTCTCCTAGATATTCTAGAGAATAAAGGAGTCGACTTAGCCTCCCTAATAAGGAGAAACATGGAGCAGCAGCAAATCTTGAGGTACAGGTTACAGACTAACAATGAAATGCACCAATACCCCGACCTCGCCCCGTTCACTGTAGAAATGAATCCCGAGGACTAGCAGGAGGAAATTCAGCTTGGAAAAATCCTAAGAATATGACTATTATGTGATAACGCATTTATCCACGCTCTACCTCGCCTACGAAAAGCATTACTTCGGGTCAATCATCTTTGAGGGTGCATGCATAGCATGCCAGCAACCACTACCCATTTGGCGAAATCGCGGAGTATGTCTAACCATTTGGTTAGCAGAAAACGTTAAAGATATTTGTCAAGGTGCCTGGGAATGTAAAGATCCTCACCGCAAAAAGGAATTGATGCTGCCAACCTCGTGTAAGGGATGCCAGAAGTTGCAGCCTATTACCATCTCTTGAAAGGAACTCTGGGAAGATGACTATGCCGATTGGCACGGCGTATCGTCGAGGGAAAGCCCTCACACGTTAGCCAAGGATATATTGTTGCCGCCATACTTGAAGGGGCAGTGTGAAAAATGTAAATAGCCATTGCCCTTCTAGAAGAGTTGCTTTGACTGCATGACAACTACAGCCAACTGAGGGTTGAACATAAATCTAGTGGTGAACCAATGCAATAATTAAAATCATAGGCAAGAATTAGAAGATCCTATTGACTGTGATCGATGCAAGGGATTGCTACTGCTAAGGGTATCCCTTAGCCTTAATCAAGAGAAGGCGCGAATGCGTCAAGGCAGAACTAATCTTGTCACTAAAAACAACCTCTCCCTAATCAGTTTCTACTAACCAATGTTTAACCCCTCTCCCGCATAAGATAAATGATGACCAGGAAGGCCTAAAATAAGCCAATTTATGTTGGAAATGGGTGTCCAAAACTGATGCCTTGATCTCCTTTCCTTTTCCCCAACATGACCGCAGAACAAGGGAAGTTGATAGAAAATTGTGAGAGATGAACGCAACAAGCGCGGATCGGGTAAGTGTATTTGTAAATGACGTGCATACAATAGCAACTAAAAATTTGCGACGCCTCTGCCCCGATTTTCATCATTCAACCTATGCTATTATCTAACTATTATAACTATTACTATTTAATCATTATAATTTAATAGCTAATATTTATGTTAATAGGTTATATAATATACATATATATATATATATATATACATATATCTACATATTATATGCATCTATACATACATATATCTACATATTATATCCATTTATACATATAAATATCTATGTACACCCATTATTTTCACAAAAAGATAAGGAAGCCATAGTTGAATCACATATTAACTCCATTTACCTCTCAATTCTAACCAGATCCAGGACAAAAATTAGTACAGATGAAATTATTAATATATTGGAATTAGAGCAAATCATACATTAAAAAGGAAAACAAAAAGAACACACAAAGATATATATATATATATATATATATATATATATATATATATGACCGATATTTGTTAGACGAAATAACAAGACCAACCTACAATTATATTTGAGGCCGTTAACCCACCAGTTTTAAACTGAAATGGTGAACAGAAAGGGCCGACTTATACTACACAAGGAGCCGATGAAAATACAGATAAATCTATTCGAGCTCTATGTTAGTTACAACCATGGCATCAAGCATTAACTTGAAGAATGTCATTAAAGGTTTAAAAACCTTTTATAGTTGTAATAAACAACTTAAAGATTTTTTGATGGATATCAGGAACGGAGCTGCCCAACTCAAAAGAAATTCATGTGTCAACGAAGAGGAGAGTCAGTTGGAATGTTTCATGATAGACTGAACATACTACTAATGAGAGCTCTAGGAGCGTTAAGGTAGTCCGGCGTGACCTCACAACAAATAACTAAGCGGATTGAACCGTTAGAAGAGGTAGCATTGTGAGTGTTAAAAAAGGGGCAACTGACAGAAATTGCCACCACTGTGCATGGTAAATGGCCCGCTAATTTAAATAAGGCGTATCGAACCGCTGTGGAATTAGAAAATCTAATAACAAGACACATCTTGCTGGACGCTAAACCTTACTATAGACGAATTGAAGAAGACGAAGTGGATGATGAGATATCAGGTTCGTTTAAACGCAGGAGCGATAGATCTTGACCAGAAGGCCGGGGAAGCATAAACTATAGATGAAATGACCGTGAGTATAGTCGTAAAAGCGTTCGGGTCATAGAAAAAGAAATTTCACCACAAGGAGCCCGGTCTCACATGAGGACTAACTATATAATTCATGTAGACGATATAGGCCAATGCAGTACAACAACTGAGTGAAATACTCTCAACAAAGATATTACCGTTTAACGTATTACTTTTCGCTTATAGGAAGTTACGAACGTCTTAATGGACCCCCAGAACAGTAACCGCGAAATAACAGGAATGTATACTACAATCTATATAATAACGATTCAAGTTTATATAACCCTGTGAATGGTAATCATAGACCGAAATACTCACATTACCAGCCAGGCTACGATGACAATAGGTATACCTGGAGCAACTACAGAACAGGAACTAATTATGGTGGACTATGGAATCGAATCCCAGTAGGACAACCTTGGCTAAATGAATCATGGAGAAGAACAGCTAGTAATCCCTTTTAGGAATCAAGACCAACAGAGGGTGATTTAAACTTGATAAGGGCTCGTTACGAGACCGCAATGACGAGCCAAAGTCTATACAACTCTGAACCGGTCCTGTATACAAGAAGGGAAGAGCCCCCGACCACGGGAGGTGGGTCTCAAGGACACAAATCTTACTAGTCCGGAACAAGATACAAAAACCGTTAGGTAAATTAATACGCGTACAGGACCTCGAGAGGAAGATTCAGGAGATGACGAATCTACAGTAATAAGGTTGCGAATCCGCGAAGGCCAAAGACCATGGTGAACCCTCGTGATAGATAACGGAGCTGCGTTTAATCTAATTAAACTCAGCTCCTTGGACCCTGATCTTCAAGTTAATGTAGACAATGTAGGTACGCTTGGCAGCATCACGGATAAGACCATAAGAACCTCAAGTACCACTTATTTAACTATGCAGGAATCGCCGGCAAAATATCACATTGCGACAAATAAGTTCAAAATGGACTCGAATCAAATAACTGGACGAGGTTACTTACAAAAGGAGGAAGTCGTTATATCATATCATAACAAGGCACTTATGATAAGTGGGAATGTCATGCATCCCATACCGTTCCAATCAATAAATAGCTAACATAAGCAAGAGACCAGAAGAATATAGTGTATAACACAAGCGATCTGTGCACGGAGCATAATGACTTATCGGAGACATTCATGAGTAAATTATTCATGGAAAATCAAGAAAATCCAGATCAATCGACTATCAACTAAGAGAAATCCTAAAAACTAGGCAAGTACTCCAGATAAATATTAAATACAGTGAGTTAAAGGGAGGATATTTGTCTAAATTAAAACTCAACAACGACTAAGTATACATGTATAGGAGAGGGAATAGTACGAAATGACCATAATACTTGCCATGAATATATAACTGATATTGCCACAACTCTGATGAACCACTAGTGAGCAGAGACAACACCCTCAGAGATAAGAACGATTTCTCTAAGAAAGACATAGTGAATCCTGAATTTCAGGAATATTTGGACACTGTAGACCCTTATGATGACAAAATTCTCGAAGATGACATTATGGAACAGCGAATTGTACAATTGGAACAACAGTACCCGAATAACAAGAAAAATCCAACTCACCCAATACAAGAAAATAAAATCAATTACGAAACGGGCAGTGATGCTGACGTAGAAGAATCAGATAATATACCCGAAATACTATGCAAAACAACAAAATCCATCTCTGACACACCTTTCTGTTGCAACCAACAACCACAAGCTATAAGTAATCCTCTAACAGGAAAAATAAAGGAACATTAGCGGTTTAGCGAGATAACTGAGATCCCTGAAAGCTCTAAAGAATCCTCGCGGAATACCTCCCTCAAAGAACCAACAAATATAAGCATAAGCTACGGCCAAACATCCGAAAATACCATTGATGAATTACTATCTCTAATATCATTATGTATATCTTCAACTGAGTCGCATGAGACTACTAACACGGATCACAACGATCGGAGCCCTGATGACACTAACTCAGAGAGCTTCGATGAACAACCCTTGCCCCGACTGAATTCAAGAAACAACATTAATACATCACAAAAATGTCTGACCTACAAGAAGGACAATCTAGTACACTTTGTATCTAGTGACATCAAGAGCAAGATATTTACAACAATTATTGTTTGACGTCGGGGCAATAAATCCAATGAACATGAAAAAGACGAGACCAAAGGCGGGCCAAATCCTGCTCACACCATAAAAAGATCATAAAATAATATCAGTAGTTATAAAAAATAAGTACTTTGATAATCTCGCTATGCGGAATTTAAGGATTGTCCTTGCGAATCTTAAAACTGCAATGACTCAAAGCAACTTTACCAGCTTTTGCATTGCTTGAAAAGAAGACATGTTGGATATCCTTAAAACAGGCTTATTAACCCAACTCCTAAGGAAAACGTTCAAAGGTAGCCGAATTACTGTAACCTTATGCTACGGAAAGGTGGATTGTCCTGCACCTAAAGAAAGAGCCGCTATAATACAAAACTCACATGGAAGCTTGATATGAGGACATAGAAGTGTAAACCAGACCTATCAGAAAATCAGAGAGCAAGACACTATTGGTAGAGTATGAGAAATGATGTTCTGAATTATGTCAGAAAATGCCGTGAATGCAGTATGAAAAAGTTGGATCGAATCAAAACAAGAGAGCCCATGATTATCACAGACACACTGATAGAACCATTTGACAACTATCGACGCCATAGGCAAATTAAGAATGACATCTCGCTTGCCGATTTTTTAAGCTTAACACAAAATTTAATGGCACAACGTTGCTCCACATTCCGCTTTTCCATTTTGCGTAACGCACAGCCAAAACACAACTTCACTAATAGTAGTCACAAAAATCACGTAGTTAACGGAAGGAGTTGAGACTCGCACTGAGCCATGGGAGGGTACTGATATACGTGCAAGCAATGTGGTAACAGCGCAGCGTTACTTTCATGCCACACCTTGTATGTGTACGTACTCAAGGAAATAAGGGCCTCTAAGTTTGATAAATACTATAATGAACATCTGAGAATCGTTGAGATAGTGAAGGAAGCCATGACCAAGCCAAGTAGGAATTTCTTAAGGCCTCACGGGAAAAAATTTCGAAATAGGACCAATCAAAGAAAATCCAGGAATGTACTGCGAGCGTATGAAAGTAGTACGATTGAAAAGGGCTAGTGGGTCAGTAACTATTTATGTAAACATAAAAGATTTTATAGAAACCTATAGACCAACTGATAGTTACCAAACTTTACTCGCTAACTGCACTGCACTTATGGAAGAAAATATCTGCCGGTTTATGCTTAGTATGAATCTGGTAGAAGCAAAACAAAGCACCCTAGCTTAAATACAGCCAGAGATAATTACACTCTACGATATGGAACAATCCTCGGAGGCCCCTATAAAAGTTTCAGGAAGCATGAGGTATAGAAGAATGGTGCCGTTAGGATTCATTGGAAGTCTCAGTTAAAACCTATTCGGACTAGGCACGGCCGAAGAAGTTGACAAGATAATTACCAACATAGATCAGTTATTTAAAGACCAAAAAGAACTAGTGCAACTATTAAATAAAAGAAAATACATCATAGTCAAATCTCTGGATGAGCTATATAATACTACGAGAACCCAAGCTAAGGTGATTAATCAAATAGAAAAGAACATGGACTGGGAACTCCAATTCATAGTCAGTGGGAAAAATGAATTAGTATATCTTATCCCTTTAACTATCTATGCCCGCAAGATAGACGTCGCAATGCAGCATCTAGTCAAAAGTAATCAGCAGATGTTGCAAATTATACAAGGACTGAAGGAACAAAAAGTAGAACCTTCTTTCTCAAATAAAGACATACTAAGGCGCTTGACGAACGATATAGAAAAGGCAAGAGGGACACTAGAATTTCCAATACCGCTTTAACACTTACGAGCAGAAAAAGTCGCAAAAATTGCACAAGTTGACGCAGTGAACAACAGAAGGCTACTAATTGTAATACATCTTCTTTTAGTAAAATAAATACCTTAATATCTCTACAGGCTACATCAATTAGTTATACCGCAAACTATCAATAATTATTTATTGAAAACAGGATACATAAGGCTAAGTCACGGATATCTAATCATTAGAGCTGATCAAAATTAGTACATGAAAAAAAACCACGAAGACTTAGAGGACTGCCGTCGCACCCATTATGCCTGCATATGCTTGGCCAACGGATCTTTGGCCAAAACCACTAATCAAGAAGATTGTGAAGTATCGATGTTGTTGAGACCCAAGGTAAAGGTATTCAAAACCTGTGATATAGCCATAACCCCCACCCATATTACTCAATGGAGTTACCTAAATGCCGACAGATCCTGGCTCTATTCCCTAGGACAAAAAGAAATCTTGCGTCTAATCTGTCCTGGACAACCTAGTCAAAATATACATCTCCATGCTGCGGAATTTTAAGAATGGTACCCAGCTGTATAGGCAAAACCGATGAATACCTCCTCATAAGTGAGGGAAACCAACGCAACGACCTGCAATATCTATACAAACCAGAGATAGCACTCAGGAAGTTCACCTTGACTAACAAAACTACTATCAAAAAATGATGAATGCACCTGAAGCCAGAATATCAAGCGCACCTGCACCAAACATTCAAGGATGGAGAAACCGTGAGGAATCGGTACATAAAATTATTTAACACTTAAAACAGATAGGGGATCACAAAAGAAGCATCTCCAATACTTATTACTAAACATACGGCGTAGCTCTGGATCAAATCCTAATCACCGCGGAGTTCATCTTCTCAGCCTGGAAGTTTATATTAGGAAGATAATGCATTATCACAACCAGACCAACCACAAAGTCGAAGTAATCTCCGATATGACCACGTCCTTCACAAGAAATATTACTGCACCCATTTGGATTGCAAAACCAATCGACAATTCAAGACCAATCCTACATGACGCAGATGCAGGAACGCATTCTAATTTCTAGAAGACTGATAAACCAACCATTAACACGCCTACAATCTCTGCTCGATCCACAACTACTATCCATTCACATCCCGGACACGAACTAACTCTCAATCTTCGACCATATAAGATTTAACTGTTCCATAAGAGGGAACGAACACACAAAGGAACATGTTTCCGTAAGACCATGATTTAAACCGTGCCTTACTAATAAACTCTAGTTATTCCGAACCCAAGCGTGTATAAAGCCTTATCCTTAACTCTAGATTCCAGAAAATTCAGACTAAGACTATGGCTGACCGATTCCGAATCAAAGTGACCAAAAATTCAGTGGGTGAATGCAGCTTTGTATTTTATAATCCTCGCACTCTATCCTTATCTGCTACTGTGGGGAAACCTAAAGAGAGAAGACCAGTAAAAAGCCTAGACATTCACTTAAATGGAAATGGGGATCTAGCCGAAGTACTAAAAATAAGGTATTTCAACGAGGAAGACAAAACATGAATGCTACGTACAATGCGGAACAAGGCAAAATCAAGGATTGTGCCCACTAGGCCCATAGGAATTAGACTATTCTGCCAATTACCAAGGAATTTAACTGATAAACTTTTGAATGACTTTGGAATATTCGGACCTTGGATTTTATCAAGATTATCTTTAATGTTGAGCGACAATTCACTTGCGGATACATACAATATATTAATACCACCAGGACCTTGGAAATGAGCCACGTGGATACCCAGGACCATCAATCGATAACGACGAGCTGCGTGCATTAGTGGAGTCTGACCCCCGCCAAACCATAAAAGATCTTGCCGAGAAATTAGGCGTTCACAATTCGACAGTTTTCCGCCACTTGCAACAACTTGCAAAAACTAAACGAGTTGTGCTATGAGACTCTTCCTCACCCTCCATGTTCACCAGACCTCTCACCAACAGATTACCATTTCTTTAAACATTTGGATCACTTTTTAACAGAAAAAAGATTTAATAATGAAGCTGCTGTCAAAAATGCTTTCGAAGAGTTTCTTCGAAACAAAAACTCGGACTTCTACAAAACTGGAATAAATTAACTTGTATCTCGTTGGTAAAAGTATGTTGCATCTATTAGTACCTATTTTGATTAAATAAGTTGTCTTTATGAAAAGTTACAGTTGTTTAAAAATTCATTACTAAATCAGCCATTTCATCTGCAGCAACCTAATAGCAACATTTATAGATTCTAACCGCGAGAGTACGTTTATTCATGTAATTGCAATCTAACCAGTTTTCAAATTTATCAATGCACATCTCTTACAATTACAAGCAATCTAATTTAGATTTTCTATAACTATAATATTATTATAATGAATAACAAACCTATTTAGTCACATATACTCCTATATTTAAGGGGCTATACCAGTGTGAACGCTGAAAATTTGGGTGATTTTCGGGAATTTTTCAAAAGAAAAATTAATAAAATATTTCAAAAATATAATAGCATATCAAGCTATATTTAAACTATATTCCATAATTTTTTTTATCAAAAAATATTAAAAAATGAGCGACTAATGCGCTGTCTTCGGAGGCGCTAAAAAAAAAAGTTGCTTCACTACTGCCACAATACCGGCCGAATGAGTGGCTAAAACCAAAAAAAAAAAAAGTCGTTAAACTAGCAGGTGTTACCTATACAATGTCGTAGAATTTTCAAAAAATATCAAAATTTAACAAAATGGCGTAGTTATCAGAAAAATATTTTTTTTTTGGTCAAAAATATGGTCGCTTTTTTTAATGCCAAATCGTTAATTTTCATCGAATCAAAAAAATCCTATGTCATTGTAGAGTAAATACAGTCTGTCAAGTAAGAGCGTGGTCGTGTTAATTTATGAAAAAATTTATTTAATGAAACTTTCATATTTATATATACATTGCACACATTACAAACAATGATGCAATTTGGTCAATAATGTGTCCAGTCACCACCGGCGTCGATAATTGCCTGGCATCTCCGAGGCATGCTTTCTACTAATTTGACGGCATATTCTAGTAGCAAGGATCTCCAGATCCGACGAATTTCTTAAGATAACTGCTTCAAAGTGTATGTGCGTCTTCCACGAAGCTTCCGTTTAATATATGCCCACACATTTTCAATAGGGTTTGCATCGGGCGACTGCGACGGTTAATCCAATGTAACGATGCCAGATTAAGTCTTCCACTGAGTACAGAGCTTGCTGCGGTGTTAAGGATCGTTGTCCTCCTGCAGAATCCAATCTTCATTTTTTGTGATGAACCATCGTTTGGCAGATGGCAGTAAAGCCTTTTTGTAGATTTTTATCATTTTCTCGGCATTAAGGTTGTCAGTAAAGAGGTGCAAAGTGCCGAATCCTTGCTTTGAAAAGCAGCCCCAAAGATGCACCTTTATTCCATGTTTTACGGTCCGCTGAACAAGCCTATTGGTGGAAGTTGACCAGGCTCGCGTGAGGACAGAACGTGCCCATATAGAACATTTATCAGTAAAAATGACATTTTCAAAATCTCTATCAATATTCTCATGCGCCCAAGCGAGTCGCTTTGTCACATGTTTTTCAGTCAACAGAAATGAACAGCTTCTTCATTGTGTTGCGCCATTTCAGATAATGAGTACGAAGATGGGTTCGGATAGTTTTGTAGGATATATTTAAACCTTTTGCCATTAATTTTGCTTGTCCTTGCCGCATTGTTAAAGCAGGATTCTGCGAAAACAGATTCACTATTCTTTTTTCATCTTTTTTGTTCACTTCTCCTATCGAGCCACGTTCTGGAAATCATCGACATTTTTAGCCACTTTATATCGCTGTATTCACTTCTGTTCAAATGCCTTTGACTTTGTCATATATTTAGCAGCCGCTGATTGCGACATTTTGGGACCTTTCGGGTTGATGCAAAGGAACACAGCCTCGTAGCGCGACGCGTACTTAGCACTCATGGCGTTTAACGTGATTCTTTTTTAAAAGATCAACGACAACTGAATCTTTGTTGACAACGCATTAAGGAGAAAGCTTCTTTCTATCGGCTCGCGAAGAAATTAGAGCGAAATCTTTTATGACCTGTCGGTGAAGTCGACCACGCTCTTACTTGACAAACTGTATATTTAAACGTACTTAATTCTAATTTGAAGTCAATCGGATTATTGTTCTTTAAGTTACGATGGCAGCAAATTTGAGAAATGTCATTTTGAGAAAAACGTGTTTAACAGATAGATGAAGCAATTTATACCTGCGAGCGGTTGCTCTTTAGAAGGCTGCGATTTAAAAAGTATTAGAGATACGTCTTTAAAAATTTTACAGGATATTCTTAAAAGTATAAACTGTCGAATAAGATAAAAAAGAAAAATATCAATGTTTAAAAAACTTCACACTGGTATACCCCCTTAATCACATTATGGAGAACCGTGGAAATATTCATATATAATTTTATATATAATCTTGGGTATTCAATAATAATAATAACCGTAAATATTAGAAAACCAAAGTATAGATTAAGAATCGATTATATTCGCACAGACCACGCAGCACGTCCTCTGTTTACTTGGACGGTAAATGTCTTTAAGGCGGGGGGGGGGGGGGGGAGGAAGTTACGTGACGTAACAATTTAAATAATCTTCATAAAAAATTAAAATTAAAATTTAAATGAATAAGATTAAACTCTTAATACAATAATTATAAATGCAACATACATGGTAAATGTTTAATAAATGTGTCGGTTCCTATACAAAATGTGTAATGCTTGCAGCAACACTGCAAGTTGACTCCTGTGGAAAAATTCAGGAGACATGGAGAATAAACTCATTCATATAAATAGAGAATAACATTCTCCCAACACACGTAAAGAGAACCGAGTTACCCAACTCTTCTTGGCACACACACACACTTAGCGAAATAAATGAACTAAAGTTGCATTTTGGTTGGAAGGCGCAGGGAAGGCTCGGGAATCTAAAAAGACTTATGCTGATGCCTAATAGGCGAAAATCCCAACGATGCTTCTGCGACCGAGTTTTTTAGTATTGAGGAAGAGTGGGCCCACAAGACAGTTGTGAGTTTTGTCGGATAATTTTTGGGGAGAATTTTGAAGGCGTTCGTCAGTTTGTTAATTAAGAGACAGTTTTCTTTCTCGATTTTGGTAACGATTAAGTGATCGATTTTTTTTGTTAGTATACCAATATTTCTTTCCGTGTCGTATTCATCCGTGAGATTATCGGTGTGTTAAAAGTGCACCGTGCTATGTGGAAGTGCAGTAGTTTAACTTGTTTAGTAAATTGTGTAGATAAATATATATATATATATATATATATATATATATATATATATATATATATATACCAGGCTGTTTAATAAGTTTTGTGCTTCGATAAGAGAGGGTGTTGCTACTGGTCTCAATTTTTTTTTGTTATGTTGGTACACTCTTCATATGAACGTATGTAAAGTTTAATTTCAATCTGTTAATTTATTCTTTGTTCACAAGCCATTCAGTATCGAGGTGTCACAGTATTTTTATACAATAAAAAAAACCAAGTATCGTGCAGTGATTGAATTTTTATTTTTGGAAGGTTTAAAAGCAAAGGAAAGTTATAAACGAATGTTAAAAGTGTATGAGGACTCTTCGCCTTCAATTAGTACAGTAGATAGATGGGTTGCTGAATTTAAACGTGGTCGTACAAGCCTTGAAGATAATGCACGTCAAGGACATCCAAAAACAGCAACCACACCAGAAATCGTAGAAAAAATACAGGATATCGTATTGGAAGATCGGCAAGTGACTGAAAGAGATTTAGTAGAAGCCCTAGGTATCTCATTGGGTTGTGTAAGCAATATCTCGACTGAAGTATTGGGTTTCAGAAAGCTGTGTGCACCATGGGTGCTGCATTTGCTAACAATGGAACAAAAACAGATTCGAATGCGACTTTCTCAGCGACATTTAGAGCGTTTTTGAAAGGATAACGTGGATTTTGTGCGTCGATTCATTACTATGGATGAGACTTGGGTCTATCACCATGATCCAGAATTAATACAAAAGGCTAAAGAGTGGTGTGAACCTGGTTCTTCGGCTCCGAAACGAGTTCGTGTCCAGAAATCGGCCAAGAAGGCGTTAGCATCAGTTTTTTGGGATGCGAAAGGAATTTTGTTTGTAGATTACTTGCAAACTGGTAAGACAATAAATTCTGAATATTATTGTAACCTTTTAGACCAGCTGAAGGAGAAAATTCGTGAAAAAACACCCGGTTTGCAGAAGAAAGAAATCCTTTTCCATCAGGACAATGCACTGTGTCACAAGAGCATTTTGATAATAGCTAAAATCCATGAATTAAAGTTTGAATTGTTGGAGCATTCACCGTATTCACTAGATTTTGCCCCTCGCAATTTTCATCTATTTCCAGATCTAAAAAGATTCATGCGTGGAAAGCGTTTTTCATCAAATGATAAGGTCATAACAGATGTGGAAGCGTATTTTGCAGCCCTTCCAGATTCTGACTTCAGGGATGAAATTCAAAAATTGGAATCTCGTTGAAACAAGTGTATTGATGTTCAGGGAGACTATACTGAATAATTAAGTGTATTTCAAACCATAAAATTGTGTTTTTCTTATCGAACCGCAAAACTTTTTAAACAGCCTGGTATATATATATATATATATATATATATATATATATATATATATATATATATATATATATATATATATATATATATATATATATATATACATATATATACAAGGATGGTCTGATAAGTTTCCGACCTCAACGTGAAGATAGCAGCACTTGCCAATAAAAGCTAGCGAATTTTGTTGCTTATCTGCTGACAGTTGCTCGCCAAAGTTTCAGCCATTTTGGATGCGCAGTTGTTAGTTGACAGTCGTTTGAGTGAGTCGATGTGAGTGTTGTTGTGAAAATGGACAAAATTGAGTATCGAGCTGTCATTAAATTTTTGTTTTTGAAAGGCAATACGCCTACGCAAATCAAAAATGAGTTGAACTCTGTGAATGGGGACTATGCACCATCATTTACCACAGTTAAATATTGGGCAGCTGAATTCAAACGTGGCCGTGAGAGCTTGGGAGATAATGAACGTTCGGGACGTCCAAAAACTGCAACTACTGACGAAAACATCGCCGAAGTTCACCAAATGGTGCTAGACGACTGCCAAATTAAAGTAAGAGAGATAGCAGAGGTCATGAACATTTCCAAAGAACGTGTTTGCAACATATTAAATTAAGATTAAGGCATGAGAAAGCTGTTCGCACGTTGGGTGCCGCGTTTGCTCACGTTAGACCAAAAACGTGTTCGAATGAACATTTCCTATGCTCTATTGGCGCAGTTTAGGCGCAATAAATCCAAGTTTTGGCGCCGATTAATTACTGTCGGTGAAACTTGGATACACCATTATACGCTTGAAACAAAAATACAGTCAAAACAGTGGACTGCAAAGGGGAAACCGGCTTTAAAAAAAGCCAAAACTGTTTTTTCGGCTGGGAAAGTGATGGCGACTGTTTTTTGAGATAGTCATGGAGTTATTTTAATTGATTATCTTCAAAAAGAAAAAACCGTTACAGGAGCATACTAAGCATCATTACTTGACAAGCTGAAGGCAGTACTTGCGGAAAAACGTCCACATTTGCAGAAAAAGAAGATTCTGTTCCACCAACACAACGCGCGTCTCACACCTTAGCGGTTGCTATGGCGAAAATTCACAAATTACGGTTTCAGCTGCTTAACCATCCGCATTACTCACCAGACCTAGCCCCAAGCGACTTCTTTTTGTTCCCTCATCTAAAAATTGCACTCGAAGGACAGAGATTTTCGTCAAATAAGGAGGTAATCACCTTCGTGAACAGTCATTTTGCAGAGAAAAACGCCGAGTACTATTTGGATGGATTAAAGAGATGGATGCATCGCTGGGAGAAGTGTGTAGAATTGCAAGAAGACTATGTTGAAATATAAAAAAAATTAAGAAAAAATGTCTTGTATCTGTGTTAGGTCGGAAACTTTTCAGACCACCCTCGTATATATATATATATATATATATATATATATATATATATATATATATATATATATATATATATATATATACTTATAAAATGAAAAATAAAAAACTACACAGAGGAAATTGTTATTGTTCTTCGAGTTGGCCGCCTATTACTCCGACTTATCTCTCTTCTACGCGGGGATCTGAAGCGGAGTTTAAAGCTCGAGGAACGAGTAGTACTCTCAGGTAACAGTTTTTATTATCAATGTCAATATATTTATTTTTGTGTGATTACCTCCTTAGCCATGTCCGATTCGCGATGCGCGAGCGGGCTCGTACGGTACGGGTAGTGGATCCCGCATTAAAATAGAAATTATAATTTTATTGTGTGCGTGTTCTCTCTCACATAACATTGTGTGTGCCTGTGTCCCTGCATGTATGCTGTGTGTTTGACGAGATGGTCGTCCCAAGCTTATCATAAAATTGCTTAGCATTCATTAGGAGGTCTTCAGATGAAGAGTCAAAAGTTTACGGATTAGGATCTTCTAAAATCCAAAGCATTTCGTGTACATGACATGAACACCAGTGCTGAAATTCGTATTGGAACTAATAGTCAACGACAATATATCGTTTACATAACACATCTTAGAAAAACTTTGTTCTACGATGAGTAAAATAATCCTCAACAAGTTTTGAATTTCCAACAATTATTTTCTGTCACTGAACTAAAGTTTCTGCTTTGGTAAGCAAATCTTCTTCTTTAAAGTTGCAACCTATGAGACGAGCTAAATCCTGCCATCATAAATCTGCTGCACTCAATGTAAAACATACCGTTGATAAACGAATTTAGTTTATAATTGCTTCAAGTTCTTCTCTTCTTTAATACCAGTAGAAATTAAAACTTCTAATTTGAGAATATCACTAATATAAACTTTTAGCAATCTAAAGATTTTCCGAAATAGTATTTCATAGATCATGCACAGTCCTAGTGAAATGTGATCTTTTAGCGAATATTTTACCACCTTTGATAGCATAATCCTGGTTTAATTAAGCTTTTTAATTCAGGAAATAATATGTGTTCCGTTCGTGACGTTATATAGATGTCACAAAAGCAGAACACGGAAAACCAATTGCCGTTTGCTTCATTTTCCATGAAAAATGACTTGTGTGGCAACCTTAAAGAGTACGAGGCTTGTGAACGAGGGCAGTTGATTCGTAAACAAATAAAGATGAAGGCAGAGGTTTCGTCTACCAATAGGAGTGTTGAGCAAAAGTCGAGTGGAGGTTCCCCACAGTAAGTGTGAGTCCAAACCCCTATCTACAGTACTGGAAATCGGAAAGAAGATTGTCCATCTTGGAGCCCTACGAGGTCGGTTGCGTGTTAATGAGAGGCTGCAGGAGCTAAGAGCTAATGCAGCTAAAAAAAGAGCACGATTGGTGCTAATAAAGCAGCGTGGCGTCTTCTTTGTTAACCTGGTTCTAATTTCTGTTAGTCAGCGTATCTATCCACTGCCTCACGGATGTTCTAACTGTTGGCAACCCGCAGCTTCTCCGCATTCTCAATGTCATAGTTATTTTTTTAACTGCGGCTGAACGGGTAGTGAGGGGATCAGTTGCCTAAACGGCCGAAAACCACCCTCAAGCGAACCCGACAGATGAAACCGGCTTGTATTCCTCCTTTAGAAGACCAATGAAAGGACCAAACAGCTCTTACGAGCTTTTTCGAGACGGTGGCTCTACTGTTGAGAGAGACTAATAAGCTTCCTGCAGAGGTGTGTAATGTAGTATTGCGTTGTACAATCGCGATTAAGTAGATCACTTTCTCACCTTATTTAGATCAAAGAGAGAGAGAGAGAGAGAGAGAGAGAGAAAGAGAGAGGGGGAGAGATCGATAGATGGATAGATAGATAAATGTTCATTCGTATTTAAATACAAAAGCAAATAATAGTGAAGTTTATAATAAGGAAAATATTGCACTAGAGATATCATAGTCTCCAAACTAAAGTCTCATAACTAAATAATACTGATATAGCAAATCGTAAGTCATATCGAATAAATTAATGTGTGAAACACTTACAAGTAAAAAATAAGACATAAGACAGGCAAATAACAGCCATTAAAATTGAAAATTAATAACACATAGAAGAACTAGTAAGACAAGAATAATAAATTAAAATTAAAGTAGATCAGCAAAGTGGAAAGCATCAATAGAGATATATAGAAATCGAAAAATAAAATAATAAAATACAAAATTGTAATAGTTAATCATTAAAAAAGTAATATGAGGTGTAGTAAACAGAAATCCATTATTTTTGCATTAAATTGATGGTTTTATTTAGCATAGATAGACTGATATGATTTAGGTCAAATATGCACCGTCTTGTTTGATAACTTGTTGCCATTTTGGAGGTAATTTCATAATGCCACTTTCATAGAAACCCTTGTCCCTATTGTCAAAAAACTGGGACAGTCGATTTTCACAATCTTCTCTTGAGGCGAATTTTTCACGAGCGAAATCATTTGTCATAGACAGGAACAGGTGGTAATCACTTGGTGCCAGGTCCGGACTATAAAGTGGATGCATAAGAACTTCCCAACCAAGCTCCCGGAGCTTCTGGCGAGTCACTATCGATGTATGCGGCCTGGCATTGTCCTGATGAAACACAATTCCTCTCCTATTGGCCAAAGCTGGCCGCTTCTGGGCGATTGCTTTTTTCAGACGGTCCAATTGTTGACAGTACAGGTCCGAATTGAGAGTTCGGCCGTAGGGGAACAGCTGATAGTAGATGATTCCCTGCCAGTCCCACCAAACACACAGCAAAACCTTCTTGACTGTCAATCCTGGCTTGACCACCGTTTGCGCTGACTCACCGCGATCTGATCACGGCCGTTGTCGCTTGGCGTTGTCGTAAGTGACTCACTTTTCATTACCAGTAACTATCCGCTTCAGAAATGGATCGATATTGTTGCGATTCAGCAGCAATTCGCAGATGGAAATTCGATCCATGAGGTTCCTTCGCGATAACTCGTGTGGCACCCATACATCGAACTTCTTTTTGTATCCAGCCTTATTTAAGTGGTTCCAAACGGTTTTTTGTGCAATGTTTAGCTCCTGTGCTTACGTGACAGTCGGACTCGACGATTTCCATTATTTTATCGACTTTTTCGACAATTGGCCTTCCAGAGCGTGGTGCATCTTTGACGTCAAAATTACCGGAACGGAATTGACGAAACCAAAATTGCGCGTGATTATCTGTTACAGTATCAGGATCATAAACACTATTCACATTTTCAGCTGCCTGGCTTGCGTTTTTGCCTTTATCGAAGAAAAACTGTGAAATATGGCGTATTTTCTCTTTGTTAGTGTCCATCTTTGACGCGTGCTAAAAAAATACTGAGTCAAGCAATCACAAAACTGTATTAGAAGCTTTTTTAGTGCGAAATCTTATCTTCCTAACGCCATCTAGTGTAACCCGATCGCACTTTCACAACGGGAGATACAGACTACTAAAGCCATCTATTGGTAAAATAATGGATTACTTTTTACTACACCTAATATTATAATAAAAGTCAAAAGGTTAAACGAATAAAAATAAAAATCAGAATATAAATAACATGATATTAAATAAAAATAGAAATACAATGAAGATAAAATAACAAATTTAATTTAATTACCGTTATAGAACAGAATATTGACAAAATGTTAAAAAAATATAAATTACGAGGGCAGTCCCATAAGTACTAGACTGGACAAAAAAAACAGTAAAAAAATTGCTAAAATGTTTTTTATTTTTCAACATATTCTCCTTTCAGTTCGATACACTTTTCCCAACGATGTTCAATAGCTTTGATGCCCGCTTTATAGTAGGGACCGTCAAGCTTCTCAAAGTACCTATTAACCGCAGACTTTACCTCTTCATTGTTGGCAAATCTTTTGCCACCGAGCCATTTTTTCAAATTCGGAAAAAGAAAATAATCCGAGGGAGCCATATCCGGCGAATAGGGTGCGTGAGAAAGCAATTCGAACTTCAACTCATTGATTTTAGCCATCGCAATGTCGCACGTGTGGACTGGTGCGTTGTCGTGATGAAACAACACTTTTTTTTTCGTCAGATGGGGCCGCTTTTTCTTGATTTCATCACTCAAACGCTGCAATAAGGCTGCATAATATGCGCCGTTGATTGTTTTTCTTTTCTCGAGATAATCAATAAATATTATTCCACGCGCATCCCAGAAAACGGATGCCATGACCTTGCCAGCTGATGGAACTGTCTTTGGTTTCTTTGGAGCCGGTTTTCCCTTTTTAGTCCACGGCTTTGGCTGCTCTTTGGTCTTAGGTGTAAAATGATGGACACATGTTTCGTCCATGGTTATAAATCGACGCAAAAACTCGGCTTTATTGCTGCGAAACACTGTCAAACACTCGATGGAAACATCCTCACGTTGCTGTTTGTGCTCCATTGTGAGCAAACACGGCATCCATCTTGCGCACAGTCTTCTCATGTCCAAATTTTCGGTCAAAATGCAATGCACAGCACTTTTTGAAATGTCTGCCGTGTCTGCTATCTCGCGCACTTTTAGTCGACGGTCATTTAATACCATTTTGTGGATTTTCTTCACATTTTCTGACGTAGTGACCTCACTTGGTCGACCACTGCGGTGTTCATCTTGGCAGCTCGTACGATCTTGCTTAAACTTAGCTACCCAATATTTGACCGTTGTAAACGAAGGAGCAAACTTCTCCAGAGTAGAATCTAACTCGGCTTTGATATCGGTTAGACTTAGACCTTTAAAATAAAAGTATTGTATCACATAACGATGACCGATTTTTTTCATATTTACAAATTTTCTGAGAGCGTTCACTTTGGATGTCTGTAAAAAAAATAATAATAAACGTACTGTTATGAATTTTTCACATTAAGTTGTTGAAAGGTGGTATTGTCAATCGCAGTAATTGTTTTTTTAAAACTACCTGTATTTATAAGTCAGGTCGGGTACTTTTGGAACTACCCTCGTAAAATGGAATATAAAAATAATAAAAATAATATAGCGTTAGCGGCGCAGTTCCGATCTAACAAATTGCAGAAAAATATCTTGAAGAGCACACTTGAATGAGGGAAATTGATCCAATGAGAGGAAATTAGGACCTTAATCAATAATTATGCTAGTGGTCACATAAATAAAAGAATTAAGAATTTTCGCTCTGGGTATCGAACACTGCAGAACATTGTTAAGGCTGTCTAGACGACTGGCACAGAGTTGAGGCAGAGCCTAGATGGTTGTAAAGTGATGATAGGTAGCCTAGATAGCCATGTGCCAAAATTGAGAAGGCTAGGGAAGTCAAAAGATACGTACTCATCTAAGCGACTGTCATCCAACCTAGCTCAGCTCCATACGGAGAGATCCTCTTATTTAGACTAATATTTCCAAAAACAAATCTAACGCAGACATTCAGCGCACGATATAATTTAAAATTTTGGTGAACATATACAGTCTGTCAAGTAAGAGCGTGGTCGACTTCACCGACAGGTAATAAAAGATTTTGCTCTAATTTTTTCGCAAGCCGATAGAAGAAAGATTTGTCCTTGATGCATTGTTAACAAAAATTCAGTTGTCGTTGATCTTTTAAAAGAAAATCACGTTAAACGCCATGAGTGCTAAGTACGCGTCGCGCTAGGAGGCTGTGTTCCTTTGCATCCATCCGAAAGGTCCCAAAATGTCGCAATCAGCGGCTGCTAAATATATAAGAAAGTCTAAGGCATTTGTACAGAAGTGGATACAGCGATATGAAGTGGCTAAAAATGTCGATGATTCACCAGAACGTGGCTCGATAGGAAAAGTGAACAAAAAAGATGAAAAGAATAGTAAATCTGTTCTCGCGGAATTCTGCTTTAAGGGGGGCACTCTACCTGGAACTTTGAAAAAATCGATTTTTTTTTTTTTGCTTTAATCTATTCCTATACTATCTGAGAATATTATCTCGAAGTTTCAAGGTCGTACTGATAACAGTTTTGAATAGATCGATCCCGAAGCCGGTCGGCGCCGAGCCGCGCCAAGTGATCGTGACTACGCCGGTCGCGCGTCGACGCCGGCGTGGTATTTCTTATCTGCATTGTCTTTCTATCGACTCGTACCGGTTTTCCAGGATTTTTCGTTGTTTGCCTATGTGGCTTTAGAAATTTTGAGGGTCATACGAATTGGTGACGGCGATTCAAAAACGTACGTGAATATTGTAAAATCGAATCCCTATGGTGACGAGTACCCTGTAGTGAAAAGTGAGTGCGTGGGCCACGTTCAGAAACGTATGGGTACGCGGCTTCGAAAAATCAAGCAGGAAGCTAAACTTGGAGGCAAAGGACGTTTAACGAAAGTTCTTATCAAGAAATTAACAATTTTTTACGGTTTGGCGATCCAAAGGAACTTGCAGTCAGTCGATGACATGAAAACTGCTATTATGGCCACTCTGGATCACTACTGCTCGACCGACAAGCAGCCGAAACATCAAAACTGTCCCAAGGGCACGGACAGCTGGTGCGAGTGGCGCAAATCGGAGGCGGCTAGAAAACTCAAGTCCTACAAACATCCTGCTCGTGTCATTCTGCCGGAGATCAAAAAACGCATTCGTCCCATTTATGAAAACCTTTCTAGGGACGAACTTTTAACGAAGTGTTTGGGAGGACACACACAAAACAAGAACGAGTCGTTCAACGCTACGGTGTGGCGCCTCTGCCCAAAACATTTGAATTCAGGCCGAAAAATTGTCGAAATCTCCTCTTTTATGGCTGCCGGGATGTTCAACGAGGGCAACAGTGCAATTTTAGTGGTGATGGAGCTGCTTAATTTAATCATTGGGCAGCAATGCAAAATGTACGCCGACCAGAGTGACGAGACACGACTCCTCCGCGCGGACCGACGCCACAGCGACTCTGCTAAAGAGGCTCGTACTGCTCGAAGAAAGGCACGATTGGCGGAAAACGAGTTTAACGAGGATTCTGAGGGGTTGCTGTATGGTCCTGGCATAGCTGACTAAAACATCATACTCGTGAGTTCTAACTGATAGCATTTTTTTCCGACCGAAAACTTTGAAGCGCGTTTTTCTCAAAAACTCTTTTTTATAGTCGGTAATCACGATTGCGAGTACACTAATCAACGTAGAAGGCTCGGTGAACACTCATTTTGTAGATAATAGTTTACACAAGTGCGTAAACCTCTAAAATCAGCATTAAAAAATTATCAACACAATTTCTCAGTTACTAACAACAACACAAAAACAAGCGAAATTGAACTTTTTTTTTTAAATCATAAGATATAATTGCGATAATTTATTATTTTGCAATATTTTAGAGGTTCAGGCACTTAAGGCATGTTTCTTCTTAAAAACAAAAAAAATTGCATGTGTTTCAGATAATTGGTTCAGGCTGTGGAGTGATTACCGCGAAAATCGATTTTCCGGAGGACCCTCAGAAGATAGCTGCTGCAGCCGCCATTTTGAAAATTTATCAAACATGTATAATCAATAATTATAGTTCAAACTACTATATAAATATACGTTGATCCTTACGAAGCTGTCTCATTGCTTTATTGCTGAAAAAAAATTCATAAAATCGACCATTTTTTGAGGCCTTAGGTAGAGTGCCGCCCTTAACACTGCGGCAAGGACAAGCAAAATTAATGGCAAAAGGTTTAGATATATCCTACGAAACTATCCGAACCCATCTTTGTACTTATCATCTGAAATAACGCAACACAATGAAGAAGCCACTGTTGACTGAAAAACATGTGACAAAGCGACTCGCTTGGGCGCATGAGAATATTGATAGAGATTTTGTAAATGTCATTTTTACTGATGAATGTTCTATATAGGCACGTTCTGTCCTCACGCGAGCATGGTCAACTTTCACCAATGGGCTTGTTCAGCGGACCGTAAAACATGGAATAAAGGTGCATCTTTGGGGCTGCTTTTCAAAGCAAGGATTCGGCACTTTGCACCTCTTTACTGACAACCTTAATGCCGAGAAAATGATAAAAATCTACAAAAAGGCTTTACTGCCATCTGCCAAACGATGGTTCATCACAAAAAATGAAGATTGGATTCTGCAGGAGGACAACGATCCTAAACACCGCAGCAAGCTCTGTACTCAGTGGAAGACTCAATCTGGCATCGTTACATTTGATTGGCCGTCGCAGCCGCCTGATGCAAACCCTATTGAAAATGTGTGGGCATATATTAAACGGAAGCTTCGTGAAAGACGCACATACACTTTGAAGCAGTTGTCTTACGAAATTCGTCGGATCTGGAGATCCTTGCCACTAGAATACGCCGTCAAATTAGTAGAAAGCATGCCTCGGAGATGCCAGGCAATTATCGACGCCGGTGGTGACTGGACACATTATTGACAGAATTGCATCATTGTTTGTAATGTGTACAATGTATGTATAAATATTAAAGTTTCATCAAATACATTTTTTTATAAATTAACACGACCACGCTCTTACTTGACAGACTGTAGGTCCAAAGAAACAGAAGATGCACAGTCAAATATAAGCAGAGTAGAGAGGATTTATACAATATGTTATCCTTACGAGATAGTAAGCGCGTACTCGCACCTTCTGTTCAGTCTCAAGCGTGCATAGACTAAATTTCATACTGATCGATTAATGAACAAAGAAGTTATAATCATAAACGTAGATCATGCTAGCACTGCATACGCAAAAAGCCGCTGGCTAAACAATTTACTGGCTCCCTCCCACGAGGCGCTCTCCTAAGTAAAGAAGAAATGATATATCCCTCAGCGTTTTGAAGCAATATTTTACTTTGGTCTTGGATATATATTCGAGGCCATCTGCGACTGCTGAAACTTTGCCACTGCTGGCACCCTAGTTTTATCTAATTCATATTACGAATATCCTGATTTATAGTTTGTAACGCCACGGAGATCTGGGTGGCGTACAAATGTAAAGGGAAGCAGGCGGGTTGCTTGCTAGTGCAAGTAAAACAACCGATTAAAAATAGACACTAGACAAACACGTTTATTTGAACAAAAAAATTAGCTTAATCCAACAATGATCGCGTTTTTACGCGAGCCTAGGCCGCTAGCTACACTCGTGTAGCGTGATTTCTACAGCGGCACTTCCGTTTGCATGGCTAGCTCACGGTTAGAGTGGTCGCGGGCATACAAACGACAAAAAGACGGAAACATGGCGCGTAGCACGCATCGCGATCGCACACACAGTCGGGAAGGAACGGGTACGGTTCGGTGAAGGGATGCCTCCTGGTAGCAGCTACCACACCGTAGGTGCACTTACCAGATCTCTTACACGTACTCGAATACAAAAAAAAAACACGTTCCCCCTGCTTTGAACACGCCCATCTTTTCTAAGGCGCTATTTCGTTCGCGACTTTCCGCGAAAACGGACCCTGACGGAGTGTCGACTGCTCGCCATTCTCGTGACTTCTCGCGAAAACGGACTTGAACGAAGTGAACGAGAAGCTCTCTGAGCTGCCGTTCGCGAGCGCGGATTTTTAGATAAGCACTCTGCGCCAGCGCAACGTACAAGTAGAATACGTTACGCGACGTAGCCGCCACGCACGCTCAGCGCTGTCGGCAGTTGACGCCACTGGGCGCCAGCAGCGCGCGTTTAGGTTATCCGCTCGCGAGTGCTCGTGTTGTTTATGTCTTCTCCTGAGCGACGAGAATCTGCATCCGATGTCCAGGAAGTCCAGGTAAATCGACGCGTTCTATGGTTGGTAAGCGACGAATAATTTGTCTCTTCTCTCTCCTTTCCATGTGCGGCATTGCGGTGGATCAACAGCAGGCGAATCGAGCGATAAGCGGTGAAGAAGGCGAGGCGGTGGTGCCGTGGACAGTGATGGCCAGCTAGCGGCGGCGGTAATGCAACGCTTCTATACATATACTACTGTGATCAAAAAGTAACGTGAATTTATTTATAAAATGTAAATTCTTTTTTTATTCTTCTGAATCAATTTCATCCCCTTTAAAGTAACCTCCGTCCGATAAAACGCACTTTTGCCAACGATTTTACCAGTTCTCGAAACAGTCGGAATAGTCTTTTTCCGGTAAAGCCTTCAAGACCTTCTTCGATTTAATTTTATCTCCTCAATCGTGTCAAAACGGCGTCCCCGCATTGGCCTTTTGAGTTTGCTTAATAGCCAGAAGTTGCACGGAGCCAAATCAGGCGAATGCGGTGGTTGCGGAACGATATGAGTCGAGTTTTTGGCAAAAAAGTCGCGAAGAACCAATGCAGTATGACATAGTGCATTATCGTAATGAAGAAACCAAGAGTTGTTCGCCCATAATACCGGCTGTTTCAGACGAATAGCTTTACGCAAACGACGCATAACGCTCAAATGATATTTTTTGTTGACAGTTTGGCCTGGCGGAAGGAATTCGTAGGGCACCACACCACGATAATCAAAGAAAACTGTCAACATGACCTTGATTTTCGATCGACTTTGCAGTGGTCTTTTTGGTTTTGCTTCACCTTTTGCACGATAATCGCTGGATTAGTCGGTGGTTTCAGGGTCGCATGCGTAAATCTAAGTCTCGTCTCCAGTAATGATGCATTTTAAGTGGTCCTGATATTTAGACAGCAAAGTTTCATACACATCAACGCGACCCTTTTTTTCCAAAAAATTTAACGATTTTGGCATTATTCGAGACTTGACGCGTTTGAGACACAAAACATCCTTCAAAATGGTTTGGGCTGAGGCAAATGATATTCCAACACTTTTAGCGAGGTTTCTAATGGTCAATCGACGACTTTCAAGCACCAAATCTTTGATTTTTTAGACGTGGCTCTCATCGGTAGACGTTGATGGTCGTCCAGAGCACGGTTCGTCTTCAACGCGTTCGCGGCCCGCTTTGAACTCGTTGTAACACTTATAAACGTTTTCTTGTGCCATAGTTTGATTAACAAAGCCCTTCAACGTGTCCGCACAAGAATATTCGTTCCGTAAACAAAATTTGATGCAAGTTCTTTGCTCAACAAAATCATGCATTGTAAAAATCAAAAAATTCACTTTTGGTTGTTTACAAAAACACGTGTAAGTCGGAGATAATTAAACTTTCCGACAAACAGATGCTTGGCAAATGTTATAGACAGTCCTACTAACCTAGGAAAAAAAATTTACCTGCCTTCCTAATGCCCGGGAGTTTTAAATGACAATTTCACCTTACTTTTTGATCACAGTAGTATATACGCTCCGGGTATGTACTCGCTTGTACGAAGTTGCTGTGCTTAGGTGTCTTGCCTAGTCTTCTAACCTCTCCTTATCAATATCTTATGGTGTTGTGTGACAGTCTGTACTCCCCTTTCAAGGTGCAGCTGCTACTATTATTTTCTTCTTTTTTTAACTACTGGCTGAGAGGTTACAGGTAAAGAACAACGACGAGAATAGTAAGGAACTTGGAGAAGGAACCTTATTGCAGCGTATGCGAGCACTGCCATCGACTAGCCATGGGCTCTTGAGACTGGCTCATCGCTAAGGCCTTCCTTAAGCTCCAAGCCCATGTACCTGGAGGAGGTGCAATATACACAGCCCTGCACAGCTGTTACTTAGGGCTAAGCGTGGCAGGCCTGCGAGACTGCCTAGATTGTAAGGAGTATTGCGGACTACGAGGAGGCTTACAAGCTATGTTTTAGCCTTCTCATGTGACTGGTGAAAAACACCACGTCACAAGTTAAATAAATTGGCGGAAGGATTCGTATAAATTCAAGGCCACGCGAAGGTAAGCAATGCGTGTGGCGTCACATGCAAAAGAATTACACGCTGATAGCGTCAGTATTATTTTGCTCTCATTACTCTGCCATCCCATTATTCTGTGTACATAATGTATCAATAAAAATTGCAGATGATTTAAGATAATATACCATAAAACAAATCTAAGTACAAATTTCTTCGAAAGAAATCCTTATCTATCAAAAACGAAACAAATATCAAAAAATTATTAGAAAAAAAGATTTAGAACTATAAGAAAAAAGGATCAGAAGAACATAAACCTAAAAGAGTAAAATAAATAAGACATATTTTTTTTTAAAGGTATATATATACACTTTGTCAAAAAAGTACTGGAAATTGTCGATTTAAATCTGGCGGGGCAATTTAGGCAAGTAAAATTTTTTTTTCTAGGTTGGTACAACTGTCCTTGATGACTATGTCAAGTTTGAGCGGAATCTGTCAACAAGTGTGTTTACAGTAGCTGGTTAAGTCAGTCGATGTCAATAGTGCGTGCCGATTTTTTACAATGGGTGATTACGTTGAACAAAGAATTTGTCTAAAATTTTGTGTTGCGAATAAAATTTCGTGTGCTGATGGATTGAAAATGTTGCATAAGGCTTTTGGTTTGTAACGCCACGGGGATCAGGGTGGCGTACAAATGTAAAGGGGGGGAAAGTGGGTGGGTTGCTTGCTAGTGCAAGTTAAACGACTGATTACAATGACACACGGACAAATACTTTTATTGAAACTAAAATTGCTGAATACAAGAATTTATCGCGTTTTTACGCGAGCCTAGGGCGCCAGCTACACTAGTGTAGCGCAGTTACTTGCGCGTGAAATTGTTGCGCGGCTAACTCACGTTAAGAGCGGTCGCGGGCGTACAGCCTACACTAACGGCCGAAAAATGGCGCGTAACTCGCGACGCGGCCGCACACACCAGCCGGGAAGGATACAGGGACGATTCGGGGAAGCTATGCCTCCTGGCAGTTGCCACTGCACCTTGGCACTCACCAGATACTCCAACACGCTCACGGATACTATACGGACGCTCGCTCGTTTGTTTAATAAAAGTTTATTAGTTCGCGACTGCTGGCTTCGATTATCCTGAACGGAGTGTTGACTGCTCGCTAATGGTACTTCTCGCTAAAACGGACCCAAACGGAGTGAAAGAGAAGCTCTTGCGGGGCACTCTCGCGAGCGCGGATTTTAGATAACCGTTCTGCGCCGGCGCATCGTACGTGTAAAGTACGTTACGCGACGCAGCCGCCGCGCGCGCTCAGCGCTGTCGGCAGTTGATATTACTGCTCGCCAGCAGCGCGCGTTGAGGTTATCCGCTCGCAAGTGCAAGTGTTGTTGTGTATTCCCTGGAGCGGCGAGAATCTACCTCAGATGAACGGAGAATCAAGGTAAGTCGACGCGTTCCATAGCTGGTAGGCGTCGACTAATTTGTCTATCTTCTTTCTGTTTCAGGTGCGGCCGTACTGCGGGTCAACAGCTGCAGCTCGGACGATGAGTGGTTAAGAAAGCTAAGCAGCGGTGTCAGTGACAGCTATAGCCTGCTTGCAGCGGCAGCGAGGCAACATTATTAGACACCTCTAGGTGCGTAATATCTTGCACTTAAATGCTGTGCTTAAGTGTTTTGCCTGCCTTCTAACCTCCTCTTTCACTTTCCTTTGATGTTGTGTGGCAGCTTGAACTTCCTTCCAAAGGGCAGTTGCTACTACTATTTTCTTCTTTATTTAATTACCGTCTAGGAGGTTGCAGGTACGGGGACCACTACAAGGACAGGAAGGAGCTTGGAGAGGAAGGAACCTTGCTGCAGTGTGTGCAAGCACTGCCTCGACTAGCCAGGGCTCCTGAGACTAGCTCCTCGCTAGAGCTTTTACTTGAGCTGTAAGCCCCTGTACCTGGGAAAGGTACAGTATGTACAGCCCTGCGTGGCTGTTGGTTAGGATCATGCGTGGCAGTCCTGCGAGACTGTCAAGATTGTAAAAGGGGGTTATTTTAGCTACAAGGAGGCACACAAGCTATGCTTTGGCCTCCTCATGTGACTGGTGCAAAACACCACGTCACAGGTTATAAAGCACTATCGAAAACCCTTGCGTATGAGTGGTACAAAGCCTTCAAGGAGGGTCGTGAAGTCGTCGAAGACTTGCCTCGTTCTGGACGCCCATTGACGGCTTCGACCGCAGATAACGTCGATTAAATTAAGAAAATCGTGCTTGAAAACCGTCATACCAACTTGAGAGAGATAGCACATGAACTTGAGATATTCCACGAGTCGACACGTACGATTTTAATTGATATTTTGAGCATGAGAAAGGTGGCCGCAAGACTCGTTCGAAAAAAGATTAATTTTCTTCAAAAACGCTATCGCGAACAGGTCGCTTCGGACATGCTGGATCGCGCTAATTCGTGGAATGCATCATAACTAGTGACGAAACATGGGTGTAAGAATACGAAATGCAAACAAGCCAGCAAGCATCGGAATAGGTGGGAAAAAACGAGCCGAAACCGAAAAAACCACGCCAAAGCCGCTCAAAAGTGAAGGTGATGCTCATTGTTTTCTTCGATATCCGTGGCGTGGTACACTACGAATTCGTTCCAGAGGATCAGACGATAAACAGAGAGTATTACCTAGGCGTTATGAAATGTTTGCGTGAGCGCATCCGTAAGAAGCGGCCAAATTTGTGGGCGAACAACTCGTAAATTTTGCACGACGATAACGCGCCGTCTCACCGAGCTACATACGATTGTGACCGACTTTCTCGCCAAAAACTCAACGAACACGCTTGAACAACCACCGTATTCACCGGATTTGGCTTCCTGTGACTTCTTTCTCTTCCCAAAACTCAAATTGCCGCTCCGTGGCACCCGTTTTCAGTCGATTAAAGCCATAAAACAAAATTCGGCACGTGAGCTAAAGGCCATCCCGGAAAGCGCCTATAAAAAATGTTTCGATGATTGGAAGTGCCGTTAGCATAGATGTATCGGAGCAAATGGAGCCTATTTTGAAGGCGACCCAATAAATTTTGATTATTAAACGTAAAAATGTTGTTTTAATTTAAAATACCTGGTACTTTTTTGACAGACAGTATATATATATTATTATTATTATTAAATTGCCGTTTAGTTGTACATAAATATTAATATAAAACAGTACATTTCATTTCTTTGTTACATAATTTTTGGTTCTACATTAAACATTAGTGAATTTTATTATTATTTTCTTTATGCAAATAACTATCCTACTGGAGTTTCACACAAAAACCGTATCGTAGGGGTAATATTAGTTAGTAAATTAAGGGGGGAAATCACAGTATAATTTTCAATTTTTCGAAAAAAATTTTTTCGCCTAAAAGGTGCTTTAGGATCTTAAAAATGATATACCAAATGATGGAATACGGCAAAAGTATCCGAGTGCCCAAATTTTTTATTCTGCGGTAACGCCACTCAGGTATGGTATCTCAGTACTTAAAACTTTAAACGCGTTTTTCTCGAAACCACTTTTTTTGAGCTCGCCGAAGACATAACTCAAACAAATCTTCACCGATCGACTTGAAATTTTGACAGTAGCTTTGAAATATCTTTCTCCACGGAGCTACGTAGGATTTTTTATTTTATATGGCTTAGTTTTTTTTATCAAAGATTTGATGGCGTTTTTTTTTTATTAAAAATTTAACTTTATTTTCAAACATGCACCATTTTGTTAAAAATCAATACATCAAAAAAATCCTACGTAGCTCGCTAGCTGTTGTTATATGAAAACTAAAAAATTTTGATTTTTTCTTCCAGATCAAAAATTAGGGAGTCTACGTCTTTGGCTATTGACACGCTTCCAAAAATAGGCGCCTTAGGGCATATGCTGCGCAGCCGCCATTTTTAAATATTTTTTATTGAAAAAATTACATTTTGTACTTTTTTAGTATTGCTATAAAACCTACTTTACAGATTTTCGATTGAGACTTTTACTCAGCCAAAATTAATTCCCGAAAATATGCCTATTTTTTTGTGTGCTACTGTGATTTCCCCCCTTAATGAAAATTAGGAAAATTTAAGAATATTTATAGTTTTAATGAGTGATAAATACAGCAGATTATTATTCAGCTAATTTTGTATAGTCGTTCTTATATTTTGTAAAGCATGTTTGCGACATTAGTATTATTATCTATTTTGATAGAATATTGACTTTATTTTAACTTCTTCTAGTATATTATTTTTAATCCATTCTTTAATTTGTGATTTAATTGATTTTTTAGTAAAATCAAGTAGTTTAAGTGTATTTAGTAACATATTAAATATTTTTAAGCTTATATATATGAGCAATATGTAATCTACTTCTCTCTAGGCTTATTCCAGGTAATTCTAAGCAGAAGTATCAAGTATTCCTAGGATTCAGTGAAAACTCTACTTTGAGATGCTCATATTGATCTACAACTGATTCCAAAAAAAAAGTTTGACTAATATTTAATGGCTTTAGAAGATCATTGGATTTAAAAATCTGTTTGACTATTTTGTGTAGCAGCTTTATCAATTTTTCTATATGTGTTTCATAGGCCCCGCCCCAAACAATTATTGCATACGTTGCTATACTATAAAATAATCCATAATAAACTGACTTGAGTTAACTCCTAGTTGGAATATATTAGGTGTAGTAAAAGGTAATCCATTATTTTGCCAAAAGATGGCTTTAGTAGTCTGTATCTCCCATTGTAAGAGTGCAATCGGGTTACACTAGATGTCGTTAGAAAGATAAGAGTTCGTACTAAAAAAAATTCCAATGCAGTTTTGTGATTGCTTGACTCAGTATTTTTTAAGCACGCGTCAAAGATACACCAACAAAGAGAAAATACGCCATATTTTACAGTTATTCTTCGATAAAGGCAAAAACGCAAGCCAGGCAGCTGAAAATGTGAATAGTGTTTATGGCCCTGATACTGTAACAGCTAATCACGCGCAATTTTGGTTTCGTCGATTCCGTTCCGATAATTTTGACGTCAAAGATGCACCACGCTCTGGAAGGCCAATTGTCGAAAATGTCGATAAAATAATGGAAATCGTCGAGTTCGACCGTCAAGTAAGCATAGGAGCTAAACATTGCACAAAAAACCGTTTGGAACCACTTAAATAAGGCTGGGTACGAAAAGAAGTTCGATGTATAGGTGCCACACGAGTTATCGCGAAAAAACCTCAAGGATCGAATTTCCATCTGCGAATTGCTGCTGAATCGCAACAATATCGATCCATTTCTGAAGCGGATAGTTACTGGTAATGAAAAGTGAGTCACTTACGACAACGTCAAGCGACAACGGCCATGATCAAATTGCGGTGAGTCAGCGCAAACGGTGGTCAAGCCAGGATTGACAGTCAAGAAGGTTTTGCTGTGTGTTTGGTGGGACTGGCAGGGAATCATCTACTATGAGCTGCTCCCCTACGGCCGAACTCTTAATTCGGACCTGTACTGTCAACAATAAGACCGTCTGAAAGAAGCAATCTCCCAGAAGCGGCCTGCTTTGGCCAATAGGAGAGGAATTGTGTTCCATCAGGACAACGCTGGGCCACATACATCGATAGTGACTCGCCAGAAGCTCCGGGAGCTTGGTTGGGAAGTTCTTATGCATCCACCTTATAGTCCGGACCTGGCACCAAGTGATTACCACCAGTTTCTGTCTATGACGAATGATTTAGCAGGTGAAAAGTTCGCCTCAAGAGAAGATTGTGAAAATCGACTGTCTTAGTTTTTTGACAATAGGGACAAAGGTTTCTACAAAAGAGGCATTATCCTGTTCTACGAGGTCTGGCTATTAAATAACGAGACTGGTTCCGAAAAAGGGTTTTATTATGAAAATTATTCTACATTCGAATGCTTCCCTTCAATATACTCCCCTTCCCTCGCCACACACCTTTCCATACGTTTTTTCCATTGTTTGAAGCAGTGCTGGAAGTCTTCTTTGGTGAGGGCCTTTAGGAGCTCTGCCGTTTTTTGCTTTACCGCTTCCATCGACTCAAATCGGGTCCCTTTCAAAGCAGATTTTATCTTCGGAAACAAAAAAAAGTAGCACGGTGCCAAATCTGGCGAATACGGCGCATGTTTGAGCACTAGAGTGCGCTTGCCGGCCAAATACTGCTTTACAGATAGCGCGTTATGGGCAGGTGCGTTGTCCTGGGGCAAAATCCACGAGTTGTTCTTCCACAACTCGGGCCGTTTCTTGCGAACTTGTTTTCGCAGTGTTGCCAAAACTGACAAATAGTAGGTCTGGTTGACAGTCTGACCCTCTGGAACCCATTTAGCCATCACGATACCGTTAATGTCAAAAAAAACGATCAACATTGCCTTGAACTTTGATTTGGACATCCTTGCTTTTTTGATTCTGGGCGATTCAGGCGTCTTCCAATGCATCGATTGCCGCTTTGTTTCAACATCGTATTAAAAAATCCACGATTCGTCGCAAGTAATAATGTTTTTCATCAGTCCAGAATCTTTTTTTGACCTTTCAAGGAAATCTGAGCAGACCTGTTGACGGAAGAGCTTTTGGTCAGGAGTCAGGTTTATTGGCATTAACTTTGCACAGACTTTTGTCATGTGTAATTCCTCGTGTAAAATTTGTCTAACCGTTTCTTTATCGGCGTTTACAGCCTTGGCAATCATCCGAATGCTCATTCGACGATCTGCACGCACAATTTGGTTGATTTTGGTCACTGTTTCCGGAGTTAAAACAGTGACAGGACGACCTGGGCGTTGGTCATCTTCAGTGCTCACTCGGCCCTCACTGAAGCGCTTACACTACTCAAAAACATGCGCACGAGATGGAGAATTGTCCTCATAGGCCTCTTGCAACAATTTAAAGCACTCAGTCAGAGTTTTTTTCAATTTAACGAGAAATTTGAGATTGATACGTTGCTCCTGTTTTTCGTCACACATGGTTTTCGGCACGAGAAAAAGCACGTTCGTTTCAAACCGCTACTGCACGAATACAATAATAGTGACGAGAACGTGTTTTGGTACGTGCATAGACAAGATATCTAGATACCCAACGCACTACTCGTTTTTTTCCCCACCCCTCTACGGCGTTCTCTAGGCGCGCAGTCTCGTTATTTAATAGCCAGACCTCGTAGTCACATTATTTATGTATAAAGAATATTTGTTTTCCATAACATTTTTTTAATACGTTAAATTTAATTTACACACACATATATATACTTTGTATAATGCCTTAATAAGAGCGTCTGACACAGACTCTAGACTAGTAGTACATAGGTATAGTAAGATAATATTTAAAAAAAATTAAGTTTCATTATCAGTACGTTATTGTGATCATTATGTGATACAGAAACATGCTCTACTATATCTAGACTGATTTTGCTCATATGATACATAGGTATGCCGCTAATGGTCACACGTTGCTCTATTTTTACTCTTACGAGCTTTTTTAATTGGCATTACAAACAACGCCTAATAAAATTTTACACATCTTTTTTGATGTTCTTTTAGTAGTATTGTTGCTTAATACTTTTGTATGTTTTTTTTTACTCTTTTGAGACCTGCCATGGTAGAAGAGTGCATTTCTTCGATTAGGTTACTTGGATCCTTTTCATTTATTGTATATATTTAATTAAACCTTGGCAAACTATAATTATTACTATTCTCTATAAAATATGCTTTATTTTAATAATGTCTGCCCATAAGATGTTTTCAAAGTATTTTCTTTCCCCTATACTAATTGACCGTATGTTTTCCTTTATATAATTGCCTTCACAATCTTGAGAGCATTTGTACGATAGCGGTTCAAATATGATCAAAATAAATGCTTTGACACATTTATTTACTATCGAAAAAATGTACAAAAATGTACAGTTTTTCTAGGTACTCCCCCTTACAAGTTACGCATTTTGTCCACCTTTCCAGAAGCTTTTTGATGCCGGTATCGAAGAATTCCTTGGGCAATTGGGACAGCCATGTGCATACGAATTCCTCTACCTCGTCGTTGGTGTTGAATCTTTGACCTCCGAGGGCTTTTTTCAGTGGTCTAAACATGTGGTAGTTGCAAGGTGATAAATCCGGACTGTAGGGGGGTGTTTGAGCACCTCCCACCCAAATTTTGATATTGTATCGAGCGTGAGACGCAAACTTCGAACCGCGTGAATTTTTGCTCAAAGTTCAACAGTTTAGGAACTCATCGCGCCGTTATTATGCGATATTGAAGGTTTTCGTGGGTTATAGACTCTACACTACCAATACTGATGCTGAGTTTAGCCAAAATGTCTCGAACATTTATCCTACGGTCTTCCAAAATGAGTTGTTCTACGCGGCAAATGTTGTCTGGTGTGATGCTGGTTCGCGGTCGACGATCATGCAGCTCATTCTCGACGGTTTCGCGACCATCTTTGAATGCTTTGGCCCATTCAAACACAGCAGCCTTACACAGGCATTCACTACCAAACTGATTCAGCAAACGCAGAAAAATTTCCGTGTTTTTAACGCCTTCCCACACTAAAAAACAAATGACAATACGTTGCGCAACGGTGGACGGCACTTGACGTTCACTCATGGTCGTAGCACGCGCGTGAAACATGCACTCCCGACGAAAACTATGCCACACTGTTCGCAAGGGACCCAGCTATCACATACTCAAGCCACGACCTTCAAAACATACATGCGCGCCATCTACAGCGTTTGTCTCCATCATATTTGAACCACCCTTGTAATATGTTGTATTGCTTCTGAAATTGCTTCTTGATTTTTGCTTCGAATTATTAAGCTGATCTGAAATTCATTGTGTTTACGAGATACTTTCACTTTACCTGGTTCTACGTTACAAAAGATACGAAAAATATAAACTATCGCGGTAGTTTACATCTTTCTAAGAGACTTCGAGAACTTTTTCTGCAAAACACGCCATAAAGAACTGTTCCTTGCATTCGACAAATAACTTTCTGTGAAATGGTTTTTTACTTTCTCCTTTGTCCGAATCACTTTTGTATCATATTATTGTGATCCTTTGCATCTTTTTCCTGCTTTTCCTTATCTGGAGGATAAATTTCTTTATGATTATTCGAATCATATTTTAATTTTTGTTTTGTCGCGATTTCTCTTCTCTCTACGTTTTATTGCTTAACTCTTTACGCCCCAAAGTCTCTCTCTGCGAACGTAAACTTCAGCTCATTCAAAATATGACTAGATCATCTATTTTTTTCTGAAAAGTACCTTACTCACTATTTTTTGTTATGCTCTTTCAGAATCTGCTATCAGAAATTCAAAAAAATTCACTTAAATATCATTTTCTTTTGATTTAACTAAAAAAATGACAATTTTAAACTTTTTTGTTTATAAATTCCATATTTCCTATGAATTCTAATATCTTTAGATGGAAACAATTTACATCATGATTTATCTCAATCTCTTGTCTTTCTGATGCGACTTTCCGTTTTCAGAAAGCTGTTACGGCCGCTTCAAAATGGCCGTTTAAACAATGCAGTGTAAAATAAGACTTCGACAGTTATTTACAAGAACAGGATCAACTTAACAAAAAAATGTTACAGAACACGTAGTACTTCGAATTAATAAAAGAATACGTTCAAATTTTTTCAAAATTTTTGAAGACTTTTTGAATTTTTGGACAGCCACTTATCGAATAATCCTAGAATTATCTTAAAAAATTATGAAAAAATTCAAACGCATTTTTTAACTGATTATAAGCATTTTTGTATTAGTAAAGTTTTTTTAAAAACTTAATTCTCTTTGAGTAAAGAGACCATAAAATCAGTTGATGACGTTACGCAAAACTTTATTATTACTCAAAAAGAATGAACATCTCAAAAAATTCTACTGATGCCAAAATGCTTAAAATCGATTAAAGAATACGTGTGAATTTTTTTAGAATTTTTTGAGACATTTTTGGAATTTTTCGAAGTGGCCAAGTCCGAAAATTCAAAAACGTCTCAAAAATGTTTGAAAAAATTCAAACGTTTTTTTGGTTAATTCTAAGTACTTTGTGTTCTGTAACATTTTTTTAGTAAGTTGATCCTGTTCTCGTTAATAACTGTCAAAGTTTTATTTTACACTGCATTTTTTAAACAGCCATTTTAAAGCGGCCGTTACAGCTTTTGGAAAATGTAAGGTCGCATCAGAAATACAAGAGATTGAAATCATCGGTAATGGTACGGCGTGGTATTTCGCAAACGTGAAGAACACCCCTGGTAATGGTTTGCCAAAATTTGGCTGCCTGACATTATATTGGCCAAGTTAGGGACCAATCGTACTGCTGAGATGACATCACTTTGAGACATTTATTCTTATGCAGAACGATGCACGCCCTTATACAGCGAACGTCACTAGATGCTTTTTCTATACAGCACATGAAGCTGCTATGACACTCACCAATGAGCTATGACCTCAACTCTATCAAACATATATAGGACATAATGAGTCATCAATGATGACGGGAGTATCCAAATTTGCTTAACTTAGCAGCATTGGAACACGCGCTCCAGAAAATTTGGAACTCTTTCCCAAAGCATGTAACTATTCGGCACATGCCAGCGGTCAAGTAATAGAAATCAAACTCATGTTAGAAACGCCACAATATCTGGAAGCTTTTCTACATACTAAAGTAGTAAATCAATTTCTTCAAAATTTTTGAAAAACTTTATCAAAAAATTTTTTTTTGTGCCCTTGAATTTCAACGTTGTTTATAGTAAAAATATATTAGGACCTCGAATAAGTTCTTGCTGTTTTTTCAAAGATAGCAGTAGCAATACTCCGTGCATGGAATTTCAAATGGTAACGCACCTGCAAGGAAGTACTGTATCTAACCTTAAATTTCAGTGTGTAATAGCTCACTTTAGTGTGAACGAAGTAATTTTTTATTGGTTCTGATAATGTCTACTTATGTGCTAAATAAAGTGCATTTGCGGGAAATTTTATTGCACTATATTATTCAAAAGAAATCTGCAGCTGAAGCACACAGAATTCTTGTTAAGACTTACGGTGACAATGCTCTATCGAATGCGACATACAGAGACTGGTTTCGACGCTGCAAAAATAATGATTTTAAGCTTCAAGATAAAAAACGTTCTAAAGTACCGAAAAAATTTAAAGACAAAGGATTTGAGGAATTCCAAATTGGAGGAATACAATTGATCAAAATCGATGACAGACGCTAGCAGAAAAATATTACCAGTAGATGAGTCAACAGTTTCAAAACGTTTAGAAGTGTTAGGAATGATTCAGAAGCAAAGATATTTGGTGCCGTATAAATTGAAGCCGAGAAAACAGCGAAAATTCATTTAAGATCCTTATAGAAAGATTAATAAAATTTTTTTTTTCAATTTTTGCAATGGTTATGATGTTTTTGGAGACAAAAAACGCGATCCTTAATTTTTTGAAACTTTAATTGCTAAATCAAGAAAACGACGGTACAGATCAAAATAAAACTTTACAGGGTTATTGTAAGTATATTGAGTAATAAAAGTCACTCCTAATTTATAGTTTTACTAATGTTTATAATTTCACCGTTGATTTTCCAAAAAACCATAAACGGACCTTCGGTGTCTCTTCAAATTTATATAAAGCATGAAAAAAAGTGTTCCTCAAAAAAATTATTATTGATTCTTTTAGAAAATTTACTCCAGTTTCTGGAACCACTCTTAGATTCACTGTGCGATTATTGGCCCTGAGATATCGATGATCGAAGCTAATCAAAAATATCCTTTTTATTTAAAGTTCGATATCTCAGCGAAAAATGGATGTATTGAGATTTTAAAAAGAGAAAATGGAAGCTGAGTGAACATGCTATTAAGTAAATGCATTAGTTAAGCACAGCAAAATTTTTCCAAATTCGTTGACCGAAACAATAAAAAAAAAAATTAAAAGGATTTACAAAATTTCTTTTTTGTGCTATTTCTTTAGATTTCGTGGAACCTGTACTTTTGAAAATTTTTCAGCTCAAAGATCTCAAAACGAGATACTTTAAGCTTTAATTTTCTTTCTTCAAAGTCTCGATACAACCATTTTTCACTGAGATACAGCACTTTTATAAATCACTAATAACATAGGAAATTTTTTCGATCCCTTGATTTTTTCCACTAGTGTAGTTAAAGATCGGATCTTTTGTCTAGCGACTCAGCAGAAATAATTTCACCGATTTAATCTAGTTCAATTTAGATACGAAACCATAAAAGTATGTGAGCGTGAGGTGAACCTCTCTTCGGCCATTCCACGTTGTACATATGACATTCAACAAAATCAAAGATATTTTTCGCCAATAGGTTCATAAGCTTCTTCAATTTCAAATTAGAAACTCGAGTTACGATATCATGCTTATCAGAAGATTACTGTTCAGTTAATAACTCTTCTTGTACCTCAGGCTATGTAGGGTTACTTGTAAAAATTATAAGCAAATCGCGAAGACTATTGTTACGTACATATACTATGACATCTTGACTTTTTCCGTGCATAAAGCGAGGTCTTGCTGTAAAAGTAGAAGGAAGAATGACGGATTAGCATATAGTATATCTAGGATGCAAGTTAACATCCTTATAAAGGGCACCTTTCAAATGAATAAACTTATCAACTCGCAACTTTAATTGGTTTCAGATGTCATTTTCACCATCGAATTGACAAGATATTAAATAAATAGATTTCTGAAATAATGTAAGTAATTATGTTCTTTTTCTTTTCAAACCATGATTCTATACGTATAAAATTGCATACAAAAAAAAGTTTTAGGTCTATTAGAATGATTCTGTTGTTGTATAATCACATAATATCAATTGTCTCCTCTAATAAACAAAAGTGGATACTGGAAGGGACCGTAAGATCTATGTATTTCTGATGCACGTTATAGACGTCCATCTCGACAATGTAAAAAACTATATCTCTTGAGCTTTCATCTTCATTTACTAATTAAACTGTGTGACATGGTGTTTTTGCACCAGTTACATGAGGAGGCCAAAGCATAGCTTGTAAGCCTTCTCGTAGCCTGCGATACCCCCTTTACAATCTAGGCAATCTCGCAGGACTGCCACGCTTAGCTCTAACTTACAGCCACGCAGGGCTGTGTATACTGTACCTCCTCCAGGTTCAGGTGCTCGGAGCTCAAGTAAGGCTCTAGCAAGGAGCCAGTCTCAGGAGCCCATGGCTAGACGATAGCAGTGCTCGCACACACTGCAGCAGGGATTTCTTCTCCAAGCTCCTTTCGGTCCTTACCGTTGTCCTTTACCTGTAACCTCCCAGACAGTAGTTAAAATAAAAAGAAAATAATAGTAGCAGTTGCACCTTGAAAAGGGAGTACAGACTGCCACACAACACCATAAGAAATTGACAAGAAGAGGTTAGGAGGCTAGGAAAGACACCTAAGCACAGCACCTCCGTAAAAGTGAGTACATACCTGGAGCGTATGTACAGGAGCGTTGTCTCATCGCCGCCGCTAGCAGGCCATCGCTCTAGACCACGACACCGCCGCTTCGCCTTCTCCACCGCCTATCGTCCGATTCGCCTGCTGTTGATCCGCCGCAATGCCGCACATGGAAAGAAGAGAGAAGAGACAAATCAGTCGACGCCTACCAGCCATGGAACGCGTCGACTTACCTGGAGTCCCTGGACATCGGATGTAAATTCTCGTCGCTCAAGAGAAGACATAAACAACACGAGCACTCGCGAGCGGATAACCTTAACGCGCGCTGCTGGTGCGCGGTAGTGTCAACTGCCGACAGCGCTGAGTGCACGCGGAGGCTGCATCGCGTAACGTATTTTACACGTACGTTGCGCCAGCGCAGAACGATTATCTAAAATCCGCGCTCGTGAAGGTGCCACGCAGGAATTACTCGTACACTCCGTTCTGTATTATCGTGGAAAGTAGTCGTGGACAAAAGCTCATTTCTTTTTGTAACAAGATTCGAGCGAGCGAGCGTCTTTGTAGTATCCGCGCGAGTAATCAGAATATCTGGTAAGTGCCAAGGTGCAGTGGCTGCTACCAGGAGGCATCCCTTTCCCCGAATCGTTCCCGTGTCCTAACCGGCTGTGTGTGTGTGCGACCGCGTCGTGTGCTACGCGCAATTTCAGTCGTTTTTGTAGGTTGTACGCCCGCGACCGCTCTAACCGTTTTGCGGTGATCACCGTTGCTCATGACTGGATCATCTAAAATTTAAAAAAAAAAAGAGATAATTAAATAATATAATGCTCTCGCTAAAGAAAGGGTTTAGAAAAACTTTTATTTTTCACAAAATGGAGGATGTTGATAGTCAAAATTTTGTTTTTGACGGAAATTTTGCTCACATTTTCAGCTACGAAAAGAAAATACTCATCGCACAAAAAATCCTTCGTTCAAATAGGGGATTTACTCGTATATATATATAAAAAGTATAAAAAATTTTAGGTCGATAAGTTAAACCGTTCTCGAGCTACAGCTATCACCGATTTCGAAAAAATTGTTTCGAGAAAAACGCGTTTAAAGTTTTGAGAACGATTTTCATGCAAATAAAAATTTTTTTTTCAACATACAGTAAATCGTCTATTCTAGCACCATAAAATGTTCCTTCCTTCTCTTTATTGTAGTAATTTTCCGACTTTGGCGAGCTATTCTTGCTTCCTGAGTGCTGTCTAATAAACGACTGTTAGCTAAGCCGATTCGATTGCAATCTTCCTGCTTCGTATATTCGTGTGCGCGCGATTCCAATTTATTACTCACCAAAAATGAATAATATCCCTCGTGTACCCTCATTGAATATGCAGGTAGCGACATAGACGGCTATGCTGACGATATTAAGACTTGCAGGTAACCTTCTCAGCATGATCTTCTAAACGCTTTGACTAAAACTTTCATTGCTATTCTGCGTAAATCCTCCAATGCATCTTTGCAATAATTCGTTGCTTGTAAGACTTTCGTGAATCGGTTTAATGGCATTTATGATAACTTCTTCAACGCGTAATCACGTTTGAAAGACGCTAAGTTATTCTATATCTTCACCCTTTGATATTTGCACCATGAGTCAGCACCTGGTGGATACTTGTCATGCTGCGGCTTCTCAACGGTTGATTTTCTGTGATAAGACGTAGCCTAAGTGGCATTTTTCATTTTCTTAACCGAATCACAGTTATCACGAATAGTCTGCTGGAATACTCAGACAATTGATCAATTAATTTACCAGTCATTTATTGTGACATATATAAGGTACATTAAGGGCCCTTGAAATCTCTCAGGTAGTCGAGCGCGCAGTTGCCGCTACCTGCCTACTATCATGCGCTAAAGACGGCTCCGTTTAAACTTCTATGTTTCTATAAGTAACAGTCGGTTTTTTCTGAAATTTTTACAGAATATTTTTGAATGCGCTACTTTTAGAAAAGGCAAAAAAAAAAAGAAATCGATTTTTTCAAAATCATAAGTGTATCTCCCTCCTTATAAATTATTGGTATTTTCAGTTACTAAATTTTGGCCAGATAATTTCTTTAAATTAATTTGAGTAGTGGAAGATGCAAGTGATTAACCATCAGTGTGATCCGCAACTCTTTTTCTTAGTCTAGCAGCTAACCGCCTTGAACTTAATAATTGTTTAGGTAAATTAGATTTTGCTTTCTACATTTTACGAATAACAATAATTAAAGATTCGAAATAAAATAGTTTTTAGAATCGATCTACATTCATTAATATCTGAATTTAAACAATTTTATGTATGAAACAATATTAAGTTCAATAAAAAGAAGATTCAAAAACTAACAAAATAACCTTTATGGGAGTTTATTGGATAAAAAAATACTATGGTTGTATAAAATAAAGAACAATAAATTTAATAAATTAGTTTATTTAGTTAATTAGGGAAGAGGAGAGTGAGCGCAACAGTTAGTCTTGCTGTGCGCTCCCGCAGAGTCAGTAGTTTTTCCTAGAGATAGGCAGCATCCAGGTGAACTCGCAGCGAGGTCCGGCAGCCCTTTTTCAGAGGGAGAGCCGCAGGAGCTAGGTGCAGCGGTGTCAAAGGAAGCTGCCGAGAGCTCAACGGCCAGCAGACGAGCTTCGTAAGCCGCAAAGGTGAGTCTACTCACTTATTCGTGCGAAATAGAGAGCGAGAGAGAGAGAGAGCGAGAGTGTGTGTTAGCGAGTTTGCGGTGAGGGTGGCGAGGGATTGAAACTTCCCTGCCCTGGGGAAGCGATAGGCCTTCGTCGGCTGGGAGATAGTCACGGGCGGCCGGCCTGCATCATCGCGTCATAAAGAGTGGGAGAGAGAGTGAGAGAGAAAGTCAGAGAGATTGAAACATTAGTTCAATGATCATTCTATTTTTGTGCAAGGCACTCAGGGCGCACGTAGCTAAATTGGCTACGACGTGGTGCCTACGTCACAATATCTAACTACAAGCAGGCTAACCCACCCGATACGGGAAACAGCGAGTTGAGTCTCTTATTTCTTCGAAACTGCATTTTCATAGAATTCGCGAATGGTACATGTGGTGTATGCGAATACGCATGTATTTACAGATAATGTATACTTAACTAATATACGTTGTAATGTATAATATACAGAATCGTAACTATACACTAAAGGTATAGGTATGTGTGTGTGCGTGCTAGGCGGCCTAATGTTATGTATAATCAAGTGTACTCAGTGTACGCTCCGGCCGGCTCGTGAACGGACTCATCTCCACATGTAATATCAATATTGTAATATTCTTACACTTATTAATTTTAATAAATATTGAACCTGGTATTAACCAGTATATATGTGTTCTTACTTAATGTAATTCACAACATCACAATTATGGCGACGAAGATGTTTTGATATCGTAACTCGCGCAAAGTAAAACGCATTGTTTTTCCCAGTTAATTCGTGCGTGTAATAAATGCCTGACAATTCTAAAACAGGCTGAATTTGGAAGCTTTCCAAAGAACAATTAATAACTATATTAAAAAATCGTGGGGTACCGTTCAGTGACAGTGATAAACGTGATAATTTACGTGCTTTAGTGGTGAAAATTGTGCGTGAAACCGCAGAAAAATCCGAACAATCGGGAAGCGTAAAAGTCGAAGAAAAAGCGACTTTACCAAGCGATCCGCTAGCGTCGACAGAAATAAAAACAGAGGCTACAGATACCGAGTTGAAAGTAAACAATAGCTCCGAGCTTGAAGAATTTTTTGATACATTAGTTGATTCGGACACAGATAGCACAATGTCAGAAAATAATTCAAAAATAAAATTTTGCCTCAATAAGGATAAATGGGATACATTTGTAGAGCGTTTAGAATTTCAATTTCTAGCGCGTGATACGGTTGATGCAAAAAAAGTCGCTATTTTGCTCACATCGATAGACGAAGATGCATATGAGTTAATAAAGCATCTTTGCTTCCCAGCAAAATTGTCGGATAAAAAGTACAATGAGCTAACAAAATTAATGCAGGATCACTTAAATCCAAAGCCTTCCGAGTTGATAAAAAGAAGCAACTTCTACAAAGCATGCCAGGAGCAAGGTGAAAGTGTTGCCGATTTTTCCGCAAGATTGAAAAAATTATCTTTACATTGTAATTTTTCAAATCTCAAAGATTCTTTACGTGATCAATTTGTTTGCGGATTACGCGACCAAGAAACAAAAGTCAAACTTTTTGAAATTGACTCATTGACATATAATACTGCACTCAAAGGAGCGATTGCGCGTGAGACTGCGCAGAAATATGCATCGAGTACTAGTGAAAAAAGAAATTTTCAAAAAAATGTGTCAATGATAGAATCGCAAAATTCTAAAATACGACAAAAATTTTAACTGAATCAAATCATCATCATAATCATTGTGAATTTTCTCGCTCAAAGCATGGTGAAAAAACAGGTAAAGACAATACGTGTTGGAATTGCGGCGGTCGTGGGCATACACGCTATCAACGTCCAAGTCCAAGTATATCAAAACAAAGCAACGAATGTGCTAGTTGCGGGAAAGCAGGGCATCGACGAGATGTATGTGAATACAAAGACTATACATGTAAGCATTGCCACAAGCGCGGACACACTCAAAATGCTTGTTTCTCCAAACGCGCGCAAGCAAAGCGTGCCCTCAAGATGTTAGACAGAGACAGCAGCGACTGTGATGACGTCACTGATGAAGAGCAAGCATCAACGCACTACATCGAACACAGCGACCATCGCAAAGAATTCTACAAGTTGGATTTTATCGATAAATCGTATGTAAACAAAAATTTTGTAAGTGGGGATTACGACGGCGAACCAATGTATGTTGATGTGTGTGTGAATGGTATAAACATTTAAATGGAAATAGATACAGGTACTTGCGAGACTGTTATCTCTGAAAAGATTTTGCATGAAAAATTTGAAAATTTAAATGTTTACGATACGCTTTTCAATTTACGTGGATATGATGGTTATGTTATAAATCTAGTCGGAAAATTATCAAATTTGAAAGCAAATTTTCGAAATAAGACACGTGTGCTTGATTGTTATGTATTGTCCGGCAGGGGCCCAGCGCTTTTAGGACGTAAATGTCTTGCAGCATTCGGATGCTGGCCATTGCATATTAAAGAAAATCTTAATGATAAATTAATGGTAAACAAATTTGACGTAAAAAATATACCGGATTACATTATCAATAAATATAACGAGTCGTTTAGTAATTCTCCGGGTTACTATAATAAAAGTAAAACTAAAATTCATTTAAAAGAGGGCACTAAGCCTATTGCACTTAAATGTCGTCATGTTGCACATGCCTTAAAGCAGCTAATTGAAAAAGAAATTAAACGTTTAGTCTCTCTGGACCACTTAGAACCAGTTAAAGTTAGTGAATGGGCTACTCCGATTGTACCCGTTTTTAAGAGTAATGGCAATATATGTATATGCGGCGACTTTAAAATTACAGTAAATCCACATATTATTATGAATAAATATCCGCTTCACACAATCGATGACATTTTCTCGGCTTTACAAGGCGGTTTAACTTACACCGAGTTAGACTTGCGGCACGCTTATATGCAGTTCGAAGTAGATGAAAGCTGCAGAGATCCACTAACAATTATTACGCATAAAGGTTTTTTTCGCTATAAGAAAATACCAGAAGGTATCGCGCCGGCCCCGGCTGACGTACAAAAAAAGATGGATGAATGTTTAGCTGGTATAAATGGTACAATAACGTACATTGATAATATCTTTATAACAGGCCGTACAAACGAAGAGCATATTAAAAATTTAGAAGCTGTATGTGCGCGACTTCAAGAGTGCGGTCTTCGCATAAATATTGATAAAAGTAAGTTCATGCAAAAGAACCTCGATGTTCTCGGCTATGTAATAGACAAAGATGGGCTACACAAGTCCAAAACAAAGATCGATGCAATGATTAATGCTCTGCAACCGTCTAATGCTAAAGAATTAGCTTCTTTCCTTGGTTTAATAAATTTTTACGCGAGATTTTTGCAAAATAGATCAGAAAATCTAAAACCGTTGTACGACCTGGCTAATCAAAAAGAATTTGTGCGGAATGATAAATGCGAAAAAGCTTTCAAATGGGTAAAAAATGAAATGATATTACCGCGAGTTTTGGCACATTATGATCCAAATGAACAAATTATATTGGCCTGCGATGCTTCACAATATGGGTTATCCGCAATCTTATCGCATAAATACAAAGATGGTACAGAACGGCCAATTGCATACGCTTCGCAGAAAATACCGAAAAAAGAACTTAATAGAACAATACTTGATAAAGAGGCAATGGCTATAGTTTTCGGATTTAAACGTTTTCGAGATTTCATTTTTGGAAAAGAAATAATTTTACGAACCGATAATCAGTCGTTAAAACTTATTTTAGGTCCGCGAAAAGGTATTCCTCAAACGGCTGATAATAGATTTTAAAGATGAGCTTATTATTTATCGGGATTTCGATACAAAATCGAACATATAAGTTCAGCTGCTAATGCAAATTGCGACGCTCTATCGCGGTTACCGGTACAAACGAATGTTGACTTATCCGATCTTGATCCTGACTTTTCAAACGTGCATTTTTTTAGCGAAGGTATCGCAACTTTTGATAGTAAAATATTGGCACAAGAAAGTTTGAAAGATGAAACAATTAGTAAAGTAATAAGATTTACTCAAAGTGTATGGCCAAAGCTAACAGAACTACCAGATGAATTAAAAGCATATCACAGAAAAAAATTAGAATTATCGGTAGATAAGAACTGTTTATTTTGGGGGTTGCGTGCCGTTATTCCAAATAGCATGAGACCATTTATTTTGCGCGAACTACACGCTTTACATCTTGGAATTGTAAAGATCAAAATGCTTGCACGCTCCTATGTTTAGTGGCCAGAAATTGATCATGATATTAAATATACAGTAAATAGTTGTAAAACTTGTGTAATTGAAAGAAAGAGCCCACCAAAACTTCCGTTAACTACTTGGCCTTGGCCTGATCGCACATGGAGTCGCACTCATTCTGATTTTTTAGGACCGGTTTACGGTAATATGTACCTTGTAGTTTATGTGCTCATTCAAAATGGCCGGAAGTTATAAATTTTAAAAATAATACTAAAGCTTACAGACTGATCAAAGAGTTTAAAACACTATTTGCACGGTTCGGTTCACCTTTACACGTAGTAACGGACGGCGGACCACAGTTCAGAATTTTTTAAATTTTTAAAGAAAAATGGAATTAATCATAGTTTTTTGCCGCCGTATTACCCCGCCACGAATGATGCAGCCGAAAATTTCATTGGCATTTTTAAAGATAAAGTCACGACAAATGTAAAAGGGGAGAGACAGTTGAGAATGCCATAAATAAATTCGTATTTGATTATAGAAGTGTTGAGCATTGCACCACGGGTAAGAGTCCTTATCAGCTTATGTATAAACGCGACATACACACAAGATTTGATATGTTAAGATACAGCGTATCTGAAAAAGTACAGAAAAGTCAGAGAGCACAAATAGTTGCAAAAGGTGGTAATCGTAAATTCGAATTAAGTACGGACGATGATGTCTATATAAATGATTATGGTATAAATTCGGAAAAACGTTGTGAAGCAAAAGTTATCAAGCAGACATCACCGTCTACCTTCGTTGTACGCGACGAAAATAATGCGACGCATAAGCGCCACAAAAATCAAATTATCAAAGATGCAAAATCAAATGTAAATCTTCGTAGATCTCCGCGGTTGAATGTAAAATAAGAAGGCGGAAGAGTTGTGGTGTATGCGAATACGCATGTATTTACAGATAATGTATACTTAACTAATATACGTTGTAATGTATAATATACAGAATTGTAACTATACACTAAAGGTATAGGTATGTGTGTGTGCGCGCTAGCCGGCCTAATGTTATGTATAATCAAGTGTACTCAGTGTACGCTCCGGCCGGCTTGTAAACGGACTTATCTCCACATGTAATATCAATATTGTAATATTCTAACACTTATTAATTTTAATAAATATTGAACCTTGTATTAATCAGTATATATGTGTTCTTACTCAATGTAATTCACGACATCACAGTACATATTCCTATAGTATATTGGAAACTCAAGCAATTGTTAAGCTCTAAGACAGTCATACTGTCTTCATAGAGGACAACACTTATTTTTAGTAAAATCAGCATTAATAGTGGCCCTTTATGAATATGTATATACGAGGTCTGGCTATTAAATAACGAGACTGCGCGCCTAGAGGGCGCCGTAGAGGGGTGGGGAGAAAAACGAGTAGTGCGTTGGGTATCAAGATATCTTGTCTATGCACGTACCAAAACACGTTCTCGTCACTATTATTGTATTTGTGCAGTAGCGGTTTGAAACGAACGTGTTTTTATCACGTGCCAAAAACCATGTGTGACGAAAAACAGGAGCAACGTATCAATCTCAAATTTCTCGTTAAATTGAAAAAAAACTCCGACTGAGTGCTGTAAATTGTTGCAAGAGGCCTATAGGGACAGTTCTCTATCTCGTGCGCGTGTTTTTGAGTGGTGTAAGCGCTTCAGTGAGGGCCGAGTGAGCACTGAAGATGACCAACGCCCAGGTCACCCTGTCACTGTTTCAACTCTGCAATGTAATAAACAAATGTTTTAGACAAAAGTTATTGAGTATTGAGGGGCTGTCTCTTCTTCGACCTTGAACATGTCCTTGACCTTCATGCTTAAGGACATTTAAAGATCAACTTTTGTTTTTGAACTAAAATTCTCTATTTTTGACCTCAGATTCTGAAAGAGCATTAAATTTTACGCCCAGATGAGCTTCTGCGTTAGGGGTCAAAGTAAACTCTACAAGTCATTTCAAGGGCAACTGTATGTTTGGTGCAATAAGCTGGTAAATCTGTGTTTTTCGAAACCATGCCTCAGACAAAAGTTATTGGAGATCGAAGTGCTGACCCTTCCATAACCTTGTACATATCCTTGACCTAAATTTCAAAATCATTTGGAGGTCAACTTAGTTTTTCGAATAAAGTCCCTTATTTTCGACCTTAAAAATTGAAAAAGTGCAAAGTTTTACGTCCAGCTAAGCTTTTGCGTTAGGGGACGATGTGAACTTCTTCTGAGTTACACCATGACCTCTAACGTTCATGCTCCGCAGATCGATTTTAAAAGCAGCAGTCTTATGCTCATGTACAAAAATCATAATAGATCGTTTCATATTTAAATTTCAAAATGGCACCGGAATAGTATTTTTAATTGTTCTATCGATTATCGAATACTTGAACTTTTTATTCAAATTATGACCCTGCAGTATGTTGTTGGACTAGTGATATAGATAAGCAAAGAACAATTCCTTGCTTTCAAAATCGAAAATTAATCTTTCCACTCGATTGAGTTCCTATAGTATCTCTACAAAATTTTATCCATTTAGTGCCTCAGTTACTACTTTTCATGTATTTTTTTGCACATTTGTAATTGAGGATTTATTATTCTAATGAAATTCTTGTCATTACAATAGCAAGTTATACGCCTAATGAAGTAGTCGATATTCTTATAACCTTCGGTGAATGTGGTAGAGATTACAGACTTACTGCCCGAACTTATGCAGAGCGGATTCCAAATCGCCGCCATTCTACTGCTCAACAAGTGATAAACATCGAAAGAAGATCTCACAATAAATCACTGCATCACCAAAGACACATGAATAGACTTCAGAATAATAACGACCCTAGGTTGTTTGCAGTTTTGGCTATGGTTCACCAAAATCCCCGTATTAGTACCCGTCAAATAGAACGCGAACTGGGAGTCCCTCGGACTACAGCTTACATATTGTTACGATCAGTAAATTACCATCCGTATCACATTACTTTGGTATAGGAGTTAAGTGAGGTTAATTACATACTTAGAGTACAGTTTTGTAGATGGGCTCTTGAGATGTTGGATCAAAATCCAGATTTTTTTTGGAATGTTTGTTTCAATGATGAAGCGACATTCTTAAGCAATAGTTGTCTTAATAGGCATAATTGCCGTTATTGGTTACCAGAAAATCCACATTGGTATCTTGAGGTGTTTAATCAACATCGTTGAAGTTTACATGTATGGGTCGGCATTTGTAATGGCCAAGTAACTGGACCACATTTTTTTTAACGTACCATTAATGGTCCAATTTATTTACAATTTTTAGAAAATGATTTGCCAGGATACCTAGATAATATTCTTTTTGCAGTCAGACTACATTTATGGTATTAACAGAATGGTGCTTTTGTCATTCTGCTCGTATTGTACGGACATTTTTAAATCAACCACTCCCAAATCGATGGATAGGACGAGGTGGAAGAGTTGCGTAGCCCCCTAAATCACCGGATCTAAATCCGCTAGATTTCTTTTTATGAGGATACGTAGAAAATTCTATGTATAGTGAAGCTCTAACAACAAGATTAAATATGATGGATAGAATACAGTCTGTCAAGTAAGAGCGCGGTCGTGTTAATTTATAAAAAAATTCATTTAATAAAACTTTCATATGTATATATACATTGTACACATTACAAACAATGATGCAATTCAGTCAATAATGTGTCCAGTCACCACCGGCGTCGATAATTGCCTGGCATCTCCAAAGCATGCTTTCTACTAATTTCACGGCGTATTCTAGTGGCAAGGATCTCCAGATCCGACGAATTTCTCAAGATAACTGCTTCAAAGTGTATGTGCGTCTTCCACGAAGCTTTCGTTTAATATATGCCCACACATTTTCAATAGGGTTTGCATCGGGCGACTGCGACGGCCAATCCAATGTAACAATGCCAGATTGAGTCTTCCACTGAGTACAGAGCTTGCTGCGGTGTTTAGGATCGTTGTCCTCCTGCAGAATCCAATCTTCATTTTTTGTGATAAACCATCGTTTGACAGATGGCAGTAAAGCCTTTTTGTAGATTTTTATCATTTTCTCGACATTTAGGTTGTCAGTAAAGAGGTGCAAAGTGCCGAATTCCTGCTTTGAGAAGCAGCCCCAAGGATGCATCTTTATTCCATGTCTTACGGTCCGCTGAACAAGCCTATTAGTGAAAGTTGACCAGGCTCGCGTGATGATAGAACGTGCCCATATAGAACATTCATCAGTAAAAATGACATTTTCAAAATCTCTATCAATATTCTCATGTGCCTAAGCGAGTCGCTTTGTCACATGTTTTGTAGTCAACAGAGGCTTTTTCATTGTGTTGCGCCATTTCAGATGATGAGTACGAAGATGGGTTCGGATAGTTTCGTAGGATGTATCTAAACCTTTTGCCATTAATTTTGCTTGTCCTTGCCGCAGTGTTAAAGCACGATTCCGCGAAAACAGATTCACTATTCTTTTTTCATCTTTTTTGTTCACTTTTCCTATCGAGCCACGTTCTGGTAAATCATCGACATTTTTAGCCACTTTATATCGCTGTATCTACTTCTGTACAAATGCCATCGACTTTCTTATATATTTAGCAGCCGCTGATTGCGACATTTTGGGACCTTTCGGGTGGATGCAAAGGAACACAGCCTCGTAGCGCGACGCGTACTTAACACTCATGGCATTTAACGTTATTCTCTTTCAAAAGATCAACGACAACTAAATCTTTGTTGACAATGGATCAAGGACAAAGCTTTCCTCTATCAGCTCGCAAAGGTATTAGAGCAAAATCTTTCATTACCTGTCAATGAAGTCGACCACGCTCTTACTTGACAGACTGTAAGAAGCGCTTGTGAAGCGATAACCCCCCAAATGCTTAGAAATGTACGACTTTACTTTCGCCGTCGATTACTGTTGTGCTCAGAAAATAATGGTACACGCTTTGAGCATCTACTTGATATGGAAAGAGCTGATAACAATGCGATCTTGCCGTAACTGGCTGGATCACTACACGTTTTTTTCGTAACTGGTAGGGTCTTTACACAATCTTGCCTTAACTGACAGGATCTCTACACAATCTTGTAATGAGTGGTTGGGTTACTACATGATCTTAATTGGCTTTGTCTTTGCAGAGCAACACAACCACAAATCGGCCCTTTTTAGGTCCAAAGAAATGGAGCCGGGAGGACTCCTATGTACTCGTCGTCAGCTCCAGGGGTGCTTACACGTTTAATAAAAATATGCACCTGTAAACATCACGGAGAAGGGGTCTTCTTATTAATAAACCTTTAAATCTGTGTTGACTTGTACTTAGTGGCTAGGTTTGCACTATTTTACTGGAGGCATTACGTTGTTCTTTAGTGCCCAGTCCATCCACAATAAAAGCGCATATTATATCATTGGAGATGGTCACTGCTGTATGGCAGTCTTTGATCTGAGGAGCAAATATTATGATTTAAAAGCTTTTTGCTTGAAACAGAAATTTAACCTTGCAATGGCTTAAGGAGTTTACTTTGACCCCTAACGCAGAACTCCATCTGGACGTAAAATTTTGCGCTTTTTCAGAATCCGAGGTCAAAAATAGAGAATCCTATTCAAAAAACAAAAGTTAACCTTTAAACAATCTTGAAAATAAAGATCAAAAACATGTTCAAGGTCATAGTAGAGTCAGCTCTTCAATACTCAATAACTTTTGTCTGAAACATTTCTTTATTACACTGCAATTTTGTGAGTTGTTCAGCTGCCTAAGTTAAAATGGGACACCCTGTATATCCCTACTTACTCATCGCTACATATTTATCAAAAACATGTAGCCTTGATCTCGAATAGATTATAATTAAATACTTATTGTAAATTATTATGACAAAGAAGGATGCACAATTTAGAAAGCTCAAATCCAAAAGCAATAATGATGTTTTTAAAGAGTTAAGGTTGTCATGTAGAAGGTTGTGTGCAACCTGCTGCGTGAAACATATCAAATTTGTTGATTATATCAATCTTACGAGAAATGAATCCCGGTTAAATTGGCTGAATTTTTTATGTTACGTACCTCAGCGTTTCGAGCAAATTTTTCCATGAGCGCAAGTTCTAAATCCCACGGGTTCTGAGATAAACCCACTTAACCCCCAGAAACAACCTCTACCAAATTACAAGCAGGCTAACCCATCTGACCCTAGAAATAGCAAGGTTAGTCACTTACTTTTCTTCAAATAATTAAATTTCCTTTGCCACAGCTAAACCAGCCATCGGAACGGAACTTTTGACACCTTAAGTTGAGTTCGTATCACTTAGCAAGTGCTTTCTATCAGCCACGTCCAACACATCGCTGCTGAAGAGAGCATCGCTACGGCGGACACGCCTTGAGGGCACAAACGTGGACATTGCGAGATTGCATTTGCCTAGCGTAGGCTTAATACTAAAGTCTACAAATCATAGGCTAGCCCCCCTGTGTAAGTGTACTGTCTGACAAAAAAGTATCGGGAATTTTAAATTAAAACAACATTTTTACGTTTAATAATTGAAATTTATTGGGTCACCTTTGAAATATAGGTTTTCTATACATTTATTTTTATTGACGCTAAATGTTCTTTTGGTGAATTTCTCCAGTAGCCCTTTTAAATTTTTCATTCCGTTTGCCAGATTTTCTTCAATTTGCGTCAGGGAAAACGGTTGATTCTCTTTTATGCATATAGCGTAGAAGGATTTGTTTTCTTTACGCTTCTCGCGATGAACTTCTCCGACACTTAAGTTTAAGACGGTTATTTAACCGTATTCGTGTAGCATTTTTTTACCTTCGTCGTAAAAATGTCTGTCTGAGCTCACGAAATAGATTATATTGTCGTTTCTTGTATACAGCAGTTCTTTCAATTCTATTATAAGGCTGCAGCTCGTTACTCCGTTGTCTTCGTAGTCATCGGGGGATTCTGATTCTTCATTTGATTTCGATATGGGCCTCGTAGACGTAGCGAAAGGTTTAGGTTTTGCAGGTTCGTCAGAGTCGTAATCTTCGCTTTCTTTGTAGTCGACCTTTTTCTTAGGTCGGGGTGCTATTTTACCTTAATTGGGGTGATCTCTTGATTTATTCTAGGTCGTCCCCTAAGTTTTTTTGATGTTTGAGTTGTCGGGTTAGCTGTCAATTGTTCTTTTTCGTCTCCGTCGGTAACCTGGGCTGTCTTTTTTTCTTGCGCGCATTTTACAACGTAAAAGGCGCCTTCTTTAACTGGGTTGCGCGATAAAGCGTCGGCATTAGCATTTAATTTGCCGGGTTGATAAATTACCTTGTAATTATATTTGGATAATTTGAATCTCCATTTCTGGACACTAGTGTTAAAGTCGGCTGTTTTAAACTATACTAACGGTTGGTGATCAGTTATTATTGTAAATTCCCGAACGTATACATATGATCTAAATGCCGTTACGCTGTGTACTACGGCAAACGCCTCTTCCTCATTAACTTAATAATTGCCTTCGGCACCATGCAGCATGCGCGAAGTATAAGCTATCGCCTGATCCTTCACAATTTCTCCTTGAGACAGGACTCCTTCTACTGCGTAAGCTGAAGCATCTATTGTGATTATGAAAGGTCGAGATAAATCAGGAAATCGTAATATGAGTGCGTCGCATAGCATTTCTTTCAATAAATTAAATGCTTCTTCCGTTTTCTTATTCCATTCAAAAGTTGTTCCCTTTTTTAGTAGTTTAGTTAAAGGCTTTGAAATATATGCGAATCCCTTCATAAATCGCCGATTATACCCTGCTAGTTCCAAGAATTGGCGAACGTTTTCTACGTTCTTAAGTCGCGAGAAGTATCTTACGGCTTCCAGCTTATTAGGATCGGGTCTTAATACTTTTTCACGAAGCAGGTGGCCTAGGTATACCACTTCGCGTTTTAGGAATTCGCATTTAACGATCTGTAATTTTACTTTAGCTTTTCTTAACCAGTCCATAAGTTCCGTTATCTTTCTGTGGTGTTTATCAAGGTTGTTGGAGTAGATAATGATCTCATCTAGATAGACGAACAACGTTATACCTCGCATCCCTTTTAACAATTTATCTATTAGTCTTTGGAAGGTAGCGGGCGCGTTTTTCAACCCAAAGGGCATCCTAACAAATTCATAATGGCCGAATGGCGTGTTAAAGGCCATTTTATGTGCGTCTTTCGGATGCTTCTCTATCTGATGAAATCCTGACGCCAGGTCGGGCACTGTGTAATATTTGGCTGATCCTACTTGATCAAATATCTCTTCGATTTTAGGAAGTGGATACGAGTCGCCTATTGTTTTTTCATTTAAGGCCCGAAAGTCTAATACCATGCGCCATCTGGGGCGACCTGGGTAGTCGGGCTTCTATGGCACGGCCTAAGCCGGTACGTTGCGGGGTGAATTGAAGTTCTTTATGACTCCTGACTTCAACAGTTCGTTCACCTGTTGATTTATGACATCTTTTAATGCATGTTGGAAGCGATATTGCTTTGTATCGACTGGATCATTGTCAGTCGTGGGGATTTCATCCGTTATAAGGTCTGTTCCCGGAAGTTCATCGCCGGATAGGTAGAATATATCCCTGTTGTTTTTTACCAGATCGACTACGTATGACTTTTTGTGGTCGTCTAAGTAATTGGTTCGTAAATAATTCTTGATGTTTTCCTTGACTTTTGGTTCTTCGAGAGACCCGGGGTCTCCGAAGTTGGCGATTGACTTGAGCTGGTAGTCCAGGTCGTTCGTTATATCATTTTCCGAAGTCAGGTAACTATTTCTTGTAGCCACATTACTATCGTGGTCATCGTCCTTTATTATCTCTGACATTTGCTTTGGGGTACGTAACGCTGAATGGAGCTCCAGTTTCAAAAGGTAGTGCGACGTCGTTACATACCATCAGGTGGTTAGGGTAGTCGAGGTGTACTCGAAAGTAACGCAGAAAATCGCAACCTAGTACACCTTTTCCTGGGATGTAGATGTCGTCTTTTATCACTGAGAACTTTATTCTGCTTCCTAACAATGAGATTTCTACCGTTCTCTAGGTAAGTATCATCCCTTTTCCGATTCCTCGCAACGTAAATTTTTCCGATGTGTCGATTTCCTCTTCGGGCGGTATCAGACTTAATTTTATTAAGTTCATTTCTGACCCTGAATCGATTAGTAATCTCTATTCTACGAGAGTAGGGGGATTAGGAATTTTTAGAAATGGTAATCCGGTTTTTCATCGTCTGTGATGTTATGCAGATTTTTTATTAATTGGGATCGATCCTCGTCGTCCGAGATAATCTTGATGTGTTTATTATTCAGCGTCATTAGGTTATTTTCAAAGTCCAGTTCTGCTTTGGTGGTTTCAAAGAAATTCGCTTCTAACACTCTGTCGTAGGGGATGAGAAAATTATTTCCTACCACTATAAATTCTATTATAGTTTCCTCAAATTTGATCTTTGCTTTTCCCAGACCTTCCTCCGTCTCACCTCCTAGGCGGTGGAGGGTATATCTGTCCTGACTTTTAAGATATTTATGGTCTGGCAAAACATATGCCTTTAACACACTCACTTCTGACCCAGTATCGATCATGAGGGTGTTAGGGAATTGGGTTTGTAGGAGGTTAAGGCTTACGAACGCGATAATTCTGCAGGTTTCTATGGTATTAATTCTGCTCGGTGATCCTTCAGTTCTATTGACAGCGATGAGCGCACTTGAGGTTATGGGGTCTCTCTGGAGGCACTTTATTGGGAGGGACTTCTCTCGTTTTTTGGCTAGCTATAATTCCTTTTCCGGCATTCGGTGATAGTGTGCCCCTTAATTTGGCAGTAACTACATGTGAGTACATTGTTTCCATTAGAGAATTTTTGCTAGTGGCAGACAGCTGCCGTGTGGCCGGGTTTGTCGCATTTATAACAGTGTATCTCAGCTCGAGGTGCATTGCTTGATTGTGTAAAGCAGTTAGGTGCTTAGTGTCCTGGCTTGTTGCACAGCTGGCATACATCGACTTTGTGTATGTTTTTAATACATCTTATTGCAGTATGCCTTTTCTGTCCGCAAATTTGTTATTTGACATTATCATTGCAGAAGTTGGCGCTGTGTCCTGTTTTACGGCATATTTAGCATGCTTTCGCTTTGAGGAAACAAGTTTCTTCTGAATGGCCTGGTTTGTTACAGAACCGGCACGTTGTTGGTCTGTTTAATCGGACCTCGTGTCTGGTTTCTTCCGCCCTTATTGGCTCTAGTTTCGCGGGTCCTCAGCTTGTCGAAAAAAAACCTCTTCTATTGGGCCTTTGTCTACAAGGTCTGGCTATTAAATAACAAGACTGCGCGCCTAGAGGGCGCCGTAGAGGGGTGGGGAAAAAAACGAGTAGTGCGTTGGGTATCTAGATATCTTGTCTATGCACGTACCAAAACACGTTCTCGTCACTATTATTGTATTTGTGCAGTAGCGGTTTGAAACGAACGTGCTTTTTCTCGTGCCGAAAACCATGTGTGACGAAAAACAGGAGCAACGTATCGATCTCAAATTTCTCGTTAAATTAAAAAAAACTCTGACTGAGTGCTGTGAATTGTTGCAAGAGGCCTATGGGGACAATTCTCTATTTCGTGCGCGTGTTTTTGAGTGGTGTAAGCGCTTTAGTGAGGGCCGAGTAAGCACTGAAGATGACCAACGCCCAGATCGCCCTGTCACTGTTTTAACCCCGGAAACAGTGACCAAAATCAACCAAATTGTGCGTGCAGATCCTCGAATGAGCATCCGCATGATTGCCGAGGCTGTAAACGCCGATAAAGAAACGGTTAGACAAATTTTACACGAGGAATTACACATGACAAAAGTCTGTGCGAAGTTTGTGCCAAAAAACCTGACTCCTGATCAAAAGCTCTTGCGTCAACAGGTCTGCTCAGATTTCCTTGAAAGGTTAAAAAAAGATTTCAGACTGATAAAAAACATTATTACTTGTAACGAAACGTGGATTTTTTTAATACGATGCTGAAACAAAGCGGTAATCGATGCATTGGAAAACGCCTGAATCGCCCAGAATCAAAAAAGCAAGGATGTCCAAATCAAAATTCAAGGCAATGTTGATCGTTTTTTTCGACATTAACGGTATTGTTATGACGAAATGGGTTCTAGAGGGTCAGACTGTCAACCAGACTTACTATTTGTCAGTTTTGGCAACACTGCGAGAACGAGTTCGTAAGAAACGGCCCAAGTTGTGGAAGAACAACTCGTGGATTTTGCACCAGGACAACGCACCTGCCCATAACGCGCTATCTGTGAACCAGTATTTGGCCGGTAAGCGCACTCCAGTGCTCGAACACGCGCCGTACTCACCAGATTTGGCACCGTGCGACTTCTTTTTGTTTCCGAAGATAAAATCTGCTTTGAAAAGGACCCGATTTGAGTCGATGGAAGCGGTAAAGCAAAAAACAGCAGAGCTCCTGAAGGCCCTCACCAAAAAAGACTTCCAGCACTACTTCGATCAATGGAAAAAACGTATGGAAAGGTGTGTGGCAAGAGAAGGAGAGTATATTGAAGGGAAGCATTTGAATGTAGAATAATATTTATAATAAAACCCTTTTTCGGAACCAGTCTCGTTATTTAATAGCCAGACCTTGTATACCCAGTTGCAAAAATCCACGTGCAAATCTACATGGAAATCCACGTGGATTTTTACATGGAAATTTACACTGAAATCAGTCCAATAACACACTGTATGTGAATTGTCACGTAGATTTCCGCGTAGATTTTTACGTGGATTTCCGCGTAGATTACCACGTGGGTTCCAACGTAAAATCAGTGTAGAAATCTACGTGGAAACCAGTGTCAACATCTATGTGGAAATCAGGGTAGTAATGCACGTACTAGGTTGTTCAAAAAGTTTTGAAAGCGACATCTATAGAGCAGTAAAAGAACCAAAATTTTTACGTTATTTTAATATTTTATCTTTCATATAAACATACCCAAAGTTTCATTCCACTCTGTCAATTCATTGTTTGTTTACAAGCCATTTGAAGTTGACGTGTCAGTGTATTTTCTTTACAATGGAAAAAACCGAATATCGTGCAGTGATAAAATTCTTTGTTTTGGAAGGTTTATCAGCAACGGAAATTCATACAAAAATGGTGAAACTGTTAAAGAAATCTGCTCCTTCATTTTCAACTGTGCATCAATGGGTTTTAGAGTTTAGACGTGGTCGAAAAAGCGTTGAAGACGATCCACGCTCAGGACGTCCAAAAAGTGCATCAACACCAGCATTCATAGCAAAAGTACAGGATATGGTTTTGGAAAATCGTCGATTGACTGAGAGAGATTGAGCAGAGGCCCTAGACATCTCATTAGGCAGTTCGAGTCATATTTTAAATGAAGTTTTGGGTTTCAGAAAGCTCTGAGCACAATGGGTGCCGCATTCGCTAACAATGGAACAAAAACACATTCGAATGCGACTTTCTCAGCAACATTTAGAGCGTTTTCGAAATGATAAAGTGGATTTTGTGCGTCGATTTATCACTATAGATGAGACTTGGGTCTATCACCATGACCCTGAATCAAAACAAGAGGCTAAAGAGTGGTGTCAACCAGGCACTTCGACACCGAAGCGAGTTCGTGTCCAGAAATCGGCGAAGAAGGTGTTAGCGTCAGTTTTTTGGGATGCAAAAGGGATTTTGTTGGTGGATTATCTACAAACTGGCAAAACAATAAATTCTGAATATTATTGTAACCTTTTGGACCGATTGGATGAAAAAATTAGTGAAAAAAGACCCGGTTTGCACAAGAAAAAAATCATTTTTCATCAGACAATGCACCCGCTCACACAGCTCAAAAAACCATCACTAAAATAACCGAATTAAAGTACGAATTGTTGCAGCATCCACCTTATTCGCCTGATTTAGCTCCCACTGACTTCTGGCTGTTTCCACACCTCAAAAAATTCCTTCGTGGTAAGCATTTTTCATCAAACGAAGAGGTTATAGCCGTCGTAGAGGAGTATTTTGCAGGCCTTGCAGAAAGTCACTTCCATGATGGGATAAACAAGTTGGAATACCGTTGGACCAAGTGTATTGAACTTATGGGAGATTATACTGAGCAATAAAAGTAATTTCACCAACAGAAAAAAGTATCTTCATTTCCGCTTTCAAAACTTTTTGAACAACCTAGTAGAAATCAGTGTAGAAATGTACGTAGAAATAAGTGTAAAAACCCACACAGATTGAAAGGTTTTTAAAATGTTCTTAAAACGTTACATGAAAGGATAAAAACCTTTTTAAAAGCTTTCAAAGAATGTTTTTAAAATGAGTTTATGTCCGTTTTCAAACCCTTTAGCAACGTTTTCTAGCTCCTCTTATAAACCTTTCGATACAAGTTTTAAAAGCATTTCTATAAAAGTTATACAAATATTGAAAAAAAACATTTTTGAAGGTAGTTGATGAAACCTTTTAAAATACTTTCTCAAAACCTTTATAAAAACTTTAATTAAGTATTTTATATATTTTAGAATTGTAACAGGGGTAACTTGTTACGTCCTGTTAGCAAAGCAGGACCTTCCTTTGGTCCTGCTTTTATTCATTCATGTGTGTGGGGCCTTGCCTAGGGCCCCGCTGCCGGTGATGCTTTTACCGGGCTCGGCTACTCAGTTTGTGTGCCAATGCTAGATTAGCACACTCGCGGAGGCAGCGGTATTCGAGATGGGGAAGCTGTAGGGAACAAATTAAATAAAAAGGCACCAGCTCAGTGTTAACTGCTTATTTAATAGATAAAGCAACAAAAGTAATACCAAATACACTAATTATTGCGGAGAGGTCCCTTGGGAGTGAAGAGCAATTAGTATTGCCTCACGCGCAATACTAATCCACGTGGTGCGCACTGCGCATGCGCACCCTCTTTACTTCACGCGGCTACACACACACGTGTAGTCTATGGACGACGGATATAGAGAGAGCAGTTCTCTCTCTATACCGCCGTAGTCTATGACTGCCCGAGTGAGAGCGTCTCTCTCTCACTCTCACTCGACGCTGCAGTCTATGGTTGAGCAAGAGAGCTCGTTTCACTCGCTCAACTGCGTGCCCAAAGGTTGTACGAGTAAGAGTGGCTTTACCTTACTCGTATGCCTATTCTATGATAGTGCGAGAAAGAGATCGATCCTCTCACTCGCACTTTTACGGCCTAATCGATTTAGATTTACGCGGTCTCGCGCTTACGCTCCTCTATATATATATATATATATATATATATATATGCCTGACGCGATCACCAACGCGTCGGGGAATTTAAATATAATTACTCGCGAACTAATCTATATCTACCTAAGCGGCCACTCACTTTGTTCTAATTAACCGCAGGGATCGTCCTCTCAATATGTGCGTCGGAGACTCTGCGGAAAATCCTCGGAAAACTCGCGTATGTGTTCGAGATAAAATTCTCTCTGTATAAAATTGAAGTGCGTGCGGCACGAGAGTCGGCTCGGACGAGAAGAAGGCTCGAGGGGAGGGCTCCTCCTTCCCCTCTCGCCTATCGGTTTTTCTGCGTAGCGCTATCGATTCCTTGATCGATAGCATCACGGTTAAATAACACATCGTTCAATAAGTCCCGAGACTAACAACGAAAACAACTTTTTTTTTCAAAAATCATTTTTGTTCATTAATATTATCTCTTTTTGGAGTGATACAATCTTTCCAACGCCTTTCCAACATTTCTATACCATGTTTATAGAAGCATTTATCCTTTGCTTCAAAATAGGCTTCAGTTTCGGCAATGAACTCCTCATTTAAGCCAAATTTTTTTCCCTGGAGCATTTTTTTGAGATCAGCGAAGAGCCAGTAGTCGCTGGGGGCTAAATCAGGGTGAGGAAGCAAATCAAAGCCCAATTCGTTCAATATTGCCATTGTTTTTATGGACTTGTGGCATGGTGCTTTGTCTTGGTGAAAAAGGATTTTTTTCTTCTTCACGTGCGATCGTTTTGCTGCAATCTCCTCCTTCAAACGTACCAACAAGCCAATATAATAATCACTGTTAATCGATTTACCTTTTTCCAGGTAGTCTATGAAAATCACGCCATGTGTATCCCAAAAAACAGACGCCATGACTTTGCCAGCAGACTGCTGCGTTTTTGGACGCTTTGGGCGGCTTTCGCCAGCCATGCGCCACTCAGATGATTGCCGATTCGACTCCGGAGTGAAATGATGTATCCATGTTTCATCCATGGTCACGTATCGACGCAGGAAATCCTTTTTATTGCAAGTAAATAGCGATAAACAGCTCTCTGAATCGTCGACTCGCTGCTGTTTTTGTTCCACTGAAAGCAATCGCGGCACCCACTTGGAGAAAACCTTTTTCATGCTCAATTTTTTATAAAGGATTGTGAATACGCTTCTAAATGATATCTGTGTAATTTCTGCAATCTCATGGACCTTTACTTTGCGATTTTTCATTACGATTTTCAACACTTCACTCACATTTTCCTGTGTTACGGCTTCCAATGGCCTACCCGAACGTTCCGCATCGTTTGTGTCCGTACGACCACGTTTAAACTCAGCATACCAACGACAAATCGTTGGTTTGGATGGAGAGGAGTCTGGGTAATGTTTTTCAAGCCATTGCTGGGCTTCTACGGTGTTTTTACCCATTTAAAAACAATGTTTTATCAACACGCGAAACTCGCTTTTTTCCATTTTTCAAACAAATTACAAAGTGACTTCACTCTAACCTTGATAACTCTGCTGTCTGTGATCCGATCAACGTGAAATTTTAACACGTTTCATGTAAAGGCTCGCACTCTATGGAAACGTGGCCAGTTTGGTACTACTGGCACCATCTCTGGGTTGGTCGCGGGACTTATTGAACAATGCGTTACGTCGCGAACTTAGCCCTCTCGCCTATGGCAGGTGGCTTAACCTCTATCAGCCACCTGTCAGCATTTTTTTTTTTATGATGATTATACATATTTGTAACATACGCATTATATTTAATTATTTATTCGCATTGTCGCACATGTTATTTTACACATTTTTTACGGAAAAAACGCAGAAAAATGTTTGGCCTACGGTGGGATCGAACCCGGGTCCTTCGCATTATAAAGCAGACGCCCGAACCATTACGCTTTGCAACGCTTGTAGAACTTAGATTTAAATTTAAAGCATAAGTTGCATGGCAATCCATATACACTTGTATTAATTTAACATTTAAAATTCCTTATATGATGTAAAGTATTCTTTTATATTGAGAAATAATTACAAATTCAATATATTTAAATACATAATTTCGCTCTTGAGATTTTACTATATATGTAGTAAAATCTTAAGAGCGAAATTATGTATTTGAATATATTTGAATTGTAATTTTATCTTAATTTTAAAAATATTTTACACTATAGAAGAAATTTTAAATGTTAAATTAATACAAGTGTATATGGATTGCCACGCAACTTATGATTTAAATTTAAATCTTAGTTTTACAAGCATTGCATAGCGTAATGGTTAGGGCGTCTGCTTTATAATGCAAAGGACCCGGGTTCGATCTCTCCATTGGTCAAACATTTTTCTGCGCTTTTTTCCGTAAAATAATGTGTAAAATAACATGTGCGACAATGCGAATGAACGATTAAATATAATGCGTATGTTAAAAATATGTATATTCATAATAAAAAGTAAAATTCTAAAATATATAAAATTACTAAAAAATATAAAATACCTAATTAAAGTTTTGTAATGGTTTAAAAAAAGTATTTTTAAAGGTTTCCTCAACTACTTACAATCATTATAATGGTTAGCTTTTTGGTTTTTACACGAAAAAGAAATATGTAACCGTTCTAAAAGCTAATAACTATTTATATTCTAGCTTTTAGTGCATCTTTGTTTGTAAGGACATTTCCTAAAAATAAAAATCTATAAGAAACTAATAAAATCTTATAAACATTTATTAAATTTATAAAATGATGATAAGAACTTCGAAACATTAATATACATTATTGATTATTATTAGATTCCAAAATCCACACATTATAAGATTTTAATATTACTTAATAAAAGCTAATAATCATTATGAAGAATTTTTTTTTGTTAATAACATTTATATACACGTGATTATTTCCGCTTGGGTTTATTTAGTATTTATTTACTTATTCGTTACTTTTTTCTTTGTTAATTATTTAGTTGTCTCTTACTTATTTTTATATAATTTTAGTTAACTTTATTTGTTCACGTCTAACACTTGAAAAACATTTTATTCACTTAATTGACTTAATTAATTTATTTATTTTTCTATTTATTTCAATTTATTTATTACCCTTGGCTTAAAAAGAGTTGCAGCATTTTAATTTATTTATTGATTTAATTCACCTATTTCAATTTGTTTATTCACTTTTAGTTTGTTTATCTTGTGTTCTTTTCAGAGCTTTAATTTTATTTTAATTTAATTTATTTTTTACTAGTCATTATTTGTTCACTTGATTTATTTATCCACTTCGTGTTTTTATTATTTATGTTTATTTATTTAATTTCGTTTGTGCGTAATTTTGTATTTCCGTATAGTTTTAATATAATATAGTTATTAATTTTAATATAGTTAAAGTAGTATGTATAGTATTAATTTATATATATATTTTTTGAAAGAAAAAAAAAAAAATGAAGTAGAAATTAGAAAGGAAAGAAAAATACAGCTATTTCCTCCAAAGTAAAGGAAATCAGTTTCCCTTTTTTTCCTCAACGATCCCTTCCAGGGTCTCCAAAAATTTTTTAACGTCGGTTGCGACACTACGGTGCGTTATTTGACGTAACGCAAGTGATCACTGCCTTTTAGAGCATAAGCAGTAAAACTTAAGGGCTCGGAATGCCGGAGGAGTATTAAGCTTGACTTTTTCTTGCATTTCTCTGGGGGAAAGGTGGCGAAATGCAGGACTGAGCGGGCGTCTAGGTCGAAACTCCGGCCAGCTACGCCGCTCTGGAGGAGGACCTAACAGTGTGTTTTTGGGATAGAAATAGTTAGCTGGACTCAGGCTAACTCTAGCTTCTCGGAAAATATTAGTATTAAAAAAAAGAGGAAGATTATATAAATTAAAAAAAAGGAAAAGATAATAATAAAAAAATATAATGTCTCTCAATTGGATTAACTCACTTTTTATTTAATTATTGATTGTTGGCTGCTAAGAATCTAATCCCTCTCTCGCTCTCTCTCTCTCTCTCTCTCTCTCTCTCGCCCTTGGTTTGGTTGATGGCTGGTACGTGTTGGCTTCTTAAAAACAAAGGAAACCGGCAGCTCTGGCAAGTCCAGCGAGTGCAGCAAGTACGGAAGTTCGGTAGTTCTGGAGTCCGGGAGTGCACTTCCCGCAGGTGGATCTTCTCTTTTTATGCATTCGTATAGCGATGACGTTGAACCAATCCGATTGCTCGCAATTAGCGCGGGGCGGACGCTATTGTCTTATCTAAAAGGCGTTCTACTTGAGTGGAAGAGTGAGAATTAGAAAGAGAGATGATTCTCTCTCGCATAATTTTTATACATTTTTATTTTCCATTGTTTATAGCGGATATACATTAAATTAAATTATGTGATCATGTTTTATTTTAATTTAATGCAACTTACAAAAAAGAATGTAGAGATAGTCGCATTTTTACGCATTAAATCCATATGGATAACTAAATGAAGAGACAATTATTTAAATAAATGTTAAACGATTGTTACCCTTGACATGTGTATTATCTGTGGGTTTATAAAATAGTAAATAAAATATAATTCATAATCATAGAACGGTAGAAAAAAGGAATAATTGCAAAATAGTAATTTATATAATTATTTTTTATAAATTACAATTTTTGGTTAAACTGTTGGTAATTGTTACGGGCTGTTAAATAAGTGATTAATCGTTCGATGTTATTTTTGATATACGAGGGCGGTTCAAATATGATGGAGACAAACGCTGTAGAAGGCGCACATGTATGTTTTGAAGGTCGTGGCTTGAGTATGTGATAGCTGGGTCCCTTACGAACAGTGTGACATAGTTTTCGTCGCATGTTTCACGTGCGTGCTACGACGATGAGTGAACGTCAAGTGCCGACCGCCGTTGCGCAACGTATTGTCATTCGTTTTTTAGTGTGGGAAGGCGTTAAAAACACGGAAATTTTTCTGCGTTTGTGAAATCAGTTCGGTAGTGAGTGCCTAAATAGGGCTGCTGTGCTTAAATGGGCCAAAGCATTCGAGGATGGTCACGAAACCGTCGAGAATGAGCCGCATGATCGTAAACCGCGAGCCAGCATCACACCGGACAACATTTGCCGCGTAGAACAACTCATTTTGGAGGACCGTAGGATGAATGTTCGAGACATTCCGGCTGGACTCGGCATCAGTATTGGTAGTGTAGAGTCTATCATCTGCGAACATCTTCAATATCGCAAAATAGCGGCGCGATGGGTTCCTAAACTGTTGAATTTCGAGCAAAAATTCACGCGGCTGCAAGTTTGCGTCTCACGCTCGATACAATATCGAAATTGGGGTAGAAGGTACTGGAACACCCCCCCCCCCCTCTCCTATAGCCTGGATTTATCACCCTGCGACTACCACATGTTTGGACCACTGAAAGAAGCCCTCGGAGGTCAAAGATTCAACACCGACGACGAGGTAGAGGAGATCGTGCGCGCATGGCTGTCCGAGTTGCCCAAGGCATTCTTCTATACCGGCATCAAAAAGCTTCCGGAAAGGTGGACAAAATGCGTAATTTATAAGGAGGAGTACCTAGAAAAACTAAATTTTTGTACATTTTTTCGATAGTAAATAAACGTGTCAAAGCATTTGTCTCGATCATATTTCAACCGCCCTCGTAATTATTTCGTTAGGAGTTTTTAGAACAAATTATTGCGCATTAAAAAATATTATTATTAGTTAAAATTAAAATATTGCAAAATGTAACCAATTGTATAATAACGACTATCACAATGTTTCCTATAAAATTTTGTTTATATCAAATAAAGGAATAGAATAGAAAAGATTTATAGAGAAATAGTTGAAATAAATCGAAATATTTAGCGATGTAATTTGTCTTTACACAGAAGGATAGAATTAAAGTTACTTGCAATAAATATATAGAGGAGAGTAAATTAGCGTTAGTCATCAATACGGCATTGAACAATTATAATTATTGTTGGAAAAAAGAAAAATATTGCAAAATGAAATTAATATCGAAAAATTGCTAGGAAGTACGATTTATACAGGTATAGCATTATGAACAATAATAATCATGGTATGGTTGCAAGCCCATTGTTATTATTTAGATAAACTATTTCATTTATGCAAGGAAAAATCTTCACCAAGAGTGCACCTGTAAAAATTAACACATCGTTCAATAAGTCCCAAGACTAACCCAGAGATGGTGCTGGTAGTACCAAACTGGCCACGTTTCCATAGAGTGCGAACCTTTACATAAAACTTGTAAAAATTTCACGTCGATCGGATCCAAGACAGCAGAGTTATCAAGGTAAGAGTAGAATCACTTTGTAATTTGTTTGAAAAATGGAAAAAAGCGAGTTTTGCGTGTAAAATATTGTTTTTTAATGGGTAAAAAAACATTGTTTTTTAATGGGTAAAAACACCGTAGCAGCCAAGCAATGGCTTGAAAAACATTACCCAGACTCCTCTCCATCCAAACCAACGATTTGTCGTTGGTATGCTGAGTTTAAACGTGGTCGTACGGACACAGACAATGCGGAACGTTCGGGTAGGCCATTAGAAGCCGTTACACAGGAAAATGTGAGTGAAGTGTTAAAAATTGTAATGAAAAATCGCAAAGTTAAGGTCCGTGAGATTGCAGAAATGACACAGATATCGTCTGAAAGCGTATTTACAATCCTTCATGAAAAATTGAGCATGAAAAAAAATTTTTCCAAGTGGGTGCCGCGATTGCTTTCAGTAGAACAAAACCAGCAACGAATCGACGATTCAGAGAACTGTTTATCGCTATTTACTCGCAATAAAAAGGATTTTCTGCGTCGATACGTGACCATGGATAAAACATAGATACATCATTTTACTCCGGAGTCGAATCGGCAATCATCTGAGTGGCGCATGGCTGGCGAAAGCCGCCCAAAGCGTCTAAAAACGCAGCAGTCTGCTGACAAAGTCATGGCGTCTGTGTTTTGGGATACACATGGCGTGATTTTCATTAACTACCTGGAAAAAGGTAAATAGATCAACAGTGATTATTATATTGACTTGTTGGTACGTTTGAAGGAGGAGATCGCAGCAAAACGACCGCACATGAAGAAAAAAGAAATCCTTTTTCACGAAGACAATGCACCATGCCACAAGTCCATAAAAACAATGGCAAAATTGAACAAATTGGGCTTTGATTTGCTTCCGCACCCCCCGTATTCGCCAGATTTAGCCCCCAGCGACTACTGGCTCTATGCTGATCTCAAAAAAATGCTCCAGAGAAAAAAAATTTGGCTCAAATGAGGAGGTCATTGCCGAAACTGAAGACTATTTTGAAGCAAAGGATAAATGCTTCTATAAACATGGTATAGAAATGTTGGGAAGGCGTTGAAAAAATTGTATTACTTTGAAAGGAGATTATATTGATAAATAAAAATAATTTTTGAAAAAAAATGTTGTTTTCGTTGTTAGTCTCGGGACTTACAGTCTGTCAAGTAAGAGCGTGGTCGTGTTAATTTATAAAAAATTTATGTGATGAAACTTTCATATTTTTATATTTATTGTACACATTACAAACAATGATGCAATTTGGTCAATAATGTGTCCAGTCACCACCGGCGTCGATAATTGCCTGGCATCTCCGAGGCATGCTTTCTACTAATTTGACGGCGTATTCTAGTGGCAAGGATCTCCAGATCCGATGAATTTCGTAAGACAACTGTTTTAAAGTGTATGTGCGTCTTCCACGAAGCTTCTGTTTAATATATGCCAACACATTTTCAATAGGGTTTGCATCGGGCGACTGCGACGGCCAATCTAATATAATGATGCCAGATTGAGTCTTCCACTGAGTACAGAGCTTGCTGCGGTGTTTAGGATCGTTGTCCTCCTGCAGAATCTAATCTTCATTTTTTGTGATGAACCATCGTTTGGCAGATGGCAGTGAAGCCTTTTTGTAGATTTTTATCATTTTCTCGGCATTTAGGTTGTCAGTAAAGAGGTGCAAAGTGCCGAATCCCTGCTTTGAGAAGCTGCCCCAAAGATGCACCTTTATTCCATGTTTTACGGTCCGCTGAACAAGCCTATTGGTGGTAGTTGACCAGGCTCGCGTGAGGACAGAACGTGCCCATATAGAACATTCATCAGTAAAAATGACATTTTCAAAATCTCTATCAATATTCTCATGCGCCCAAGCGAGTCGCTTTGTCACATGTTTTTCAGTCAACAGAGGCTTCTTCATTGTGTTGCGCCATTTCAGATAATGATTACGAAGATGGGTTCGGATAGTTTCGTAGGATATATCTTAACCTTTTGACATTAATTTTGATTGTCCTTGCCGCAGTGTTAAAGCAGGATTCCGCGAAAACAGATTCACTATTCTTTTTTCATCTTTTTTGTTCACTTTTCCTATCGAGCCACGTTCTGGTAAATCATCGACATTTTTAGCCACTTTATATCGCTGTATCCACTTCTGTACAAATGCCTTTTACTTTCTCATATATTTAGCAGCCGCTGATTGCGACATTTTGGGACCTTTCGGGTGGATGCAAAGGAACACAGCCTCGTAGCGCGACGCGTACTTAGCACTCATGGCGTTTAACGTAATTCTCTTTTGCAAGATTAACGACAACTGAATCTTTGTTGACAATGCATCAAGGACAAAGCTTTTTTCTATTGGTTTGCGAAAGAATTAGAGCGAAATCTTCCATTACCTGTCAGTAAAGTCAACCACGCTCTTACTTGACAGACTGTAAGCACTCCCGGAGCCAACGACGAGGACGTAGGGGGCCTCCCGGCTCCATTTCTTTGGCCCTAAAAACGTTTGATTTGTGATTGTGTTGCTCTGCAAAGACAAAGCTAATCAAGATCATGTAGTGACCCCACCAGTCAAGGTAAGAGACCCAGCCAGTTGAGACAAGATCGTGTAGAGACCCAGCCAGTTAAAGCAAGATCGTGTAGATACCCAACCAGTTAAGGCAAGAATGTGTAGTGATCCAGCCAGTTAAGGCAAGATCTTATTGTTATCAGCTCTTTCCATATCGAGTAGATGGTCAAAGTGTGTACCATTACTTCCTAAGCATAGCAGTAATCGACGGCGAAAGTTACGTTATACATTTCTAAGCATATGGGGGGGTTATCGCTTGTCAAGCTCTTCTGATTCTATCCATCATATTCAATCTTATCGTTAGAGCTTTACTATACACAGCATCTTTTACGTATCTCCATAAAAAGAAATCTAGCGGGTTTAGATCCGGTGATCTAGGGGGGCAACGCAACTGTTTCACCTCGTCCTATCCATCGATTTGGGAATGGTTGATTTAAAAATGTCCGTACAATACGAGCAGAATGAGCAGGAGCACCATCCTGTTGATACCATAAATATAGTCCTACTGTAAGAGGAATATTCTCTAGGTATCCTGGCAAATCATTTTCCAAATCTTCCAAATACATTTGACCATTAATGGTACGTTCAAAAAAATGTGGTCCAGTCACTTAGCCATTACAAATGACGACCCATACATGTGAACTCCAACGGTGCTGATTAAGCACCTGACGATACTAATGTGGATTTTCTGGTGACCAATAATGGAAATTATACCAATTGAGACTACCATTACTTATAAATGTCGTTTCATCGCTAGAACAAACATTTCAAAAAAAATCTGGATTTTGATCCAACATCTCAAGAGCACATCTACAAAACTGTACTCTGAGTACGTAATTAACCTTACTTAATTCCTGTATCAAAGTAATGTGATACGGATGGTAATTTACTGATCTTAACAATCAGTGAGCCTTAGTCCGGGGGACTACCAGTTCCCGTTCTAATTGACGGGTACTAATACGGGGATTTTGGTGAACTATAGCCTAAACTGCAAGCAGCCTAGGGTCGTTATTATTCTGAAGTCTATTCCTGTGTCTTTAACGATGCAGTGGTTTATTGCAAAGTCTACTTTCGATGCTTATTACTTGTTGAGCAGTAAGATGGTGGCGATTTCGAAACCGCTCCGCATAAGTTCGGGCAGTAAGTCTAGAATTTCTACCACATTCACCAAAGGTTATAAGAATATCGACTACTTCATTAGGCGTATAACTTGCCATTGTAATGACAAGAATTTTATCAGATTAATCAATGCTCGATTACAAGTGTGCAAAAAAATACATAAAAACTAGTGACTAAGGTACTAAAGGGATAGAATTTTGTAGAGATACTATAGAAACTCAATCTGATGGGAAGATTAATTATCGATTTTGAAGGTAAGGATTTGTTCTTCGCTTATCTATGGAGAACTACGATAACAGAATACAATAAAACAAGGTGTAAGCACCTTGAATATGTGAAACAATTACTAGTCCAACAACACACTGTAGGATATAGCGATAGTCATAGTATAGAGAAAAAGTTGTTACGTCGGTATACGACTTCTGTTTTTTTTTTGTGTGGGCCGGCCGATTTTTTTGCTCCCTTTCTTCCCGACCTCCGGTCGCCATAAAAAATAAAACATATCGACCGACCGCATCGATTTACACCCAAGCGCTCCACCACGATAAAGCCTCTCCCGACAATCTACGTGACGCACTCTTCTTCGACCCGAACCGTTGTGAAACCTAGCCTAAGCTTAAGCAAAGAGTTTGCGATTTTCTTGCAAAACATATGTACTATGTACACGTTTCATAAAAATATGCACGTATAAACATCGTGGAAAAGGGGTCTCCTTATTGATAAATCTTAGAATCTGTGTTGACTTGTACCTAGTGGCTAGGTTTGCACTGCATTACTGGAGGCATTACGTTGTCCTTTAGTACCCACTTTATCCATAATAAAAGTACATATTATATCTTTGGACATGGTCACTGATGTATGGAAGTCTTTGATCTGAGGAGCAAAAATAATGATTTAAAAGCTTCCTGTTCGAAACAGAAATTTAACCTTAAAATGACTTGTAGAGTTTATTTTGACCCCTAACGCAAAAGCTTATCTGGACGTAAAATTTTGCGCTCTTTCAGAATGCGAGGTCGAAAATAGGGGATTTTATTTAAAAAACAAAAGTTGACCTTTAAATGACCTTGTAAATAAAGGTCAAGATTATGTTCAAGGTCATTGTAGGGTCAGCCCTTTAACCCTTTCGCTGCGAACAGCGCCTTTTGGCGCTCGACTACAGACGCTTTCTCTCAGCGAACAGCGCATTCTGGCGCTTGACTTATGGACACTTCCCCTGAGCGAACAGCGCTTTTTGGCGCCGTGCATTTGTTTTGCATTTTGGTATGAATAAGTGCATGATAGTGGTCATTAATTCGTTCATTTTCAACGCGATCGCTGAAGAGAGAGCAATTCATTTCTAGGTGCTCTGCAGCGAAAGGGTTAATACCCAACAACTTTTGTCCATAACATTTTTTTATTACAATGCAATTTTTTGTTATCCAGCTGTCTAAGTTAAAATGGGACACACTAAATATTTATATACATATATATATATATATATATATATAGAGAGAGAGAGAGAGAAAGAGAGAGAGAGAGAAACTTAGAATAGTGTCATATCAGGAGCTAAAGAAAAAGGAACAATAAAAAGTAGTTTTCAAAATGAAAAATAAATAATTAATTATAATTTTATAATAAAATAATTTACTTTCATCACAAAATAAATTGCATTTAAAAAATTATATAAAGTGTTCGTAAATTAATTATACGTCATCTCATATAAGTGAATGTAAAATCTGATGAAATAATTTCTGTTAAATATATACGTAGATTAAAAAAGCTGATTTGAGAAAATAATAAGAGAGTGCACTATTAGAAGATAGTAAAGTAGTTTTCATACTTGTCATTCGAGAGTGATCACCATACTTTGTATATTTATACATCGTGTCTTAAGCATGTACGTCCTTACCTTAAATACATACTCTTTTTTTGAGTTGTCCTAATAACGTTTCCAAAATTAAAAGATTGTTGAGATTGAAATTCTTTCAAGCTATTTAGATTAGCTTCAAATTTACTATACTCTTCTTTATTTTGTTCAATTGTCATTGTAATTTCTCCATGTGCGTTCTGTAAGAAATACATTCTTTATTTTACAAATCGTTATATACTATATTTATTAGACATTCCCTTTTGCGTTTTTATAGGTATTTTTATTATTAAGATAAAAAATTTCTTCTATTCACGAAATCGTAGTAATTACTTTAGTATTATATTAAAAAGACAGATTATTTTTCTTCAATAATTTCGTTCAAGTTTTATTCTATTTTTACAGCATATTGTTACAATTAGTATTATTCTTTGTGCTTGTATCAAACTCAATACATTTGTTTAATTCACGATAGTATTTTAATATATTTATACAAATAACTGGGTATAAGAATTTTAAACTTTTGAGTTTGATCTTAGCAACAAGAATAATAAAAATAGTAACTATTTGCTGTCTCTATCAAAGAAAGTCTCAAAGAAAACATAGAGACGGCATAACATGCAGAACATTAAAATCAGTCCCACGACCTGTAGCATAAGTGCGCGCTCGGAGAAAGCATTGAACGTTTAGGTCAGGCGTGTCACATAAAAATCCGAAATTACGTGAATCAGCGATTTACTCTAAATTAGCACCCAGAACGCAACCATAAGGGGATCGCTAGGATGAGCGAGCATGCAATGACCAAAATAACACTCGCAAAACGTTAGAGAGGAGGTAAAACCTTGTTGCGATCGATAAAACATCTGTAACGCCCAAGCGAACGTGTACCGCCTGAGAATCAAGATAGAATTACCAATGCAATATCAACATGCACGGGACCAGACTAAAGAAAGTATAGTGCACGAATCTAGGTGCTAGCACCGCTGTTCTGTGACTAAAACTGAAAGAGCTCTAGTAAACTTTAGGAACTGCACTCAGTAGCCTTCCAACGGTGGTATGCTTCATCGTATTTTAATGCACTTATTTTTCTTTATGCAAGGGAGATATACAGGGTGTCCCATTTTAATCGCCCCACGCGAATGACTCTGAAAAAATTTCTTTTGGAAAAAAGTATTTTAAATAAAAGTTGTAAGGTTTCAAGAGGGACATCCAATAGTGACCTTTACTTTAACCTTGACAATTACCTTTAAGGTCATTTAAAGGTCAAACTAGTTTTTTTAAATAAAAACCTCTACTTCTGATCCCAGAAATAGAAAGAACGGAAAATTTAACGTTCGAATACGATTATGGCCTTGACCATGAACTTCAAGTTCATTTGAAGGCCAACAAGTTGATTTTTTCAATGGGAAAACTCTACCTTTAAACGTGGATATAGAAAGAGTGGAAAATTTTACGACGGCTTATGTCATGACCTTGATCTTGAGGTCAAAGACCTATTAAGGTCGTAATAATTATTGACGAACATCTCTGTTTTCATGCTAGAATTAATGAGTGCGAAAAAGTGACGTTGAGTTATGACCTTGGCCAATTTAGTTTAGAGGATGACTTCTGCTCAGTTAAAGAAATGCGATTGTGTTACAGCTGCTTAATTTTCTTTTCTTTTAACCCCCGTTTTGTACCTTTTGCTCTCTCTTACATAAAAATGAAATACGAAAAAATTGGAATTTTTTTTTCTTATAAGATCCATAAGAAAATAGTTGTAATTCCAATAATTTTGATTTTTGTAATCAAGAGTATTTAAATTATTTCATCTGTGGACTTACATTTTTTTCCGTCATGGCTAATTATACGCCACAGGAAATAGTTAATATGATTAAGGTTCTTGGCGAGTGTCAAGACAATTACAGAGCTGCAGAAAGGCGTTATACAGAAATATATCCAGAGTCTCGATATCCAGATAAAAAGGCTATTGAGCGATTAGTGAGTAAAGCTGAACAAGGTAATCTGACAAGAAAAAGGTGCAAAACTGGCTCTAGAGAGCATATTGTACTAGGTATGTTGGCTTCGGCTGCTGATGATCTTCATATTTCTACTCGGCAAATCAGTCGAACGCATAGAGATCCAAAAACAACAACTAACTGCATTTTAAAAAATTTGAGATTCCATCTTTACCATGTCCGCCTCACTCATGGTCTTGAGATTGGAGATGTCCAGCAGCGTTTAAATTTTTGTATATGGGCATCTATTAGAATGCACCAACATCTTTTCTATTTCGACAAATTCTTATTTACAGACGATGCAAAATTTGACAATATAGAAGGTGTAATCTCTGTAGTGCCCATTACTGTTTCTCACTAAATCCTTATTGGCAAAGGGATCATTGTGTCTAGAGACAGTGGTCATTGAATGTATGGGGAGGTATTACAGTAATTAATGTGATAGGTCCATTTTTTTAATAATAATGCACAATTGGTTCTTTCTATTTTGATATTCTCCAGAATGAAATGCCACAATTGTTAGAGGACGTCCATGGAGCCTTGAGACAAATCATGTGGTCTCAACAAGACGGAGCACCAGCACACCGTACACTATCAGTTAAGGCACTCTTGGATGCCACATGTCCAAATCGGTGAATTGGCATTGGCAAGTACATGAATTGGCAAGTACATGAATGACTAGCCAGATCACCAGATCTTACACCGATGGATTTTTTTCTATGGGATGTTGTAAAATAGCAAGTATTTGCGCAAGCTCCAACAACTACAGAGGACATAAAAGAAAGAATAAAGAGAGTTTTCGAATCTATCACGGTTAAAACATAAGAGAGGGTCTATCTAAGTTTCCGTCAAGGAATAAATATGTGCATTCAAGAGAATGGATGACTAATTGAACATCTGTTTTAAGAAACGTCTTAACTGGCTGAGTTCTAAGAGTCTTCCCTTGACTGGGCGGACTCGTTGCCTTGCCTTGACTGGCTGGGTGCTATGAGTCTTCCCTTGACTGGGCAGACTCGTTACCTTGACCTTGACTGGCTGCGTATTAATAGTCGAATAACTTGAATAGTTGAATAACTTGAAACGTAGGCGTTGTTAAAAAAAATAGCGGTGATGTAAGTTGTAAAAAGTTTCTCTGGCTATCTAACCGTGACCTCGGCTGTGACCTTGTTCTTGATCTTCATGATCATTCCAAGGTCAAGTCCATTTTTTTAAGAAGCAACCCCTAATTTCGACACCAGAAATGAAAAGGGCGGACAATTTTACGTTTAGACATGATCTTTATCATCAAAAGAATTCGACCTCGGAAGGTCAAGTCAAGGTCAAGCAGTGACCGGCTAGATATCTTGAAAAGGAGTCGCTCAAAAAAATAGTTTAGTTTAAGTCATAGGAAATTTCCCTGGCTATCCGACGACGACCTTAGTTGTGAACTCGACCTGATCTTCATCCCTTCCATCCACCATGTTGCATCTGCCATCTTGAAATTCTAAGTTTCTAAAATCTGACCTTAAATTAGTAATCTGCGACCTCAAACCCACGTGGAAAGTTATCAGTACATTTCTGAAAAAATCCCAAATTTTTCGTTCGCCAAGTTGGATTCGCCATCTTAAATTTTAAAATTCTTAAAATCTGACTTCTGAGTCTTAATCGAAAAGTAATAATTGTGTTAGCGAAAGAATACAATTTAGAATATCTCTAAATTGCTATCGTTTATTGATATTAAATGTTAATACTTCATCAATTTTAATATTCATCATTAAGTTCGCTACTTACTTTTGATTTTATTTATTACTTTCAAAAACTGCGTGTCATTTTCTCTGATGATTTAACCGTTTTCTTTATTCATACTTTCCTCCGTGATTTTGAGGTCTTACGATCTTATCGCTTTTCATATTGTAATCTTAAATTTCAATTTTTCTATTAGATTATTTCTTGATCTGAATGTAACATGGCTCCTCTCACTAAACAAAAGCGAATAATTATTTTTATGATGAAGGAATACGGTGACAGGATGAGATCTAGTAAAGATGTACGCATCTGAGTCTACGATACTTTTTGAGTAGGAATAGAACCGATATTCAAATTAACTGTACAATGGTCAATCACGCGGTTTAATTTAAGTAGAAGTATAAAGGATCTTCCTAGATCGGGTCGTCCAATTACAGCAACTACAGAAGAAAAATAGCTATATGTTGCTCTTGTAATCAATAAAGATTGCCACAGTACTGTTACAAAATTGCATCAAAAACTTGATATTAGTGCCGGATCAGTGCATAACATTTTGACGAGAAAGTTGAAGTTTCATGCATACAAGGTAAAACTTGTACACGAATTGCTTAAACATGATCCAGTTTGACGCGTAGAGATTTGTGACTTGATGATGACCCGAGTAAATGCTGATAAATATTTTTTGAGTAGAATTGTATTTTTAGACGAAGCTACCTTTCAGCTGAATGGCAATGTCAATAGACATAACTTTAGATACTGGAGTGATGTAAATCCAAGATCGATGTCTGATACTTGCAGTACTTAATACCGTTAGAAAGTGAATGCCTGGGCTGGCATTATAAATTACACTATTGTTTGGCCCTTCTTTATTGAAGGAAATCTGACTGCGATTAAGTATGAAGATATGCTATTAAATGAAATTATCCCAGCGATTCATGCAATTGTGGACAATGATTTTAATCAAACGTTGTTCCAGCAAGACGGTGCACCACCTCATTATGGGTGAGGTGTACGTACTTATTTGAATGAAGTGTTTTTAGGAAGGTGGATAGGCAGAAGAGGTACAATAGAATGGCAGTACGATCTTCTAACCTTAGTCCGCTTGATTATTTTTTGTGAGGCTACCTTAAAGATAAGGTATATCAAACGAAACCAGCGAACCTCGATGAACTTCAGCGGAAAATAAAGGATGAAATTATTACTATTGATGAAAGCATAATTCGTCAAGTTGTAGCAGCATTTTAATACCGCATAGCACATTGCCAGGTAGTTAAGAGTGAAAACTTTGAGCGTTTGCTAAAATAAAAATTGATCAATATTTGAATAAAGTGATTCAACATTGCCTTTACCTGGTGATCTTTACTCTACCTTGCCTTCACTGGCTGGGCATCATACTATCTTGCTTTAACTGGCTGGAGTAGACTCTAGCCTTGCCTTTACTGGCTAGGCATCACATCACCTTGCCTTAGTTGACTGAGATGAATGCAAATCATTATTTCTTAACGCTACTTTACCTTTATTAACTAGTATAAATGCAAGCCTCATTTTATCGAATGCTTTAAAAAAAATTATTCTTTATATGATAATAAGAAATTTTATGTTTATTCAATATCACCTTAAAGATTAAAATATTACTATGGAACAGCCAGGGCAATTTCCTACAACGCTTTACTAAAACAGTTTTTTTTGAGAAACACCTACTTTTCAAGATATCCAGTCGGTCACTGCTTGACCTTCACTTGATCTTCTAAGGTTCAATTTTTCCAATAGTAAAGATCGTATCTGAATGTAAAACTGTCCGCCCTTTTCATTTCCGGTGTCAAAATTTAGGGTTGCTATTTAAGAATATGGACTAAACCTTGAAATAGCCTTAAATGTCAAGATCGAGGTCACGGCTGAGGTCGCGGTTGGATAGCCAGGGAAATTTTCGACAGCTTTTGTTCCAATTATTTTTTTAAGTAATGCGTACGTTTCAAGTTATTTAACTGGTCCGTGACTTTTTGAAGACCATGTATAAGCTCAAAAGAAGAAAGCTCAGTGCCACAGTACAACATTAACTGTTGACCAAGAACACCGATCTACTGATAAATTAGCTTTAGTCGAAAATACTAAAATTCTGCTAAGTACCCTTCTATACTACAACAAGGAACGAATGTCTGTTCGAGAGAAACTAAGTTAATACCGAGTTTTTGAACGTAAAGTCAAATTATATTATAAAAGTTCGAGTAAATTCAAATTAATTTGGATTTTAATTATTGAGTATTATGGATTCTATTTTGATAGAAAGGAAAATTCAACCGCATACTACAACGTTACTGATTTTACCACCAGCCAAAGAAGAAGCTATCTACGGAGCGCTGGGCAAGCTCTGAGTACAGCAAAGCCCGAGCAACGCCATCAACGCCGCTGCCATCACACTAGTCAGCTGTAAGCCGTCGCCGGCGACCCAGGCACACGCGTCCGCACCTACGCACTTACACATAGCTGCAGTAAAAGGAGGTAGAAATATTAAGACAGTCGTAAATGGAGCGATCGGCAAGAAAATGCAAACCGAAGGAACATCGAGAATCAGTGCACAAACTTTGGAGGACTGAACACCGAAAATCGGCGACAGACGCTATTCCTTCCTAACAATCGTAGAAAAGAATCAGGTTTTGCGAATCAAAATACAAATAATTATTGGCCTTCTAATAACTACAGAGATAGATCGTTTAAATACGATCAATAGAGACAATCAACTGTATTTTCAGGCATTTTATTTAGCATGGGCAGATCTACGAAATAATAATCTATAACAAAATTAAAAATTTTCGTGACATGATTATTAGCCTTTTCGCTTTGCATTACACACTAGAAATTTTAAGAGCAATTTCGGATGGAGCACAGAAAATTGACAAAGAAATGCAAACCGAAAAAACATTAAGAAACAGCGTGCAAGCTTCTGAGTCAAACTTCGAATAAAAATACAAATAATTATCAATTCCTGAACAACAACAGAAATGACTCATTCCAATATGATCAAGGTATCAAGCCGCATTAGGGACGTCAGAAGGCATCCAGCTCCTGCCGTAGCGGCTCGCACTTTGCATCTAGCATAGCGTTGCCTGGAACTCACAGCAGTCCAGCTACTCTTCGCCCTAGAATAAAAATAACAATCAGGATATTCCCAAACATCGTCAGGGACGATACTAGCTAGTGACTTTTCGCCCCTAGCTAGCAGTATATTAGGTGTAGTAAAAAAAATCCATTATTTTTGCATTAAATTGAAGGTTTTATTTAGCATAGATAGAATGATACGATTTAGGTCCAATATGCACCGTTTTGTTTGATAACTTGTTGCCATTTTGGAGGTAATTTCATAATGCCTCTCTTGTAGAAACCTTTGTCCCTATTGTCAAAAAACTAAGACAGTCGATTTTCACAATCTCCTCTTGAGGCGAATTTTTCACCTGCAAAATCATTCGTCATAGACAGAAACAGGTGGTAATTACTTTGTGCCAGGTCCGGACTATAAGGTGGATGCATAAGAACTTCCCAACCAAGCTCCCGAAGCTTCTGGCGAGTCACTATCGATGTATGCGGCCTGGCGTTGTCCTGATGGAACACAATTCCTCTCCTATTAGCCAAAGCTAGCCGCTTCTGGGCGATTGCTTCTTTCAGACGGTTCAATTGTTAACAGCACAGGTCCAAATTAAGAGTTCGGCCGTAGGGGAGCAGCTCATAGTAGATGATACCCTGCCAGTCCCACCAAACACACAGCAAAACCTTCCTGACTGTCAATTCTGGCTTGGCCACCGTTTGCGCCGAATCACTGCGATTTGACCACGACCGTTGTCGCTTGACGTTGTCGTAAGTAACCCACTTTTCATCACCAGTAACTATCCGCTTCAGAAATGGATCGATATTGTTGCGATTCAGCAGCGATTCGCAGATCGAAATTCAGTCCATGAGGTTTCTTTGCGATAACTCGTATGGCACCCATACATCGAACTTCTTTTTGTATCCAGCCTTATTTAAGTAGTTCCAAACGGTTTTTCGTGCAATGTTTAGCTCCTGGGCAATCGAAACAGTGCTTACGTGACGGTCGGACTCGACGATTTCTATTATTTTATCGACATTTTCGACAATTGGCCTTCCAGATCGTGGTGCATCTTTGACGTCAAAATTATCGGAACGGAATCGACGAAACCAAAATTGCGCGTAATTGGCTGTTACAGTATCAGGACCATAAACACTATTCACATTTTCAGCTGCTTGGCTTGCGTTTTCGCCTTTATCGAAGAAAAACTGTAAAATATGGCGTATTTTCTCTTTGTTGGTGTCCATCTTTGACGTGTGCTAAAAAAATACTGAGTCAAGCAATCACAAAACTGTATTAGAAGCTTTTTTAGTACGCTTGCGTTTCCGCCTTTATCGAAGAAAAACTGTAAAATATGGCGTAGCCATATTTAGCCGAAAGGCTCGAGCGTGCCAGGTGTCAGACTAGCCGGTTGGTTACACAACGGATTCTTCTCTTTCAACGCTCATATCTTTGTCAATTTTGTTCAGATTGACTTGCAATTTTTAGGTCATATTCTCAGATACTTATACTTCAAAAAAATGCAATTAACAAAAAATCGATTTTTTCAAAGTCGCAAGTGGGGGTAACCCCTTAAATTGGAGTATATCTATACCTATATACTTGCTGGCAAATTCAATATTGTAGCAGACTTATATATAGGCGTTAAAACCAGTCACGCTAATTCGATATTAGAATCGTAGGCGGTTTCTTTTTTTTTTCTTATACATATATTTTTTTCTAAATATAAGTTGACACCCGATCCCGGTGCGATCAAGCACAGTGCCGATATACCTGAAAATCTTTGGTCTGCTCAAGAATTATATATTTTCTGAATTAGCATAGAATCCTTAAGTCTAAAACTACAGCATTACCAATACTTTGACACCTGCATCACTTGCAAAATGTTCTCGATCGGAGGTTGTGTAATTTTTCTGTAATACGTCTTGATTTCAAATATAGATTTCGATTAAAACAATATATTCAAATTTTGCGATTTAAATTTATTAAATAATTTTATTTTTTTACACTGGTACGCGTCAGAAGCTTATAGTTTCTCAAATCTAGACTAGCGTGTTCGAGCGTCTGAAATCAAGTAGTCTCTACCTGGACGAGCTTGGCTTTACCAGGCTGTTCAATAAGTTTTGCGGTTCGATAAGAGAGGGTGTTGCTACTAGCCTAAATTTTTGTTATGTTGGTACACTTTTTATATGAATGTATGTGAAGTCTTATTTCAATCTGTCAATTCATTCTTTGTTTACCAGCCATTAAGTATCGACGTGTCACAGTATTTTTTTACAATGGAAAAAATCAAGTATCGTGCAGTGATTGAATTTTTACTTTTTGAAAATTTAAAAGCAAAGAAAATTTATGAACGAATGTTGAAAGTGTATAAGAACTCTTCACCTTCAATTAGTACAGTAGAACGATGGGTTGCTGAATTAAAACGTGGTCGTACAATCTTTGAAGACGATCCACGTCAAAGACGTCCAAAAACAGTAACACCAAAAATCGTAGAAAAAATACTGGCTATCATATTGGAAAATTGTCGAGTGACTAAAACCGATTTAGTAGAAGCCCTAGGCATCTCATTGGGCAGTGTAAGCAATATTTTGACTGAAGTATTAGGTTTCAGAAAGCTGTGTGCGCAATGGGTGCCGCATTCGCTAATAATGGAACAAAAACACATTCGAATGCGACTTTCTCAGCAACATTTAGAGAGTTTTTGAAAGAATAAAGTGGATTTTGTGCGCTGATTCATCACTATGGATGGGACTTAGGTCTATCACTATGATCCTGAATCAAAACAAGAGGCTAAAAAGTAGTGTGAACCTGGTTCTTCGGCTCCGAAAATAATTGTGTTTGTGGATTACTTGCAAACTGGTAAAACAATAAATTCTGAATATTATTGTAACCGTTTAGACCAGCTGAAGGAAAAAATTCGTGAAAAAAGACCCGGTTTGCACAAGAAAAAAATCCTTTTTCATCAGGACAATGCACCGCGTCACAAGAGCATTTTGACAATGGCTTAAATCCATAAATTGAAGTTTGAATTGTTGGAGCATCCACCGTATTTACCAGATTTGGCTCCTAGCGACTTCCATCTGTTTCCAGACCTAAAAAAATTCATGCGTGGAAAGCGTTTTTCATCAAATGATGAGGTCATAACAGATGTGGAAGTGTATTTTGCAGCCCTTCCAGATTCTCACTTCAGGGATGAAATTCATAAATTGAAATCTCGTTGGAACAAGTGTATTGATGTTTGGGGAGACTATACTGAATAATAAAGTGTATTTCAAACCATAAAATGGTGTTTTTCTTATTAAACCGCAAAACTTATTGAACAGCCTGGTATATACTCTCACCGACTTCTGATCGAGTCCAAATTCTATGAGATTCTATTAACAATTACTTAATAGATAACAATATTTTTGTAGATGTGTTTTTCTTGTTTTCTTGCTAAGACGTGTTTACGTCTTTATATATGTATAAATTTTTCGATTCTCACAAATTTCGAGCTGTTATGTCGCTTAACAGTTTTTTTAACTTCTTTGTTAGCTACACATGTTTAAATGATTTATTTTACATCTTGTTTTTACATTTATTTTCAGGCACTCTCTTTACCTATGTATATGTGCAAAATAAATTGTTATTTTATCTTTAGTTTAAACAGTAACCTTGGTGGAATATCATAGAATTTTAACTTTCTCGGGCTACTGGCTTTCTATGACCTTATATTTGCAATAACTCCTCTCATAATTTAAATTTTTTAGTACTTCTTTTACTCGTCAATGAATAGAGTATGAGGAAATACCTCTAAGGGATTTAATGCAAAAAAGACAAAATGGCGGACACAAAAGCCGGAAAAATAGTGGAATTTCAATGTTTTCTATTATTCAAAAATTTTTTGAACCGGATAAAGAGTACTTTAAATGATTTTTACAGGTACTGATTATAAATCTATCGTCCGATTTTCGAAATTTAAAATGGCGGATCCAGTATGGCAGACCGGAACCTGAAAAATTAAAAATTATCGGAAATAATAAATTTTTCCCATTTCTACTCAAAAATCTAAACAAAAAATTTAGTCTTGCAATTTTTTGTTCTAATGCATTAATCCAAAAAAATGCAAACCGCTGAATAGTCAGTAAGCAGAGTCACTTAGAAGCGCTCAATCATACTGTGCATGCTTAAGATGTACCATCAAATAGCTGGATCGTCTATTCTAGATTCGCTTTAAAATGATTAAACTTTGAACATTTAATACATTTTTTTAAATAATAGTGCAACCTCTCAATAAGGCCGCTCACCGTCTCTTTCACTTAAGTGGTTTTTGCTTTGCGTTAAAAGAAGAGAAAGAGCGGCGTTATTCACAGGTTGTACTGTATTTATAATTTTTATATAATTATACATTAGTTATTTATGAACTATATTGAATTTTAAATCAATTATATATGATTTTGAATATTTTTTTACTTAGGTGTCGGTTACCTTTTCTCTGTTAATTGAGCATTTCCCATGCTGTACTGTGTTTTTTTTTAGATAATATTGTTGTGGAAAAAAATAGGTATTGAATTTTGAATTGTGGGTGCTGGTACACCAACGGCACCCACGGTAGGCACGCCTATGGGGTGAGAAAGTTGGAGGCATAGGTGGGAGAGGGGATGGGGGCAATTTTTTTGCTTACAATTTTTAGAAAAAATGGTAAAAATGTATTATTTCCGATAATTTATAATTTTTGAGGTTCTGGTCCGCCATACTGGATCCGCCATTTTGAATTTAGAAAACCGGATAATAGATTTATAATCAGTGCCCGTAATAACCATACATAGTACTCTTTATTTGGTTCAACAAATTTTTGAATACTAGAAAACATCGAAATTCCACCATTTTTCCGGCTTTTGTGTCCGCCATTTTGTCTCCTATCATCTTTTTTGCATTAAATTACTTGGAGTTATTTTCTTATACCCTATTTACTTCAAATTTATCAGTAACAAGGTAAATAAATTAAAAAGAAAAAAATAATCCCTGATTGATTACATTTTTAATATTCTCACGACTTTCGATCGCCATATTGGATCCGCCATCTTGAACTTTAGTATTCAAAATGGTATTGTTTTCAAGGAAAAACATTTTACGCACGATCTACGTAGGTTTCAGACCCGTTGTTAAATGGAATCCCAATCAAAATTCAGGTTTTATGAATAAATTGCCCAAGAATTTCTCGGTTTTATTTCTTAAAATCGATAAAAACTTAATGAAAGATGCATTTTTTCGACTTCTGCACCTTAAATTTCGAGAGATCTTGAAAAAATCTACATTCAAAGGTGAGTTGAATGATCTTTCTCCGACGATTTCATACTCTGCTATAGCGTTGAAAGTGTGCATGTCGAAATGTGCAGATCCGACGTTAATGGGTTAACGTAATAAATATGCTCCTGATAACATTACAAGGCCTCAAGTTAGATAATACGCTAATAACACAGCAAGAGATCGATATACAGAATAGTATTGAAAAAATGTAATATAACGCAATGGAAGAATTCAACAACGTTGATATAATTGACGAGGGAACATTGGCTTTTCAAGAACCATATAAAGATGTTGAAATGAAATATGTAGAATATAATGACAAAATCTGGTCTATAGATGAAGATATACAAGAATGCACATCAGATGTAGAAGAATTAGATTATGAGTATAAAGCACGTGCCGTGAAATTCTGAAGAAGTAGGATAACCAAAAATTTTGCATTAAAAACTGTTCAAAATCGATTCCGAAAAGCGCAATCAATTACGCAACTAAAACGTTGGGCAAAAACTTTAAATAAATAAAGATCTTATAGAGAAAAAATAGGCAGAATTCGTCAATTTGTATTGGATAGTTTTGAAACTGCAATGGACGCCGGTCATATTGTTCATGATAGAGATTTGCAGAAATGACGAGATATCCTCTTAAGCTTTACAAGCAATTTTAAATTTAAAGCATTAAATTAATGAGTAAATAATTTAAAAAAGCTCACAGAATTGTTAGTAGAAAAATTAATAAGTTTGTTACTTAAGAAACTTTTGTAGTAACAGATTATTTACAAAGATAAGCTGCCAAATTTGCTATTAAAATTAAGAAACTTATGCAAGAAAAAGGTATGGAAAATGTTTACTATTTAGATTAAAGTGGATTTTAGTTGGAAATACATTTTGGAAGAACGTTGGTGGTGGAAGTAGAAAGTCAAATACAATCCCTGGTGTAATCTGTAACTTCTACAAGCTGTAGTTATACGATTCAACCTAAAGTCTCAGAGGATGGAAGACTTCTATTGCCTTTTTTTTTAGTTCTTAAAGAAAGAAGTGGAAAATTTAGACCAGCTGTGCAACAAAAGTTATTTAGACTTGATAATATCTACATTATGGCTTCAAAATTTGAAAAATCAGCTACAGGCATTAATAAATTATTTATAGTATTAATACATGTTTAATGCAAAATTATAATGTTAAGAAAATTGATTTAAGTTTAGATCACTTCAGAACTTGGCTAAAAGAAGTGTACTATCCGAATATTAGTTCATCAAGTGTTTTGTTAATTGATTCACGGAGTAGCCACTGTCCTTCAGCAGTACAAAAAATTCTACCTTAAAATAAAGAAGTTATCTTGGAGTTAATACCAAAAGGATCAACAAGTAAAACTCAGCCACTCGATTTATCAGGCTTTAGAATATGGAAAAATTGTGTCAGACATTTCTCTGACAGTTTCATATTAATGAATGAAAATTTAAATTTTCTTGAACGTAAAAATATAATCATTTTCTAATCTTAAGTACGTAATCAAGTGTTATTACCGAGGCATGTAAATTTATTCAAATACGCTTGGTTTAAAGTAGTTACACAGATATAAAGCCTGGCGAGTTTTAAAATCCAGTTGATTTTGCTTTTGGGTCAAAATCTAGTGCTTGCTATGAAGTAAAGGAAAGTCCTGATGTTGCATTTATAAAATGTGCTTGGTGTAAAAAGACGTTATGTTTGAAACATTTTTTTCATGATTATTATTAATGTTATTCTTACAAACCTTAAGGGGTTACCCCCAGTTGTAGCTCAACAAAAAAGACCTTTTTCATGAATTTTTTTAAAGAAAACTACAAAACTTTTTCAAACAATTATTATGTCATCTTAAAGAATACATCTTAAAGAACTTTTAGTAATTTTTTTATTGCAAAATATTACATTGTTAAGTGGCAAATGGCCGCCAATGAAATAGTGTTTTTATTTATACGGTTTGCAGTGACCAATATTGCGGCGAAGTGGATCATTTATAACAAAAAATGTGGATAGATCCAGTTGAATATAAGTATAAACTAGTCTTTAATCAAAGGATTTAAAAAAATATTTATTTTTTACAAAATGGCGGACAGTCAAAGTTAATGGTTTGATTTTAACAAAAAAAAAACGGTCGTTTTTTGGCTATAAAACGGCCATTTTTTTTGGAACAAAAAATCGGACGATTAAAGACTACATTTTTATATATTAAATAAGCTCGGAAAATTTCAAGAACATCAGTTTATTAATGTTTAAGTAATTTTGGTCACCGACTTCAGAAATGCCATTTCGAGAAAAACGCGTTTAAAGTTTTAATTGCCGGTTGTTTACACAACGGATTCTTCTCTTTCAACGCTTATATCTCAGTTAATTTTGTTCGGATCGACTTGAAATTTCCAGGTCATATTCTCAGATACTTATACTTCAAAAAAATGCAATTACCAAAAAATCGATTTTTTGAAAGTCGCAAGTGGGGGTAACCCGTTAATAATAAATTTATACTACTCATGCAGACTTATCAGGGTCTTCAAAAAGCCTCAGACTGGTTGAATAACTTGAAACGTAAGCGTCACTCAAAAAAATGGTCAAAACAAAAGTTGTCGAAAATTTCCCTAGTTATCCAATTGCGACTTCAGCCATGATCGTGACATTGACCTTCAAAGCCATTTCTAGGTCAAGTCAATTTTTTTATTTAGCAACGCCTGATTTTAACACAGGAAATGAAAAATACAGATAATTTTATGTCTAGATACGATCTTGACCATTAAAAAAATTTGACCTCGGAAGGTCAAGTCAAGGTCGAGCAGTGACTGGCTGGATATTTTGGAAAGTAGGCGTCGTTAAAAAAAATGTTTTAGCAAAACGTTGTAGGAAATTGCCCTGGCTGTTCTATGGTAATATCTTGATCTTTAAGGTCATGTCAAGGAATAATTCTTTAAAGCATTCGATTAAATGAGGCTTGAATTTATACCAGCTAATTAAGGTAAGTTAGCGTAAACAAACCCTAGATTTTTGTTCATCCCAGTCAACTAAGATAAGATAGTGTCATGCCCAGCAAGCGAAGGCAAGGCTAGAATCTACCTCAGCCAGTTAAGGTAAGGTGGTGTGATGCGCAGCCAGTAAAGGGAAGGCTAGAGTCCATCCTAACCAGTTAAGGCAAGGTGGTATAATGCCCAGCCAGTAAAGCCAAGGCTAGAGTCCATCCCAACCAGTTCAGGCAAGGTGGTGTGAAGCTCAGCCAGTGAAGGGATGGCAAAGAGCTACACCATCCAATTAAGGCAAGGTGGTGTGATGCCCAGCCAGTAAAGACAAGGCAAAGTGAAGATCATCAGGTGAAGGCAATCACAGGTTGAATCACTTTAGTCAAATATCAATCAATTTTTATTTTAGCAAATGCTCAAAGTTTCCACCCTCAACTGGCCGGCAATGTGCTATGCGGTTGTAAAATGCTGCTACAGCTTGACGAATTATGCCTTCATCAATAGTAATAATTTCATCCTTCATTTTCTGCTAAAGTTCATCGAGGTTCGCTCGTTTCCTTTAATATAGCTTATCTTTAAGGTAACTCCACAAAAAATAATCAAGCAGACAATCAGGAGATCTGGCTTGCCATTCTATTGCACCTCCCCTACCTATCCACCTTCCTAGTAACACTCCATTCAAATAAGAACGTACACCTCGCCTATAATGAGGTGGTACACCGTCTTGCTGGAACAACATTTGATCAAAATCATTGCCTACAATTGCGTGAATCTCTGAGATCATTTCATTTCGGAGCATTTCTTCACACTTAATCGCAGTATGATTTCTTTCAATAAAGAAGGGCCAAACAATAGTGTTATTTATAATGCCAGCCCAGGCATTCACTTTCTAATGGTATTAAGTACTGCAAGTATCAGACATCGATCTGGGATTTACATCACTCCAGTATCTAAAGTTATGTCTATTGACATTGCCATTCAGCTGAAAGGTAGCTTCGTCTAAAAATACAATTCTATTCAAAAAATATTTATCAGATATCAAGAAGACTGTTGTTTATAACACCAGCCGAGACGTTCACTTTTTGAGGGTGTTGAGTACTGCGAGCATCCGACATCCATCTTGGGTTAATATCACTCTAGCACCTAAAGTTATGTCTATTGACATTACCATCAAGCTGAAAGGTAGTTTGGTCTGAAAATACAGTTCTATTCAAAAAATATTTATAAGCAGTTATTCGGGTTATCGTCAGTCACAAAACTCTACGCGTTTAACTGAATCCTGTTCAAGCAATTCATGTACAAGTTTTACCTTGTATGGATGGAACTTTAACTTTCTTGTCAAAATATTATGCACTGATCCGACACTAATATCGCGTTGCTGATGCAATTTTGTAACTGTACTGTGGCAATCTTCATTGATTGAAAGAACAACATGTAGCTGTCTTTCTCTAGTAGTTGCTGTAACTGGACGACCTGATCGGAAAAGATCTTTTTTACCCCCACTTAAATTGAAACGCGTTATTGTTCTTCGTCTTGTCAATTTGGATATCGGTTACATTCTTACCCGAAAAGTATCTTTGAATAAAATCCGTACATCTTCATTAGATCTCGTCCTGTCACCGTATCCTTTCATCATAAGAATATCTATTTGCTCTCGTTTAGTGAGAGGAGCCATGTTACATTCAAATGGAGAAATAATCTAATAGAAAATTTTAAATTTAAGATTACAATATGAAAAACATTAAAATCGTACGACCTAATTATTACGGAAGGAAGTATGAATGAGGAAAACGTTTAGCTAATCATTAAAAAAAATGATGCGCAGTTCTTGAAAGTAATAAGAAAGAATACTAAGTAAGGAGCGAGCTTAATGATGAATATTAAAATTGATGGAGTATTAACATTTAATATTAATAAACGAACGCAATTTAGAGATATAAGAAATTGTATTTTTTCGCTCACACAATTATTACTTTCCGTCGATTAAGACTCTGAAGACAGATTTTAAAAATTTTAAAGTTCAAAATGACGAATCCAATTTGGGGGACGGAAAATTTTGAATTTGTTCAGAAGTATACTGGAAACTTTCCACGTGGATTTTCGAGGACGCTGATTATTAATTTGAAGTCAGATTTTGTAGTAATCAGAAGGAGCCAAATCTGGTGAGTATGCCGCATGAGGCAGAACTTCCCAGTTGAGTGCTTCCAATGTGTTGCGAACCGGTTTTGCCGTGTGTGATGGAGCATTGTTATGGAGAAAAATTACTTTGTGTTGCCTCTTTCGGTATGCTGGCCTTCTTTTAAGCAGCAAACGGTTTAGATCGGTTAATTGCTATTGGTAACGTGTAGTATTAACCGCTACCTTTTAAATATTAGGTATATCTTTCCAGTAATATTACTAAGGGAAACCTCTCCAATTTTCATCCGAATAGGTCGATAACTTTTTGAGCTACAACAAGAGCAGTTTCTGGAAAAGTAGTTACGAGATAATTGCGTTTAAAGTTTTAACATGTTAAAACTATTAATTCTAGTGACTTACAGATTAATTAGCGATTCCAGGCGTATACAGTAGTTCTTCAACTTCCTCGAAAAACTGATTGTCTTGCGCTAGCTGCTGTTTCTGGGCTATACGAGCTTTTTCTGTGTTAGAAAGACTTATCTGGTTCTGTCCAACAATCCGCGTCTCATAAGAGGTTTCGGCAAAAACTCTGCAGTTGATGCCAATAATTATGTTCAACGCATTCATAATCCTTTAAATCGAAGAAGCTCCGCCTTTAACGGTCCGAGCGCCCGACTCGCTACCTGACCGCATGCTGTCGCTGCGCTCTAAACTATATGCGATGATTCCGAAAATATTCAATATATCGAGTTATCCTTTCGACAGTATATTCTTTAGATAGCATACTTTCGAAATATGTAAAAAAAAATATCGATTTTTTGAAATTTCTAAAGATACTTCTCCCCCTAAAACTGTAATAGAAGTTTAAATTTAACTGTGTGGGCTTTGGTCCTAAAATCCACTTCTAGTGGTAAAATCGTATTGGATATAGCTGCGTATATTGAAGTTTGCGTGTACAATGACGGCTTTGCTTTAATTTTGCACATAATAAAAGCGATGGATTTAGAAATTAGTTCGAGCAGCTATGAAATGTGCTTGGAGATTGACAAACAGTGCATAAAGCTTGCAAAGAGATCGCTGTCTGAAGCTGCAGGAGAGTGAAGAATCGCTTTAAAATCCAATTGAAAAGAAATGGAAGAGTAGGACACTAATCTAGAAGGCCGATTATATGGAGCAGGTATTGCGGATTGAAGGTATTGCAAAATTTTCCGTGACTTTCTATAACTTAAAGCTTTAAAGATGTTTATCTCAAAACTACATATATTAAGCGGGCTACAACCATAACTCGAACAATTTTTAATCAATTCGCTTCAAATTTCAACAAGATCTTTAAAAATATATTGTCCAAATAAGTCTGAAGGATTTTTTTTTATATGGCGTAGTTCTTTCGTTAGTAACCATTTTTTGGCTATGCTTTCTACAAATTTTGCAAGTTTGACTATGGGAGAGCGCCTTTCGGCCAAAAATCAATATATTAAAATTTCACGTACTTCTCTAGCTGTTATGTACAATAAAAAATAAATTAATGACTCATCATAATTCAAAATTTACAAGAGCTGTTGGTATGGCCGTGAAACCCTTTCAAAATAGAGAGGTTATCTGAGAAACGCTGCACAGCCGCCATTATCAGATTATTTATTCAAAAAAAATTATGTTTTTTAGTTAATCATACGTACAATAAACTTCTGCTTTTGTTATCTCGATTTATTTTATATTTTTAAGGAAAATCACAAAGAAGCTTATTTTTCCAGCCTCTAGAGTGATCTAAGGCCTTAAGTTTCATGCCTAACTAATTTCCCTTTTCCATAATTTATACTTCATTTCACTATTTATTTTCCTAAAGTCAACGTGTATAATTGACGAGAAAATTATTGAACTGACATGTTTTTTTCTCATCTTTTTTTTAATAATGTTGGAGTACCGTTGCAACCATTGCTTCGCGCATTAGTTGATGCGTCTGACCAGTCGTAGGCTTGACGAGTGATTGTCTGACGGATAAAAATGCAATGAGTTTCCGACACCCGAATTAGTCTGTATTCGATTGATAATTTTCTCCATTTTATTTTTCAATGTTTTGCAGATGTATGACATAGGTCCCGATATCTTGCGTTCATTAATTGTACGAAAACACTATAGCTACTTAAAATACTCATTAGTATAATTTGTTTAAATAGGTTATACAGGTTTTGAATTCGAATAATACCGTAGTAAAATTAAACAGTGATTTCTTTCGAATACTACATGCATAAACAAGTATTATTTTTTAAAATTTTGATATGCACATTATCCTGAAAATTTTTATTTATTACGATGGACTTATAAAGATACCGATTGGTATATTTATCTTAGTCCTGCAGCGTATACTATGAATATATTTTATATAATTCTATGTATATGATAATGCAAGGGGTAGAAAGTTTTCATTAAATTTTTAAGCAGTAAGTGTTTTATTTTATTTGCGAAAGTGGAAAACTATAGTTTATCGTAAAGTTTATATAAACATTCATATCCAGATAAGACTGCTATGTATTTCAAGTAATTATATTAGGGTTGGTTGAGCAATTTTATAAACTATTCTTACTTAGTTCCGTCTATATTAATAAGAAATTTGCTATAGTACGTCAAGTTATTCAGCTGTTAAGTAAGTGATATAATGGCTAAGGGCAGAGCCTATTTATTCTCAATGTTTGATTATCGATTTATTGTTGTTGTGTTGGTACACATGTCCTGAACATATGTTCACAGTTGCAAGTATATCGCATACTCAGTTTGTTTTTGAGATTGAAAGATTAGACGTATTTTAGTGTGTTAGGCAATTTTCTATTATTATAAAGAATAAAGCAAAGAATTTGCATCAAATTTTGAGTGAAAAATGGAATCTAGTGCTCTAAAACACTTGGAATATTGTCAGTGGCATACGGTTAGTCTGCTCTAAGACAAAAAAAATGTTTACAAGTGGTTCAAATTCTTCTAAGGTGGCCGAGAAGATGCCAATGACGAACCTTGCTTTGGATGCCCTAGCACATCAACAACAGATGATAACGTCGAAACTGTGAAGAAAACTGTTTTCAGAAATCGTCGAATTATCATAAGAGAAGTTGCTGAGGATATTGGCATTTCGGTCGGCTCGTGTCATGCAATTTTTTCGGTTGTTTTGGGCTTGAGACGTGTGTCAGTGAAGTTCGTTCTGAAACTTTTTAATTTTGATCAGAAGAACCGTTGCATGAGCAACGCTTAGGAGCTCTTGAATGACGTCAATAATGATTCTAATTTGCTCAAAAGGGTCATAATTGGTGATGAATCATGGGTGTATAGTTATGACGTCAAAACTAAAACGCAATCGGCTCAATGAAAGCATTCAGGGGAGCCAAGGCCGAAAAAAGCCCGCCAAATTCATTTAAATGCCAAAGTTATGCTCACAGTTTTTTTTCGATTACCGTAGCGTAGTAAATCAGGAGTTTTTACCTCAAGGTTGAACGGTCAATACAAAGTTACTTGAGAGACTTGAAGTTATGCGCCGTTTGCGAGAAGTAATACGAAAAAAACGTCCGGAATTGTGGAAAAACGATTCATGGATTTTGCATTACGATAATGCACCTACTTATTCATCGTTGCTTGTGAGAAATTTTTTGGCTAAACACAAGATAATTATGCCTTAGCCACCATATTCTCTGGATTAGGCGCCCTGCGACTTTTCCCTATTCCCGAAATTGAAGAGACCTATGAAAGGACGAAGATTTGCAACGATTGAGGAAATAAAAACTGCATCACTGGAAGAGCTTAAGGCTATACCAAAAAGTGCTTATGAGAAGTGTTTTGAGGATTGAAAGAAGAGTTAGTACAAGTGTATTTAAAGGGGATTATTTTGAAGGGGACAACATTAATATTGATGAATAAATAAATATTTTATCATAAAAATATAGTCCCATTATTTTTTAACACATTTTTTTAGAATTAGATTCTCTACTACTTCCATGGCTAACCAACAATCATAAAAAGAGGAGGGAGAAAATATGGTAAAAAGCAGAGGTCTTCAATCAAAATTTTTATCTATTCGAAATAAATACTTTAAATAGCTTGGAATCCATGGCATTGATTTACGACCAACAAACAAAATTTACAAACGAATCTCAGCGGAGAAATTATAAATAAAATGTGAATAAAGTTTTCCAAACCTTTATTATGATGAATTATATTTTTTAACCAACTTGAAGAACGATCGAATAGATTGCAACCTTTTCATGGATTCTTCCAAATATAAATGACCTGGTGAGGTGTATAGCCACGACTAAGGCAGTAAAATTATAGATTTAATTTTTACAAAAAAGAAATTAAATATTGCATATTTATACAGCGGTATCGCAACTATTTACTAATATTAATGTATTTTTAATATAATAATGACGTTTCTTTTTAAACTGTGTCCTATCTGACATGTATCTTTCATGTTTTGGTGTATTTCCACTACCTCTTCTACTATTTGCATAAAGAAACGATATGATACAACCTTCGTCAATTTTATATAGTTTGTTCACATTTAAAATAAATTTTCATAATAAATTATAGCTAAACGTTGTAAGTAACACAGCATTAAACACGAACCATTTATTTATTCGAAAATTTGTTGAATTTTAAATGAATTTTTCGTATATTTAAACAATGGCGAATATTCAAGATTGTTCGTAATTAGTCTTCTAAAAGTATTACATATTTTAAAGTTACTAACAAATATTATAAAAATATATAAAACTCCATTATCCAATAAAAATGTGAATTTCCATTTATATTAATTAAAAATTATAATTGTGGATTATAGGAACATTGCCTAAAAGTTTTTGTTTACTGACAATTTATTTTAAAGAATTAAATTTAGTTTGTTTGTCTTAAATTAAAAACAATTTATTTTCCGCGTTATCATAAACCAAAACAATAAGAACTTCTCGGTGTTAGTGGTTATCCAGCGCCTCCACTAAAAATTTCACTGTTGCGTAACACATCGTAAAATTTTATCATTTATTTTTATGCGGGATCCACTAATTCGTCCTGAACGGGCTCGCTCGCGCATCGCGATCCAAAAAGGATCTTTATTGGCTACCTTTTGCATTAAGGTAATAACACCTCTGTCCCATAAGGATATAAAATTAGGAAAAGAAATTCATAATATGATTGGTTTGATTTCTTACCTTGTTTGTAGTTTAAGATTTTTTTTCTTTTCTAAAGATTCACCACTTAGGACCTGCACGTCCAAGGATTAGTAGATTTTTAATCAATTGGAAAATACCAGTTTTATTGGAATGAATCCTTCCAAATCGCCTTTATTAATATTATTTATTATCTCTTATTAACAAAGAGATACACTTCACCACGCAACTCACCACGAATTTTCCTAAACTTATTATTATTGAAAACAAAATTATTAAACGGCGAAATGCGACTACATATCTACACTCTGACAAGAAAGTATCCGGAAATTCTCATTTAAATTGCCCGCGTTGAGTATTTTTAAGTATTTGAAAATTCTGTATGTTGGTAGGACTGTCCGTAATTACTATGCCAAACATGAGTGCGGTCTGTCAACTAATTTGTTTACGACAGCTGTTAAAACCAGTCGACCTCAGTGGTAGTCTGCGAATGTTACAATGGAAAAATTTTGCATGACGATAACGCACCATCTCATCGAGCCACGATTATTAACGATTTTAAAACCAAACACTCGATAAATACCATCGACCAGCCACCTTATTCGCTTGATCTAGCTCCGTGTGACTTTTTTCTTTTCTCCAGACTGAAATTACCGCTCCGGGGAACCAGATTTGACTCCATAGACGCTATAAAAGAAAATTCGCAGAAGAAGCTGAAGGCCATCCGTAAAAGTGCCTATAAAAAATGTTTCCATGATTTTAAAAAACGTTGGCACATGTGTATCGCTTCAAATAGACCATATTTTAAAAGAGATTCAATAAATATTAAAGAAGTTTAATATTTTTGCGTTTTATTTCAAATTTCCGGATACTTTTTTATCAGAGTGTATTAATAACTAAAACACCCTCCTTCTTATCAAACTAATTAATTAATTCGTCTTAAAAACAATTCGCGGAAAAAACCGTAATACTACTACCAATAGGACTCGCTCTTCTCTTAACTTGAATACTCAGTCGTGGATACATCGTGAGGAATTTGGCTTGTCAAGCATCAGCATAAGTCTCTGCAGACTGTTAAAGCTCGTCCGCGCCATCTAACAAAAATGCAGCTTTGGTTCATTTACTCTCATTAGTTCACTAATTTCTATCAAGATTACTCTGGTAGTGTACGTACCGAAAAGAGTTTGGTTACTCGGCTCCCTTACTCTATACGTGTATTGCAAAAAGTTATTGTCCTCATCACCTGGGATTTTTTCCCAAGGATAAAATCACATTATTATTACAACACACGTTACAGTATGCATTTAACACTTAACACATCGTTCAATCAGTCCCGAGACTAACCCAGAGATGGTGCTAGTAGTACCAAACTGGCCACGTTTCCATAGAGTGCGAACCTTTACATGAAACATGTAAAAATTTCACGTCGATCAGATCACAGACAGCAGAGTTATCGAGGTTAGAGTAAAGTCACTTTGTAATTTGTTTGAAAAATGGAAAAAAGCGAGTTTCGCGTGTTAATAAAACATTGTTTTTTAATGGGTAAAAACACCGTAGAAGCCCAGCAATGGCTCGAAAAACATTAACCGGACTCCTCTTTATCCAAACCAACGATTTGTCGTTAGTATGCTGAGTTTAAACGTGGACGTACGGACACAAACGATGCGGAACGTTCGGGTAGGCCATTGAAAGCCGTTACACAGGAAAATGTGAGTGAAGTGTTATGTAAAAATTGTAATGAAAGATCGCAAAGTAAAGGTCCGTGATATTGCAGAAATGACACAGATATTATCTGAAAGTGTATTTACAATCCTTCATGAATAATTGAGCATAAAAAAGGTTTTTTCCAAGTGGGTGCCGCGATTGCTTTCAGTGGAACAAGAACAGCAACGAGTCGACGATTCAGAGAGCTGTTTATCGCTATTTACTCGCAATAAAAAGGATTTCCTGCGTCGATACGTGACCATGGATGAAACATGGATACATCATTTCAGTTCAGAGTCGAATCGGCAATCATCTGAGTGGCGCATGGCTAGCGAAAGCCGCCCAAAGCGTCCAAAAACGCAGCAGTCTGCTGGCAAAGTCATGGCGTCTATTTTTTGGGATACACATGGCGTGATTTTCATTGACTACCTCGAAAAAGGTAAATCGATCAACAGTGATTATTATATTGACTTGTTGGTACGTTTGAAGGAGGAGATCGCAGCAAAACGACCGCACATGAAGAAGAAAAAAATGCTTTTTCACCAAGACAATGCACCATGCCACAAGTGCATGAAAACAATGGCAAAATTTAGCGAATTGGGCTTTGATTTGCTTTCCCACCCCCCGTTTTTGCCGGATTCAGCCCCCAGCGACTACTGGCTCTTTGCTGATCTTAAAAAAATGCTTTAGGGAAAAAAATTTGGCTCAAATGAGGAGGTCATTGCCGAAACTGAAGCCTATTTTGAAGCAAAGGATAAATCCTTTTATAAACATGGTATATAAATGTTGGAAAGGCGTTGGAAAGATTGTATCACTCTAAAAGGAGATTATATTGATGAATAAACATGATTTTCGAAAAAACATGTTGTTTTTGTTGTTAGTTTTGGGACTTATTAAACGATGTGTTATATATAAAACTCAAAACGGTCTGACCATGTTTTTTTATTTTATTAATATTATTTGAAAATAAATTCATTATTAAAAAGAGCCATATAGTTGCAATTCTTCATAAACACAAATTACTATTTCCAAGTTTAATAAACCATCAAATCATACTTTTTGCTAAAACAAACAGGTGAACGTCGCGAAATCATAACATTCCCGCTGTCACACAAAAATGCCGAATGTAAATTTAATAAATTTTTTTTAGCACAAATAAATAATTTATTTAAATAATAACGACAAGCTTGAAACTATACCAAGACTATTATTATTAACAACGCTGTACCAGTATTAATTATAATTCCTTATTTAATTTCTCAATATTGCAATATTTTTTCTCCCAACCATGATTATAATTATTTAATGCGCAATAATTATTATCTACAAATTAAACAAATTGTAATTTCCAAAAAGAATAATTATTTAAACCACTACTCACCACTATTTTGCGATTATTTCCTTCCCTACCGCTTTATAATTATAAATTATATTCTGCCTATCATTTTACTAACCCACAGATACCATATATATCTTAGGTAACAATCATTTGAATTTTATTTAAATAATTACTTTTATTTAATTATCCATATAGATTATATGTGTAAAAGTGCGACAAAAATTTAATTTTTTTTGTAATACGCATTAAATCTTAAATAATAAACAATCATGTAAATTAATTTAATTTATTTTGACTATAAATAATAGAAAATAAAAATGTACTAATGTGATCAAAAAGTAAGGTGAAATTGTCATTTAAAACTCCTAGGCATTAGGAAGGCAGGTAAATTATTTTTCCTGAGTTAGTAGGACTGTCTATAACATTTGCCAAGCGTCCGTTTGTCAAAAGGTTTAATTATCTCCGAGTTACACGTGTTTTTGTAAACAACCAAAGGTGAATTTTCCGATTTTTACAATGCATGATTTTGTTGAGCAAAGAACTTGCATCAAATTTTGTTTGCGGAACGAATATTCTTGTGCGGACTCGTTAAGAATGTTGCGGAAGGCCTTTGGTGATTAAACTATGGCACAAAAAAACGTTTATAAGTAGTACAACGAGTTCAAAGCGGGCCGAGATCGCGTTGAAGAAACGCGCTCTGGACGACCATCAACGTCAACCGACGAGGGTCACGTCCAAAAAATAAAAGATTCGGTGCTTGAAAATAGTCGATTGACAATTAGAGACCTCGCTGAGAGTGTTGGAATATCATTTGGCTCAGCCCAAACCATTTTGAAGGATGTTTTGTGTCTCAAACGCGTCAAGTTTCGACTGGTGCCAAAATCGCTCAAGTTTTTGGAAAAAAAGCGTCGCGTTAATGTGTGTGAAACTTTACTGTCTGACTATCAGGACCACTTGAAATGCATCATTACTGGAGACGAGACTTGGATTCACGCATACGACCCTGATTCCACCGACCAATCCAGCGATTATCGTGCAAAAGGTGAAGCAAGACCGAAAAGACCACGGCAAAGTCGATCGAAAATCAAGGTCATGTTGACAGTTTTCTTTGATTATCGTGGTGTGGCGCACTATGAATTCCTTCCGCCGGGCCAAACTGTCAACAAAAAATATTATTTGAGCGTTATGCGTCGTTTGCGTAAAGCTATTCGTCTGAAACGGCCGGAATTATTGGCGAACAACTCTTGGTTACTTCATCACGATAATGCACCATGTCATACTGCATTGGTTCTTCGCGACTTTTTAGCCAAAAACTCGATTATTATCGTTCCGCAACCACGGTATTCGCCTAATTTGTCTCCGTGCGACTTCTGGCTGTTTAGCAAACTCAAAAGGCCAATGTGGGGACGCCGTTTTGACACGATTGAGGAGATAAAAACCGAATCAAAGAAGGTCTTGAAGGCTATACCGGGAAAAGACTATTCCGACTGTTTCGAGGACAAGAAAAAGCGTTGGCAAAAGTGCGTTTTATCGGACGGGGATTACTTTAAAGGGGATACAATTGATTTGGAAGAATAAATAAAGAATTTACATTTTATAAACAAATTCACCTTACTTCTTGGTCACAGTAGTATAAAAACTATGCAAAAAGGAATCATCTTTCTTTTTAACTCTCGCTTTTCCTTTCTCGAACCGAGAAGCTTGCCAAGAAGAGGGGGGCCGAAAAATTTGGCCTCTCCCCGAATTTTTCGACCAAAGAAGAAATTAGCTGAGTAGCTTCTCCAACGCATTCAAATACGGCTCAAAATGTTCACCAAGGGGCAGACCTCAGGCACCACTCGAGGACTCACGTATTACGCAAAATACTACTAAGGAAACACTGGCAAGCAATCAATCAATTAATCAAGGATTCACTCACTCTGCTACTTTTTGCACTTTTCTGTTATTCGATCCATCGCGTTTTTCTATAATCAAGTTTTCATTAAATCTAGACTAATTCAAATTTACCCAAGTGTTCATTCTCAATTCTCAAGTTTAACTTCAACTTCAATTAAGATTTCCAAGATTCAATCAAGTTTTAGCAACCTTTCAGTTTTCCAACAGAGGACAGCAAAGGAGAGAGAGACAGAAAGAGAGAGAAAAGATCTTCCTTTTTTTTCACCTATCTCACACGACATTAAGAGTAAATTTTTTTAAGATTTTGTATTTTTCTTCTCTACTTCCAACGAGATAGTATTAGCCAAAATCGGCTAAATATCTCTATTCTCGAAACACCTAGTAGATCCTTTTCCAGGGCAGAATATAGGCCAACGTCGGTCTATACTGTTGTCTATCCTCGATATTCATGACTTTTTTTTTAAATCTCGCAAATTTAATTCCTCCGCCGTCCCGAGCCCATAAGTTTTAATACTTCGGTTTATAAAGGCGTAAAGCAGTCCGCGTTATCTTTCACGCAATTGAAACGTCACCACCGACGTTACAGGACTGTTGGAGAAGTACTTATTTGGTTTACTTTATTTTCAAAGAGTTATTTAATAAATATATGATACGCTAATGTAATTATAAATTAATATTATTATTACCAGTAATAATATCGAAATAATTGTTCTGTAGGGAGTTAATCGAAGAATTAATTTTAATTACAAAACGCAACTATTTCCATAAAAATCCATGTCGCAGAAAGTTATCAAACATATATAATAAATATAAATATTCACTATAAAATAGTGAAATAATAATAAATAGGATAGGTGAATTGTCGCTGTATAAATTAAAATTTAACTAGAGGAATGTTTTTAAAATAGATGCATGTAACAGCTGAACATTGGCTTATTAATTCAAATTAATTATTTATTTTAAAGATTTTGTGTAACTAATTAATTATTTATAAAAAAAAGTTATTATAAGGGTTTTGCAAAAGGAATTCGTGACATTCCAGGTTATTGCGCGATGTCCCAAATTACGCTATAGATGCTTATTCAAGAAAGAATTACTTTGCATGAATTTGTATGTCGAATGTCAATGAAATTCATAGTGACCGACTTAGAAAGGAGAACATTATTTTCAGCTGTAGTATGCATGATTTTGATTACTTGTGTGTGATTGTTTGTAAAAAATTGCATCGTAGTCAAAATGAGTTTCACGAGAGCGGCTATTCAACTCTCGGTTTGAGTTAAGGTTAGTTTTCACAACGGTCTATGTCAGTGGAGAGTGCATCGCGTAGGTTGTAGAGGAGGCTTTATCGTGGTAGGGCAGGCAGAGAAAAAACTTATCAGCTGACACGAGAAAAGAACGGAGGTCGTGTACCGACGTTACAGTACGAAGTGATAAATATAAAAACTGGATGAGAAAACAGTTAGACAATACTTTTACTCTTAACAAGAATGAAATTTGTAAAGAAATATTAATAAATATCTTGAAAGAGAACAAGAAAAAAACTGTAAAATCGACGATACAAGACAATGCATGATCATATTTTAGTGTGTTTTATTAACCTTTAAAGGACGGAAATTTGGGATTCTTGATCTTCTTCAGAAAATACATCAAAAAAGTATCTAATACATTAAAACTATCATGGGTAAAATATCGACCATGCGCCGCCCTCATATTAGGTGTAGTAAAAAGTAATCCATTATTTTGCCAATAGATGGCTTTAGTAGTTTGTATCTCCCGTTGTAAAAGTGCGATCGGGTTACACTAGATGGCGTTAGAAAGATAAGATTTCATACTAAAAAAGCTTCCAATACAGTTTTGTGATTGCTTGACTTAGTATTTTTTAAGCACGCGTCAAAGATGGACACCAGCAAAGAGAAAATACGCCATATTTTACAGCTTTTCTTCGATAAAGGCGAAAACGCAAGCCAGGCAGCTGAAAATGTGAATAGTGTTTATGGTCCTGATACTGTAACAGCCAATCACGCGCAATTTTGGTTTCGTTGATTCCGTTCCGGTAATTTTGACGTCAAAGAGACACCACGCTCTGGAAGGCCAATTGTCGAAAAAGTCGATAAAATAATGGAAATCGTCGATTCCGACCGTCACGTAAGCACTGTTTCGATTGCCTAGGAGCTAAACATTGCACAAAAAACCGTTTAGAACCACTTAAATAAGGCTGGATAAAAAAAGAAGTTCGATGTATGGGTGCCACACGAGTTATCGCAAAGAAACCTTATGGACCGAATTTCCATCTGCAAATCGCTGCTGAATCGCAACAATATCGATCCATTTTTGAAACGGATGGTTACTGGTGATAAAAAGTGGGTCACTTACGACAACTTTAAGCGACAACGGTCGTGGTCAAATCGCGGTGAGCCGGCGCAAACGGTGGCCAAGCCAGGATTGACAGTCAGGAAGGTTTTGCTGTGTGTTTGGTGGGACTGGCAGGGAATCATCTACTATGTGCTGCTCCCCTACGGCCGAACTCTTAATTTGGACCTGTACTGTCAACAATTGGACCGTCTGAAATAAGCAATCGCCCAGAAGCGGCTAGCTTTGGCCAATAGGAGAGGAATTGTGTTCCATCAGGACAACGCCAGGCCGCATACATCGGTAGTGACTCGCCAGAAGTTCCGGGAGCTTGGTTGGGAAGTTCTTATGCATCCACCTTATAGTCCGAACCTGGCACCAAGTAATTACTACCTGTTCCTGTCCATGACGAATGATTTTGCAGGTGAAAAATTCGCCTCAAGAGAAGATTGTGAAAATCGACTATCCCAGTTTTTTGATAATAGGGACAAGGGTTTCTACGAGAGAGGCATTATGAAATTACCTCCAAAATGGCAACAAGTTATTGAACAAACCGGTGCATATTTGACCTAAATCGTATCATTCTATCTATGCTAAATAAAACCTTCAATTTAATGCAAAAATAATGGACTTCTTTTTACTACACCTAATATATGTGTGGTTCCATGCTCTAAGAATTAATATAGAGGATATGTATTTAAAAAATTAAATTAACTGTTGAATTTATAATCACTTTAAAGAATTTTACATTTTTTTAATAATAGATAAACTGATCGACAAAATACATAAAATAATAAATTTGATTTGTAAACAAATAGAAAAATTAACTTGATTAAAGGAAAAAATTTTGAACAATGAAATTCGTTTTAGAGAAAAGTATATAGGTATGACCATATCCGAATGGGTTTGACCTAAGTTCTTCACACACATATTTGATTCCCAAGAAACTGCCCGCCCACTTGTAAACTATTAGGACCTTAAATAAGTTCCCGCTGTTTCTCCAAAGATGGCAGTAGCAGTACTCCTTGCATGGAATTTCGAATGGTGACGTACCTGCAAGAAAGTACTGTATCTAACCTTGAATTTCAGTGTATGATAGTTCATTTTAGTGTAAGCAAAGTAATTTTTTATTGGTTCTGAAAATGTCTACTTTTGTGCCAAATAAAGTGTATTCGCAGGAAATTATGTTGCACTATTTTATTCAGAAGAAATCTGCAGCTAAAGCACACAGAATATTTATTGAGACTTACGGTGATAATGCTCCGTCGAATACGGCTTGCAGAGACTGGTTCTGACGCTTCAAAAATAATGATTTTGAACTTGAGGATAAAGAACGCTCTGGTGCACCGAAAAAATTTGAAGACAAGGAATTGGAGGAAGTACTTGATCAAGACCGATGTCAGACGCTAGCAAAACTTGAAAAAATATCACGTGTAAATGAATCAACATTTTCAAAACGTTTAAAAGTGTTAGGGATGATTCAAAAGCAAGGACATTGGGTGCCATGTGAATTGAAACCGAGAGACGTCGAACGGCGTTTTCTCACGTGTTAACTACTGCTTCAACGGCTAAAAAGAAAAGGTTTTTTACACCATATTATGACTAGCGATAAAAAGTGGATATATTACTATAATCCAAAGCGTAGAAAATCGTGGGGTGAACCTGGCCATGCATCAACGTCGTCCGCAAAACCGAATATCCATGGCTCGCAGCTTCTCTGCATTGGGTGGGATCAACAGGGTATTATTTATTATGAGCTGCTCAAACCGAATAAGACTATCATGGGAGATCGCTATCGACTCCAATTGACGCGTTCGAGTCGAGCACTAAAAGAAAAACGACCGCAATATGAGCAGAGACACGACAAGTGATTTTGTTACATGACAACGCTAGGCCTGATGTGACAAAAACAGTGAAAACCTACCTGGAAACGCTTCAATAGGAAGTTCTACCCTACCCGCAGTTTTCACCCGTCATAGGCTCTTCCGACTTTCACCTATTTCGTTCGATGGCACATGGTCTGGCTGAGCAGCGCTTCCATTCTTACGAAAATACTAAAGAATGGATCAATCCTTGGGTAGACTTAGAAGACATTCGGTTTTCCCGACGTGGAATTCATATACTGCCCGAAAGATGGAAAAAAGTGGTCTCTAGTGATAGGCAATACTTTGAGTAAACTGTCTTTGTGCCTTATATTTTAAATAAAGCTTTTATTTTGTAGAAAAAACAGCGAGAACTTATTCAAAGTCCTCATTAAATCCACTCAATCTATGCTTTGTTATTCCTATGATTGATATACAATCATCTATATTGATCAAAGACCCTGGCTTTAAGGCCTTCATCTTTACGAGTTTGACTCATGCTGCAGTGTCTAATGGCACGTAACGTTACCACCTCTTAGCTACGGGACATTTAGTGTTATTGCTGGTGAGTTGTCGATTCCGCGGATGTGGCAGATTCGTCTACGTGCAAGAATCTCACATTCTGTTGTAAGTTCGTCGAGTCGCTCGCTGTGTAATCTCGATAAAAGAGCGCCTTGATAGTATTATATAAATTTCCGTTGCGACGGGAAGCGGTTACGTTCGAGGTAGCATTGTACGAAGTTGTATATTTGGTGGCTATTTAAGAGTCTCTCTGTTCCCGGAGTTAGACGCTAAGGGATTCCTGGTAGATATGGGTAGTAGGCATATTGGTACATAACATAGGCGATGGGATGGGATACTCTTGGTAAGAATATGCATATTGTATAAATGGATTTAAAGGAGGTTGTTCAGTAAGAAAGCCTGGAACTTTTGGGATTGAATTTATTACCGGTCTTTTAAGGATTCTTAGGGGACTAGGATTATGTCCGTAAACTAACGAAGCAGGGGCAGCTATCTTTCCGTTCTGGGACAGTTTCGGCGAGGGGACTGAGATCTGTTGCAGAGAATATTATTGTATCGATTTTTTGGGGGATGTTAAGGATCTATGTTAAGGGTATGGATATATCTAGCTTGAGATGACACACATTCTTGGTATAATTCGTATTTTTCATACTACAATGTAGCCTCTAAGCCGGCATTCAGTGATTGCGGGTTCACACATACTACACTGGTTCGTATTGTGTTTGTAACGTCGGTGCGGCGTTTCGACGTTTTTAAATCACACAACCGATCGGTAACGTCATCTTACCAATCCCTGCTTTCTTTTACCTACACTTGCTTTAGAGGTGCGGGTAAGAAAGATCTCTTTTTTTTTAAGAAAGGGAAATAATTTTTTTTTTCCTCTTTTCTCTTTGGATTTTCCCCGAAGATCTTTCCTTTTTTTTATCTCTTTATTTAACCGAATCTCTTAAACCAAAAAGAGAAATAATAAAATAATTTATTTTAATGTCCAGCTATAATGCGAAAGAATTCATAGCTTTAAGACATCGGAAAAATGCATCTAACGCGCGATAACAGCGTTTCCGGTCCAACTTAGAATGCCAAAGTATTATTCTTTTATTGTACACTCGTGGTAAGAATTTTTCTTTCTTTCCGCACACAAATTAATCATTAATTTGAATTAATTATCGAACTCATGCCACAAAGAGCGGAAGCGAGCAGATTTTCCGTTACCTCATGCATATGATTTTACTCCTTTTTTTATTATTCATATAAATTTAATAGTTTACAAAATAAAAAGATAATGCGAAACATAATCACTAATTATTGTAAAATACGCCAATGTATTTCAGCCACGATCAAAGTGGTCATTTAATTTATATCTTTAGGCCATGGATCTAAAGACTTAAAATAAATCTACACAGTATGTCGGAAAAGTTCCCGACCTTTTAAAATAAAAAATTAAAAATTACATCTAAAGAGATTTATTCCAGTTAACTTTCAACATACTTCCCTTTCCTATATATACACTCATTCGAGCGCTCCATGAGTGATTCAAAGGCTCTCTGGTACTCCTCTGAAGTTATCGCTGTGAGACGCTTGGTGCAAGCCGCTTGAATGCTCGCTACATCTTCAAAAAATCGTCTTTTCAAGGCCATTTTTAGCTTGGGAAATAGGAAAAAGTCGGCTGGAGCCAGCTGTGGCAAGTTAGGCGAGATTGATGCGTGAGATCTGATTTTCGACGAGATAGCGCTTCAAAATGTTCGAAAAATTAGCAGGCGCATTGTCATCCAGCAAATTCCACTATCCCGGTTCCTTGTACTCGGGCATGATGCGATTAATCCGGCGCTTCAGATGTTTTAACGCCTCAACGTAATACGCAGCATTCACGGTGGTGTTTGGGGGCACAAATTCTTTGTGTATCAGGCCTTTGGAGTCGAAGTAAGCGATGAGCATTGTCTTTACCCGTGATTTTTGTTGGCGCACTTTTTGAGGCCTCGCACAGCCCGAACTGAGCCAAGCGGATGACTGGCGCTTCGTGGAAGGATCGTATTGAAAGCACCAAGTCTCGTCTCCAGTCACAATTGAGGTTAGAAAGCCCGGAGTGGTGTCGCAAGTCTCGATAAAATCTTGACAACATTGGATGCGAGTTTCTTTCTGCTCTGGTGTGAGAAAGTGCAGAACAAATCGAGAGCAGACCTTCCTGCGGTTCATTATTTCTTTCAGAATCAACGCGACGCTATCCTTGCTCCTGTTCAGTTCGTCTGCCAACATTTTGAGTTTTACATTTTCTCGTAAATTAACCGTGTGTACAATACCTTGTGCTACGCTTATTTGCTTGGAACTTTTACATTATAATTCGACTATTCTAATTATCCCAAATTATTATTATTATTATTATTGTATTTCTCAATAAAAACAAAAACAACTTATTCTGTAAGCTTACTTATTCCTTATAAGGTACCAAACGGATTTCTTTTTTTATTAATAAGATAATTTAGCGAAATAGATAATCACTTATTTGTCATTGTAATAATTTTTAACCACTTACACCAAAATTACTTAATGATAATATCATACCTATAACACATCGTTCAATAAGTCCCGAGACTAACCCAGAGATGGTGCTAGTAGTACCAAACTGGCCACGTTTCCATAGAGTGCTAACCTTTACATGAAACGTGTAAAAATTTCACGTCGATCAGATTACAGACAGCAGAGTTATCGAGGTTAGAGTTAAGTCACTTTGTAATTTGTTTGAAAAATGGAAAAAAGCTAGTTTCGCGTATTGATAAGACATTGTTTTTTAATGGGTAAAAACACCGTAAAAGCCCAGCAATGGCTTAAAAAACATTACCCGGACTCCTCTTCATCCAAACCAACGATTTGTCGTTGGTATGCTGAGTTTAAACGTGGGCGTACTGACACAAACGATGCGGAACGTTCGGGTAGGCCATTAAAAGCCGTTACACAGGAAAATGTGAGTGAAGTGTTAAAAATTGTAATGAAAAATCGCAAAGTAAAGGTCCGTAAGATTGCAGAAATGACACAGATATCATCTGGAAGCGTATTTACAATCCTTCACGAAAAATTGAGCATGAAAAAGGTTTTTTCCAAGTGGGTGTCGCGATTGCTTTGCAGTGGAATAAAAACAGCAACAAGTCGACGATTCAGAGAGCTGCTTATCGCTATTTACTTGCAATAAAAAGGATTTCCTGCGTCGATACGTGACCATGAATGAAACATGGATACATCATTTCACTCCGGAGTCGAATCGGCAATCATCTGAGTGGCGCATGGCTAGTGAAAGCCGCCCAAAGCGTCCAAAAACGCAGCAGTCTGCTGGCAAAGTCATGGCGTTTGTTTTTTGGGATACACATGGCGTGATTTTCATTGACTACCTGGGAAAAGGTAAATAGATCAACCGTGATTATTATATTGACTTGTTGGTACGTTTGAAGGAGGAGATCGCAGCAAAACGACCGCACATGAAGAAGAAAAAAATGCTTTTTTACCAAGACAATGCACCATGCCACAAGTGCATGAAAACAATGGCAAAATTTAACGAATTGGGCTTTGATTTGCTTTCCCACCCCCCGTTTCTGCCGGATTCAGCCCCCAGCGACTACCGGCTCTTTGCTGATCTTAAAAAAATGCTTTAGGGAAAAAAATTTGGCTCGAATGAGGAGGTCATTGCCGAAACTGAAGCCTATTTTGAAGCAAAGGATAAATCCTTTTATAAACATGGTATATAAATGTTGAAAGGCGTTGGAAAGATTGTATCACTCTAAAAGGAGATTATATTGATGAATAAACATGATTTTTGAAAAAACATGTTGTTTTCGTTGTTAGTCTCAGGACTTATTGAACGATGTGTTATTCTTTATAATTAATTTCTTATGAAATATCATATCTATTTTATTTTATAATTTTTCCTCCAATAATAATTATAACTATAAGTTAAATTTTTCGACATCGTATTAAATTAATCGTTAGAATATTTACCGCTCTTATATTCGAGAATCAACATTTTTTTAATTTTCACTTTTCTACATATTCTATATTCGAGAAATTTTAATTTTGTGATAAAATTTATGTTTCTTTGCAGGTTTAAATTAATTTTACATGATTATATACCTAAGAATAATTTTCCTTGTCGCATTTTTTTTATAATTAACTTGCGTTAATCATTAATTAATTCTTAAAGTAATAATTATTACTATTCCCCTAGAATAATAATTAATCCTATTATTAATTTATTTAATAATTACTCTGAAATTCAATGAAAGTAACATAGCGCATCGTACAGGCAACGCAAAAACTTAAAAAATATTAATTATAAACTCTTCAATTTTATTTAAGAATAACGTCAATCGATTAATTACTCTACTGACATCGCATGGCAAATATTTAAGAATTAATTGAAAATTGTAATTCTGAAAGAATAATTATTTAAACTATTATTTTGCACTTATTTCCTTTTTTTTCAACAATCTGGTAATTATAAATTACTTTTGCTAACTTAAAGTTATCATTCTTGTTCGCAGCAACAATTATTTTTAATTTAAATAATTATTCTTTATCTTTAATATCATTGCATAAATAAAGACATCGCAAATTGCGTAAAATGCGACGAAAACTTTCGCTCTTTTTTGTGATGTGCGTTAAATTTTAAATAAAATACAACCATGTAATTAAATTTAACATTCAATTATTACAAATAATAAATAATGGATATGCATAAAAATTGTGCAAAAAGAATCTCCTCTCTCTCTCTCTCTAATTCTCGCTCTCCCTCCCAAGAGGAATACGCTCAAGATAAGCGATTAGCGCACACCGCACGCTAATTTCGAGCAATCTGATTGGTGCAGAATCGTCTCTGGACGAGTGCATGAAAAGACAAGCTTGACTTGCGGAGACGAATTTGACGTGATTTTTTCTAAATTGGCCATCACCATCAGCCCAGACCATCTTCCACGCGGATTGCCAACGATACGTGCTGGATCACCTCGAGCCGACCGCGCCCCAGTGCAACTTCGTTCAACCGGCTCAGGACAGAAAAAGAGAGAGAGAGAGAGTGAGGAGTTTCATCAATTTTTGTAAAAATAAATAAAAACAAAATAAAGTTAATTCTGATTTAAATTCATTCTTTTCTCTCTTTCATCTATTTTTCCTCCGAAAAGCCGCTGGACTAAAAGAAAAGCGTCCTTCGACTTTCACCTTAATATCATATTTGTTAGGTTTTCTACCGAGAGTAGACAAGCCTGTAGTGGCTTGCCGTATTCTCAATCCCGAAATTCACACCTATCCAATGAAAACTTAATTAATCTCTGCCCACTCTGTTATTCCTTCGGCCGCCCCGAGCCCGTGGACTTCAATGTTCAGGCTTAAAAAAAGAAAGGCCAAAGCTGCATTTTTAAGTTAAGACTACGACATTACAGTTAGGAAATTTTCTGATAAATTTTTCCAACACTTAAGATTCAAGATTTTTGTGTAAACCCTTATAGCCTTTCTTTATAGATTTATCTCGTCTCGTAGCTATAGCGCTATTTACTATAGACTTTAAACGTCCTTGAAATTGTCGTACTATCTCGTCTCGTTTTATGTAAAAATTTACCAATCGTAATACATATTGTTCCTAGGTCTTTGAGGGCGCAAAATGCCTTCTAGAGTGTAATTTTAATTGTACGTTTTGGAAATCTGCGCCGCATAATGATTCACTGGCTCTGCCCTCGAGTAGCGCAATAACATTCCTCATAAACAGTGGTTCCTGCACATCTGTGATTAGAGTATGACCATTATCAACATTTTAAATAAATTCTTTTACAAGCATATTACTGCCATGAAAAAGTATGTGTTGCGTACATTCTTGCATGGCCATGCTCGTGTGTGTCGCATTTACAGTCTGTCAAGCAAGAGCGTGGTCGTGTTAATTCATAAAAAAATTTATTTAATTAAACTTTCATATTTATATCTACATTGTACACATTACAAACAATGATGCAATTCGGTCAATAATGTGTCCAGTCACCACCGGCGTCAAAAATTGCCTGGCATTTCCAAGGCATGCTTTCTACTAATTTGACGGCGTATTCTAGTGGCAAGGATCTCCAGATCCGACGAATTTCGTGAGACAACTGCTTTAGAGTGTATGTGCGTCTTCCACGAAGCTTCTGTTTAATATATGCCTACACATTTTCAATAGGGTTTGCATCGGGCGACTGCGACGGCCAATCCAATGTAACGATGCCAGATTGAGTCTTCCACTGAGTACAGAGCTTGCTGCGGTGTTTAGGAACGTTGTCCTCCTGCAGAATCCAATCTTCATTTTTTGTGATGAACCATCGTTTGGCAGATGGCAGTAAAGCCTTTTTGTAGATTATCATTTTCTCGGCATTTGGGTTGTCAGTAAAGAGGTGCAAAGTGCCGAATCCCTGCTTTGAGAAGCAGCCCCGAAGATGCGCCTTTATTCCATTTTTTACGGTCCGCTGAACAAGCCTATTGGTGGAAGTTGACCAAGCTTGCGTGAGGACAGAACGTGCCTATATAGAACATTCATCAGTAAAAATGACATTTTCAAAATCTCTATCAATATTCTCATGCGCCCAAGCGAGTCGCTTTGTCACATGTTTTTCAGTCAACAGAAATGAACAGCTTCTTCATTGTGTTGCGCCATTTCAGATGATGAGTACGAAGATGGGTTCGGATAGTTTCGTAGGATATATTTAAACCTTTTGCCATTAATTTTGCTTGTCCTTGCCGCAGAGTTAAAGCAGGATTCCGCGAAAACAGATTCACTATTCTTTTTTCATCTTTTTTGTTCACTTCTCCTATCGAGCCACGTTCTGGTGAATCATCGACATTTTTAGCCTCTTTATATCGCTGTATCCACTTCTGTACAAATGCCTTCGACTTTCTCATATATTTAGCAGCCGCTGATTGCGACATTTTGGGACCTTTCGGGTGGATGCAAAGGAACACAGCCTCGTAGCGCGACGCGTACTTAGCACTCATGGCGTTTAACGTGATTCTCTTTCAAAAGATCAACGATAACTAAATCTTTGTTAACAATTTATCAAGGACAAAGCAAAATCTTCCATTACCTGTCGGTGAAGTCGACCACGCTCTAACTTGACAGACTATAAGCATCGATAAATGTAAGAGGTCTGCGCCTCTATTTTGTTCTTGCACTGTTGAAAATTCTTGTAACATGTTTTGCCTTTCTTTATTGCTCGCGATAATTATAACGTCCTGTAACGTGCAATTCTAGTTTTTAATACAAACAGAAGTGCGAAGTACGAAAAAAATACTACTTGAGTAGCGTTACGTAACGTTACGGTATTCTATCGAAGTAGTGTTAATTTGCGTTATGTAACCTTACGTTATATTGGCGTTATGTATTGCGTTATATAACGTTACTTTATTTTATTTATTTATTTATTTACTGTTGATAATGTGTTTTATTTTTTTTTGAGTTTAGCGTTACTTAGTCTTACGTTATTTTACTTAACATAAGTAAAGTTACATAATGTTACGTTATTTTTTGTTATGATACGTCTTTAACATTACAACAAGTAGATAGAACAATTATAAAATTGAAACTAAATTTAATATAAATGGTTAGAAGGTGCTTACAGAAGACCTCAACGTATTATTGAAGGCTCGATGACGGATGAGTTGACGGCTCATTGTTCCTATTGTATTGTTGGTTCGAAGGGCTTGCTAGTCGCGAGCTGCAACGAGATTGAGAAAGCTGTGAGTTTCTTTGGAATATGTCGCGCAGCTGGTGGGCTTGTTAGTCCCGAACTCCGACGTATTATTAAAGTGGGGCTGGTCCTTTTAGATATTGAGAGTTCGAAAGGCTCGCCAGTCACGAACTCCAATATCTCACAAGGCATTAACTTAATTACAAATCGGAGGCTCGGAGGGCTCACCAGTCACGAACTTCAATCTCTCACAAAGCACTTACTTAATAACGAATTAGGGGCTTGGAGGGCTCACTAGTCACGAACTCTGATTGGTGACACCAAACTATAACTACACAGGTTTCCTGTAAGGAATAACATTACATAGGTCAGACCACCGGTTAATTTCGGCGGGTTCTTCATATAACACCTACGTTGGGTACGCGTCGATCGACTATTGATCAATCACTTCAAAGACCCACATCCCAAGCACGAAGAACCGACGAGGAATCGACGATGAAGAATGAGCAAAAAACAAAGAATAACAGGAAGCCAAGGTGTTCGACCAATACAAAGACGACAAAAAAGATGTTCTTCGTTAATCGATCCTTCGACGAAGTCGTTGGTAGCGTAAAACTACTGACGTGGGTATCAATGCATGGCGAGCTGCAGGTCGTCGGTCGCAAGATTAACTAATGCCGCGATTTCGACACATAGCGTGAGTGATTGCTCGCGGTATCTGTAAGCCGAGCTGTGTATGTAGCTTGGTGCCGTCGAAAATGATAACTTTGAGGAAATGGAAGGATTGCCTTATGCACCAGGTATAGCTGATTAATGTAAGTATTATTTGTTATTTAAACTTTAAACACGTTTTTCTCGAAACCATGTTTTTGAAATTTCGAGGAAGCACTGACTCGAAACTATTTAACCGATTTAGCTCTAAGTCTTATCTGTTATTCTTAACCCACATAGCTAAATACGTAACCTTTAAAACATTTAATTTTTTTAAAATAAATTAATTTTTTTTAACAATTTATTAACAGAGAAAAGTAGATTTTAAGAACCTTTTGTTCACAAGTACGCCATTTCATTTTTCTTTTTTAATATGCAAATCATTGGTTAGTTCATTACAATGAAGTCTAAAAGACAATAATCTTTCTAAGTTTTTTATTTTAAATGAGTACGGAAGGCTGTATGCTTCCCCAAAACAGCTCCCCTTTTTTTCGAGGACTCCACTTTGACTTGAAAAATTATAAATAAATTAATGTAAAATTAAGTCAAACAAAATTTTTTTGTACGCTTTGAAATACTAATAAAAACATTTGAAAAGTACAAAACGATCGCATTTAATTTTCTTGCTAAAAAAAATTCACGAAGAAACGTCGAAATTTCGGCCGTCTGACCGGACTACTACCTTAGCGATATTGTAAAAAAGAATAAAATGTAATGCTTGCATATATTGATCAATATTTATAATGAAAATATAACATTTAATATGATAATACATTTATAATGAAAATATAACATTTAATATGATAATACATTTATAATAATTTTATAATTGTTAATTGTTACGTACAATCATTAGTATTATTACAATAAGAAATATTTTATTTTTAACAGATTACACTTTATTTTTATTTAATTTTATTTCACTGGGTGAAAAAAAAATGAAACATACATATTGGGTTAGTAGTTTTATAAAAATTTGTCTTAATTTATAATATTACATGTTACGTGCTGCTTGTGCACCATTGGTCTACATATATAATGTATAACGTTCGAAGCATGAGAATACTTCGTCCTCGCACCAATCGCATACATATACGGTCATGTTATAGCGTACTTATCTACATGAATACAACGGTGGCCCGATAAGTACTTAGCCTACAAAAGAAAATCGAAAATTTTGGAAAAGTGGCGATTTATTTCTCAACATAGTCCCCTCTTAGCGCGATAAACTTGAACCAGCGATGCTCCAACTTCTTTAACCTGTCTTAAAAATACGTTTTCACGAGGTATGTAAAGTAGGCGTCCGTGGCGGCGATGACCTTTTCATTCGACTTGAATTTCTACCCGGCGAGTGACTTTTTCAAGTTTGGAAACAAAAAGAAGTCGCACGGAGCCAAATCTGGAGAATACGGAGAATGGGGTACCAGTACGTAGCCCAATTCGACCAATTTGGCCGTGGCGACGGCGGAGGTGTGAGTCGTTGCGTTGTAATGGTGAAAGAGCACTTTTTTCTTCGCTAAATGGGGCTTTTTTTCTACAATTCGGCGTAAAATTAGCCCAATAATTCGGTATAGTAGAGCCCTGTGATCGTCTTGCCCTTCCCCAGGTACTCAATGCAGATCACGCCATGTAAATCTCAGAAAACGGTGGCCATCACCTTTCCGGACGATAGGACAGTCCTTGCCTTCTTCGGAGCACATTCGCCGGGTGAAGTCCACTGTTTCGACTGCTCCTTGGTCTCTGGTGTGTACCAGTGGACTCATGTTTTGTCGACGGTCACGAAACGACGCAAGACTTCCTTCGGATTGCGCTTTAACAGCGTCAAACACAGCTCTGAAGTGGTCTCACGGTTGCGCTTGTTGTCCGAAGTGAGCAAACGCGGCACCCATCGCGCCGACAGCTTTTTCATGCCCGAAATTGCATGCAGGATATGACCCACGCGGTCTTTTGAGATGCCTACCGTCTCAGCTATCTCTCACACCTTTAATTAGCGGTCTGCAATACGAAATCATCGATTTTTTCACGTTATTCTCCATGGTAGCCGTTTTTGGGGCACCTGGGCATGGCTCATCAAAAATCGACGTGTGATCACGTTGAAACTTGTTAAACCAATTTTTTACGGTCACCATCGCAGAAGCAGAGTCACCGTACACAGCATCCAAGCGCTCTTTGATTTCGCTGCGCGATTTCCCTTCCAAAAACAAGAATGAATCACTGTCCGATATTGCTTTATCTCCATTTTTCTAAAATCCGCGGACACGCCCGCTTCCACACGCGGTCAAAACAAAACTACGAGTCTGATTTGGCTGAAATTTTGACGGTAGCCGTCTACGAGAATGTATTACACGATAGTGAATTTCTCTTGCGATAGTGGCGCCATCGAGCAGTGAGGCTAAGCACTTATCGGACCGCCCTCGTAGGTCCAACCTCTTAGCCCGTAAAGGGACATGAATCCTGGAGAACCTGCGACGTACTGATAGTAAGAGTCATCGTGTGTGATGTGTTGCATAGACTTACAAAAACTTTTGGTACATTTTAGGTCTAGCCAAATTGATCGTAAACGTAGTATTAATAAATTTACAAATTGATAATTTAGTTGAAAAGCGTTTAGAGCCCCCTTAATTGCTAAATATGTTATTTCTGCAAGCCGAGTAGAAGGTATATGGGTAGTTTGTGTATTTACTTATGTAGCCACTACCGGCTACTTTTATTAATTTCACGCATTATTATATTTTTCTAATTTTGTATGCTGCAAGGAGAAAATCGCCGATTAATAAAAAATTCATAAAACCGTGCGGCAGAGTTCAAAGGTCCGAGGTAATCGGGGAGAAGGTCATAGTATTGTCACTGGCTTTTCAAATAACGATCTTCCGATTCCAATGTTAATATCATTCATAGTTGGCTGCCTATATCCGTATGTGAGTAGCTGTGTTGCAGAGATTCAAATAGCCTTCATAATGTGAATGGACCATCAGTAATGGCTGTATAGCGTATTACCATATAAAATCAATAAAGAATTAAAATCAACGAGCTTGTTCAGTAGATCGAAATTTATCCGCTATCACATCGCGTCTTGCTCGCCAGGTGAGGGGGGGCGGGCGTAAACTTACGACGCAATTTCAAGCGTACGTTGCTATTCACAACGCTCGCAATTACTGCGGAGAGTTTCGTTAAACAAAAACCGATTGACACAAAGCAAGGAGGAAATTGAAATACGTGAAGTTGGGATTCTTTTTAATAGCCGGATTCGATAATGCACACACACATACACACAGACACACACGCACAAATACACACGCAAAAACGAACACGCGCAAACACGCACACACGCACACACGCACAAACGCAAACAAGCAAACATGTACACGCACAAACACGCACACACACATACACACAGACACACACACACGCACGCACGCACATACACCTACACACAGACACAGACACACAAACACAAACGAACACACACCAACGCCCGCGAACACATATACGAGGGTGGTCTGAAAAGTTTCCGACCTCAACGTGAAGATAGCAGCACTCGTCCATAAAAAATAGCGAATTTCGTTGTTCATCTGTTGACAGTTGCTCACCAAAGTTTCAGCCATTTTGGACGTGCAGTTTTTAGTTGACAGTCGTTTGAGTAAGTCGATGTGAGTGTTGTTGTGAAAATAGACAAAATTGAGTATCGAGCTGTCATTGAATTTTTGTTTTTGAAAGGCAATACGCCTACGCAAATCAAAAATAAGTTAAACTCTGTAAATGGGGACTCTGCACCATCATTTACCACAGTGAAATTTTGGGCAGCTAAATTCAAACGTGGCCGTGAGAGCTTGGGAGACGATGAACGTTCGGGACGTCCAAAAACTGCAGCCACTGACAATGACATCGCCAAAGTGCACCAAATGGTGCTAGACGACCGCCGAATTAAAGTAAGAGAGATAGTAGAGGTTATGAACATGTCCAAAGAACGTGTTTGCTACATATTAAATAAAGATTTAGGCATGAGAAAGCTGCCCGCACGTTGGGTGCCGCGTTTGCTCACGTTAGACCAAAAACGTGTTCGAATGAACATTTCCAACGCTCTATTGGCGCAGTTTAGGCGCAATAAATTTGAGTTTTGGCACCGATTAATTACTGTAGATGAAACTTGGATACACCATTATACGCCTGAAACAAAAATACAGTCGAAACAGTGGACCGCGAAAAGGAAACCGGCTCCAAAAAAAACGAAAATTTTTTTTGGCTAGGAATGTCATGGCGACTGTTTTTTGGGATAGTCATGGAGTTATTTTAATCGATTATCTTCAAAAAAGAAAATCCATTACAGGAGCATACTACGCATCATTACTTGACAAGCTGAAGGCAGAACTTGCGAAAAAACGTTCACATTTGCAGAAAAAGAAAATCCTGTTTCACCAAGACAACGCGCCGTCTCACACCTCAGCGGTTGCTATGGCGAAAATTCACGAATTACGGTTTCAGCTGCTTGACCATCCGCATTACTCACCAGACCTAGCCCCAAGCGACTTCTTTTTGTTCCCTCATCTAAAAATTGCACTCGAAGGACAGAGATTTTCGTCAAATAAGGAGGTAATCACCTTCGTGAACAGTCATTTTGCAGAGAAAAACGCCGAGTACTATTTGGATGGGTTAAAAAGATGGGAGCATCGCTGGGAGAAGTGTATAGAATTGCAAGAAGACTATGTTAAGAAATAAGAAAAATTAAGAAAAAATGTCTTGTATCTGTGTTAGGTCGGAGACTTCTCAGACCACCCTCGTACGCAAACACACACACACACGTGCGCACGCAAAAGCACGCACACACACACGCACACGCACAAACGTATACAGACACACACATTTACAAAAAATTACTCACACGCAAAGAACATGCAGACACAAACACAAACAATTTCTCACTTACGCACACGCATGCCCAAACACACACATACACTCAAACACATACACAGTCGCTCAGACACGCGTTGCATACGCACACACAAACGTACACACACACACTCATACCCGCACACACCCACGCCCATACGCACACATACACGTTTACACTCGAACACAAACACACCGGCACTCTCACACACTGACGCACACACATACACATCCACGCGAACGCACGCACACACTCTAACACTCACACCCTCACGCACGAGAACGCGTTTACGGTCACGAACACGCACACGAACTTAGACAGACAGACGCGCACACGCACACCAACACAAACACGCTTACAAATGCAAATGCACACATCTACGCGCATGCATATGCACCCACACATGGGCATACGCACACTTGTGAAAACGCACTCATACATACACGTGCACACACTTACACGTGTACACGCATACACACAGAGAAGCACATGCACACGCATAAAGACACGCCCACACACGCACACACTCACTCTCGTCCATGCGTACAAAGACACGAACACGCATACGCACACGCACACACACACAAGCGCGCACACACTCGCACGCGCACGCACATGCACGCACACACACACTCGCGCATACATACGCACGTGGACACACACACACACACATACAGTCAGACATTCACGCACACATGGACACGGACACGCCACGTACACTTACACATGCACACAAACACGTGCATACGCACACTCGCTCATACGTATTCAACCACACACACAATTACACATATAGACACGCATACGCAGATGCACACACGCAGCCACTCACACACACTCACAGTCACACATACACGCACGCACACGCACACAGACGCGCTCACACACGCCCATACACATACGCGCATACTTACACTCACCCATACGCACTCACGCACACACAGATACAAATACACACATACACACACACATGCTTATACACGTATACGTACACGTGATGCACACGCATATACACAGATACACTCTCACGCGCCACACTCAATCGCGCACAAGCGGGCACTTACGCGGGCACGCAAGCACGCACGCATGCACGCACACACACACACATACACGCACACGCACAGAAACACACTCAAACACGCACACGCATAAATGTGCACAGATAGACATACATTCACGCGCACACAGTCAGACAGACTCTGAGCTCCGGTCGACTATTAATTTTCTGTGAGTGTCATTACGGTGTATCAGGACGATCCCGCTAGGCAATGGTTTGATCGATTGAAGAAATTGTAACAGTATCTTGTGCACTTAAAATCATTCATTGTCGTTTTTACACACAAATACATACACATACAATCAAACATGTCTGAATAGTTCTATTTCATTGGGTTTTAATGCCTTCGTGCTTTTTCCTGAGCTTATAAAATATGTTTCTCCATTTGCTTAAATCGTTTTATTATTTGTACTTTTTTATCATCCTTATCCCCTTAGGTTGAAATTGTAATATGAAGAGCAAGGCACAGAACGTACTGTTTTTCGTCGCGAAATAGCTATCATTAAAATGCTAATGACCACTGCGCTTGTTGAACCGTAAGATAGGAATTGTTCTCAAAATTTTCGTCAAGTTTTTTTGCAGTTTTTGCAAGTGCTTCTTCATCGAAAAATCGCACCGCCGACATGCCCTTTTTTTCTCGGTTCATCTAACTGTTATAATTTAAGCGATCGTATTAATTATAAGTGACAACTGGGAGCATAATTCATTTGTTGAGTGCTTGTATCTTGGCTTTTGTGTATATGATGCTTTTAATTAATTTTGCAGGATCAATATTTTCCTTTGTTTTAGGTTTGAGTATTGTCGCTTGCATCTTTTTTGTAATTATATGCAGTAGCATAGTAAACCATTCATCACCTAATAAAAACATAGACGTAATTAAAAAGTTCCACGTGGTTTATGTGCCATATTATTTTAAAATATGTGTGCGGATACGATAAAATGTAATTTCCGCCGTCCTTGGTAACCGACAGTTCTTTATAGCATGTTAGTGCGACCCTTTGTTGCTCATCGACTTGCATGCATTTTATTGCATGTATTACTTTTCTAGCGACTAAAGTTATGTATCCGTTTTACTTGACATGCGAACATATTTAGAGCCGCTATTGCAATACTTAATGCATTTGCAATTACTCGTCTTGCACGTTCGCATTGTTTCAAAATTAAATCGTGGCAGAGATGCTTCAACTACCTTTTATTATGTTTCTCGACGTAAACGAATTTCGAATTTATACATGCAAAAATATCCAGATTATGTGTTATTGGGTTATGTAGAGCCGTAGAAATTTCGGCGGTTGGCTATTCTAAAAAAATTGTTTTTGATGCTCGGACCGCACAAGGTCAAAAGTACATATTTGCGCCGAGCCTTTTGTAGTGAAGGCGATATAAATTGCTTGGCAAGCTTGACTTTTATCAATTGTTTCGTATACGTTACTGGTGAATAATTCTAATTATTTATTTTGCTCATAGAAAGCCATCTTCTTGTCATTTAAATTAAAAGGACTTGATTGTCATCTGAATAAGAAGGAGCGTAATAATTATAAAAAGTTATTGTAACATAGCCAGTTACTATCACATCGTTGATAGTTCCATATAGGTCTCAGTAAGTGCCTGTTTTGTTGCAATTACCTGCGTGATCTATTTTTCTAACAAAAGTTATTGGATAAGTAGTCGTACCGTTATATTGATGATGGCTTACTAATTCATCTCAAATTCTATGTGAACGATATACTACTGTGATCAAAAAGTAAGGTGAATTTGTTTATGAAATGTAAATTCTTTATTTATTCTTCCAAATCAATTTCATCCCCTTTAAAGTAATTCCCGTCTTATAAAACGCACTTTTGCCAACACTTTTTCCAGTCCTCGAAACAGTCAGAATAGTCTTCTTCCGGTATAGCCTTCAAGAGCTTCAATTCGGTTTTTATCTGCTCCATCGTGTCAAAACGGCGTCCCCACATTGACCTTTTGAGTTTGCTGAATAGCCAGAAGTCGCACGGAGCTAAATCAGGCAAATACGGTGGTTGCGAAACGATATGAGTCGAGTTTTTGGCATAAAAGTCGCGAAAAACCAATGCAGTATGACATGGTACATTATCGTGATGAAGGAACCAAGAGTTGTTCGCCCATAATTCCGGCCGTTTCAGACGAATAGCTTCACGCAAACAACGCATAACGCTCAAACAATATTTTTTGTTGACAGTTTGGCCAGGCGGAAGGAATTCATAGTGCACCACACCACGATAATCATAAAAAACTGTCAACATGACCTTGATTTCCGATCGACTTCGCCGTGGTTTTTTCGATCTTGCTTCACCTTTTGCACGATAATCGCTGGATTGGTTGGTGGTTTCAGGGTCGTATGCGTAAATCCAAGTCTCGTCTCCAGTAATGATGCATTTCAAATGGTCCTGATAGTCAGACAGTAAAGTTTCACTTTATCGCGACGCTTCTTTTCCAAAAAATTGAGCGATTTTGGCACCAATCGAGACTTGACGCGTTTGAGACACAACTTATCCTTCAAAATGGTTTGGGCTGAGCCAAATGATATTCCAACACTATTAGCGAGGTCTCTAATTGTCAATCGACGATTTTCAAGCACCAAATCTTTGATTTTTTGAACGTGGCCCTCGTCGGTAGACGTTGATGGTCGTCCAGAGCGCGTTTCGTCTTCAACGCGTTCTCGGTCCGCTTTAAACTCGTTGTACCACTTAAAAACGTTTTGTGCCATAGTTTGATTACCAAAGGCCTTCCGCAACATTTTTAACGGGTCCGCTCATGAATATTCGTTCCGCAAACAAAATTTGATGCAAGTTCATTGCTCAACAAAATCACCCATTGTAAAAATCGAAAAATTCACTTTTGGTTGTTTACAAAAACACGTGTAACTCAAAGATAATTAAACCTTTTGACAAACAGATGCTTGTCAAATATTATAGACAGTCATACTCACCTAGCAAAAAAAATTTACCTGCCTTCCTAATGCCAGGGAGTTTTAAATGACAATTTTACCTTACTTTTTGATCACAGTAGTATATGTATGCGTCGACATCTTTTGTGTGTGACCTCGACAATAAATTTTTATTCGACTCTATGATTATCTTTTCGGTGTGTGAATGCGCCGCATACGTGACTGTACGCTTTATTGTACTTTACACAACCTTATGCGTGTAGTCACACAATCGTTTATTTTTAATTAACGTACGTACACTTTCGCTGTATTAACCACTGTCTCTTCAATGTTGCATTCACTGTCTTACAATAACGAAAAGGTAGTTAAATTCAATACCTGCGTGAGCAGTCGTTGCCGATGACAGCGTCGACTCCACCTTGCAATACAGCCGCGAGTATCAGGTAGCAGTACAGAAGCATCTGTAATTGTAAGGCTAGCTTAAAGTTTTACTACATTTTTTTTTTTATATTTCTTATTTTTATTACTTTATTGTACAAGGAAAAGTGTTAACAATAATTTATTCCTTTTTTTTAAATTATATCTATGCATGTATATTTATGTATTGTATATATAAGTATATACATGTTATTTTATTCATTTTTAACCTCTTTCGAAGGCATTTTGACAAATGAATTTCGAGGTCTTTTTATATGTACAATTTTAGTTTTTATATTACTTATTGAAATTTTTACGTTTTCATTTTCAAAGATGTCGAGTAATAGATACGGCGCTTTAAATTGATCATCGAATTTATGAGGTTACATGCCCTTTTGCAGCGACATGTATTCTCTCATTTGCAACGGTCTTTCATTGCTCTCTTTATCGTAATATCGCTTTGACTCCTATTTAGCTCTTAAGACTTTGTCATTTGCTATTTTATAAAACATATTGAAATGTGTGGCTAAGTCCCGTACCAAGTGGGCAATAAGCTATCGTTCTTGCTTGCTTAATTCGAAATCAAACAAAATAGATTAGATATTAGATAGTGGCTGCTCAGACTACATAATAAATGATAAATCTTATTTTTGCGAATCTATTATTTTAAAGAAACGGATAAATGTAAAAGACGGTGACGGTAGAATTTTAAAAGATACAAAAGTTGGAAAAGTTTTAACTTATTTTAAGGTGAATAGAATAATAAATAAAATAAATATATCTTATGTATTTTACGTTTAGGAAATGGATACAAATTTATTAAGTTTTGCGAAAATAACAAAGGAAAATAAAGTTATTTCAGTTGACAAGACGTCAAAAATTTATAATAAGAAGAATAAGTTAATTGCAATAGCGTACAAGAAAAACGGGCTGTATAAAATAAATAGTTACTTAAAGAAAAGCCAATGTTATACTTTAGAAAATAATGAGAAATAGAATAATATAACAAAAAGGAAAGAAATCATAGAATTTTGGGGCATATAAATTTTAAATATTTAGAAAACATGTGTAAAAATAAATTAGTTTAAGGTATGCCTGATAAATTAGAGTTAATGTTTCTAAAATGTAGCACGTTTATTAGGAATAAAATGCATAATTTATCTTTTGAAAATAAAAAAACTAGAGCCACAGAAATTCTTCAAATCATACATACAGATTTAAATGGGCTTCATGCAACTACAGGTTTTGATGGATCGAAGTATTTTTCAATGTTTATTGATGATTATAGTAAATGTGCTTCTATATATACAATAAAATTAAAGTCTCAAGTTTATGAATGCTTTGCAGAACATATTAATAAAGTTGAAAATTTGACCTGGAAAAGAGTTAAGAAAATAAGATGAGATATCGGAAAAGAATACTTAAATAGAGATGTTTACTAATTAATTAGAGAATAATAATAGAGAAGGAATTTTATTAAAACCTTGCCCACCTAATGCACATGAGCTGAATGGAATAGCCGAAAGATATAATAGAACGATAATAAATTCAGCCAGATGTCTATTCTATGAATTGAAAGTAAATTGCAAATATTGGCCAGAAATAGTTAAAGCAGCAGCTTATTTGAAAAATAGAACAATCGCTTATAATATTGAAAATAAAACACCTTTTGAAATTTTCCTAAATAAGAAACCTAATATTTGCAATTTAAGATTGTATGGTAGTAAAGTTTTTGTAAAAGTACCAGAAAATAGAAGAAATACGAAATAGGATAAAAAAGCTAACATAAGAATTTTATTAGGCTATGATCATGTTGTTATAGAGTTTTAATAAATAATAAAATGGTTAGAGCTAGACATGTTGGCATAATAGAAAATGATGAAAACTTAAATGAAATACCTAATGGATAAAATTAGTAATAATCATGATGCGCATTAAGTATTGTTTAAACTTAAATTTAAAGAGTTACGAGGGTGGCCTGAAAAGTTTCCGACCTAACACAAATACAAGACATTTTTTCTTAATTTTTTTTTTTTATTTCTCAACATAGTCTCCTTGCAATTCTACACACTTCTCCCAGCAATGCTCCTATCTCTTTAACCTATCCAAATAGTACTCGGCGTTTTTCTCTGCAAAATGACTGTTCACGAAGGTGATTACCTCCTCATTTGACGAAAATCTCTGTCCTCCGAGTGCAGTTTTCAGATGAGGGAACAAAAAGAAGTCGCTTGGGGCTAGGTCTGGTGAGTAAGGTGGATGGTCAAGCAGCTGAAACCGTAATTCGTGTATTTTTGCGATGGCAACCGCTGAGGTGTGAGACGGCGCGTTGTCTTGGTGAAAAAGGATTTTCTTTTTCTGCAAATGTGGACGTTTTTTCGCAAGTTCTGCCTTCAGCTTGTCAAGTAATGATGCGTAGTATGCTCCTGTAATGTTTTTTCCTTTTTGAAGATAATCGATTATAATAACTCCATGACTATCCCAAAAAACAGTCGCCATCACTTTTCCAGCCGAAAAAACAGTTTTTGCTTTTTTTGGAGCCGGTTCCACCTATGCAGTCCACTGTTTTGACTGTATTTTTGTTTCGGGCGTATTATGGTGTATCCAAGTTTCATCTACAGTAATTAATCGGCGCCAAAACTCAAATTTATTGCGCCCAAACTGCGCCAATAGAGCGTCGGAAATGTTCATTTGAACACGTTTTTGGTCTAACGTGAGCAAATGCGGCACCTAACGTGCAGACAGCTTTCTCATGCCTAAATCTTGATTTAATATGTAGCAAACACATTCTTCGGACATGTTTATAACCTCTGCTATCCCTCTCACTTTAATTCGGCGGTCGTCTAGCACCATTTGGTGAGCTTTGGCGAAGTTATCGTCAGTGGTTGCAGTTTTTGGACGTCCCGAACTTCATCGTCTTCCAAGCTCTCACGGTCACGTTTGAATTCAGCTGCTCAAAATTTCACTGTAGTAAATGATGGTGCAGAGTCCCTTTACACAGAGTTCAACTCATTTTTGATTTGCGTAGGCGTATTGCCTTTCAAAAACAAAAATTTAATGACAACTCGATACTCAATTTTGGCCATTTTCACAACAACACTCACATCGACTCACTCAAACGACTGTCAACTAACAACTGCACATCCAAAATGGCTGAAACTTTGGTGAGCAACTGTCAACAGATAAACAACGAAATTCGCTAGCTTTTATTGACGAGTGCTGCTATCTTCACGTTGAGGTCGGAAACTTTTCAGACCACCCCCGTATATTGACATATAAAAGAGTAAATTTAATTTGAATGATTGAGTAAGAAGAGTGGCAATGTAGTACAATAAATCTACTGACATTGCAACCTATGCATTGGGTAATGAACCGCTGAAACAGCGAAAGTAGCTTAGTCGGCAATGTATGTACATAATATAAGAAGCTGAGAAGTACCGGGCAGGAGGTCAATAGTCGTAAGTCATCAGTCATCGTTGTAAGCATGAAATCACTGTACGTAAGTTAGTTGTTAACCGATTTATCATATAAAGATTTATAAAATAAAGTATTGAGGAACACTTTATTTCTCAGCAGATAGATCTAGTACATATTGACTGTTTGTTTGAATTATGACCTATTTGTGATATCACTTTGTTTTTATTTTGACTTACAGTATTATAAGGTAGTGTGTCAGTATTAAAATTAGACTGTGATATCATCGGTGCAATATTTTTATGTTTTTACGAACTTATATTTTTATATCTACTTATATGTACCTTATTTCGTATCTGAATATGAATAAACATCTATCCATCTATTTCTCTCTGTGCTCTTGAAGAAGTCTGATGCTGTAAAGGTTAGGGTGCGGTCGGCTTGTGGCAATTCGGATCATGGTTATGCCTGCGGTGGTCTAATGATGTTCTTGTCTGAGGCTCAGTCAGCTAGTTTCGATCCAGCACGGCGTCTTTGTTAGTCTGCTGAAGAACGATGTCAACACTCCTTGGTTGATGGTGGTTGACTACTGCGATTTTTCGTTTAGAAGATGTCTATGATTAAATGAATTTAAAAACTTAAATTATAATATAAACCTAAAACTTAATTTTTGTATATAATTGCGGTAAAAATATTATAAAAAGGGTAGTTTTCTTAATTTTTTTCTTTTAAGATATCGCTATATATATAGATAGACATGGAAAGTACTCCGTTATATACCCATGTTCAAATTTCGTGCGCTTTCGGCGCTCGCACGGATAATATCGCGCTCAGGCATTACGTGGGTGAAAGTTAAGAAGATACGTCGCCATTGAGAACTGGGCCTTGACTTTCAACAGAAGAGAGCTTTAGGAGAATTCAGCCCGACTCTAACTGCGCACATACCTCAGCAGGCTCGTCTGATCAGACCGGCTACAAAACTGGCTGCTTGGGAATTATACGGCGGCGAACTTCGTTGAAGAGGAGAATCAAAAAACCGTGTCAGCGCCTGATATCCGATCCGATGGCAGAAGAGCACCCCTGGGTGATGCTCCTCTGCAAGGAGAGGATAAGAAATAACCTCAAGCGGGCAACAGAAGCAGCCCAGCAGCCAGACTCAATCGCTTATGTTCCGACGGCGGAGTCTTTCAAGCTGGGCAACGCTCCAGCCCCCGCAAACGTGCTGGCTGACACCAAGGATCATCGAAGCAAGCCGGCCAACTTTGACAGTGATGCTCAGGGTACTGGCAGGTAGAATGAGAGCTGGATAACACTGGTTAGTCCTAACAACAACCAATTCAAAGTACCAGTTTCATTCGCTTCAAAGCCAAGAATCAAAATATTGATGTATTTTCGGCTCGATTAGAAGACTGCTAAGCTTTGGCAAACCTGTCAGAGGAAGAGGTTCTGCGTCGCTATCGGAACTCTTCTCTGACAATGCGGCTACATGGTGCCGCAGCGAAAAAAACAAGTGATCTTGCTTGTGACCGAAGTGAACAGTCAGGCACAAAGGGTAGATTAGCCGGTAAGTGATTACATCATGTGCCTCATCGCAAAAATGCGCAAGCTCTTGCCCAGCCGTGACCAACAGCTCGACATGCTGGCATCGAAACTGGCCGAAGAGCGGTTAAACGGGAACTAACCAAATCGTCTATGTCGATGCCCAGAACCAGCTTAGGGTGCTCGCCTCTACAAGAGCATCCTCCGACTCCAGCCAAAATGCAAGAAGCTCCATCTCTCGCGAACTAGATCGCACGCGCGCATAAGCTTAAAGACGAGACCTTCAGATAGCGATAGGAGGTTAACGCTTATTCGCACTCTACGACCCTTAAGCATCTGACACGGTCGTGTGTCCCACCGGCTTGCAAATTGCCAATGTCTCTGGCCGTGAGCTCATTCCAGCCGAATCAGGGCCCGTGAAAGTCGCTAATGGCAGGCACCTCCTACTTTTGGGACATGACCAGTTACCCTTCGCCGTTGTGGGGTTAACGCATGACGTAAGGGTCGCCATAATGCTTCAGCTCAACAAGAAATGCTGTGTCGAAGTGAATCATATCCGAGCATTCTGCACGATTTTAGATCCCGACACTGATCGTCTACATTTCAAAGACGCGAACGTAAGTGTCGGCTTTGAAGTCGCGAGCATCGTCGCTGGTGTAGGTACGCTGGCATCTGCCAGTGTAACCGACGTGATAGAAGTCTTACGCACCCAACTTTGAGCTTTGCTCGATGCCGTTTCGTCGAGCGAAGTGTCTACTCTAGGATGTGCATATGGAGTAGAAAATGCGATTGATGTAGGCGACGTCGCACCCATCAAACAGCGCTACTACCTCGTGTCGGACAAGATGCAAGAAGAGAATATCGTCAAGTCCAAGACATTCTCCAGCAAAATGTAGTAGAACCTTCAAACAGTGGCTGGTCGAGCTTGGTAGTGATGGTACACAAAGAGAACGGCTCATACCACTTTTACATTGATTTTCGCAAAGTCAACGCGGTTACGAAGCCGGATGCATAAGCTCTGCCATATATGCAGTATACTTTTTGCGTAAGCAGCGTAAGGCGAGGTACATCTCTATTCTTGACTTGAGTATCGCATACCATCAAATACCACTCAAGATTGAATAGCGATCTGTTACGGTACGCCCTGTGCACGATATTACCCGTACGAGCGCCGAAAGCGTGCGGAATCAGAGCACGGGCGGATTCCAAAGTGCTCTTCGTGACATCTCCCTCTCAGAAATCGTTTACCCTGGGTGGGCAGGTTCTGCACTGCTCCACTCGCCTTGGGCTATCAGAATTAGGAAAGAGTAACGAAAAATGAGCGGTAATCTTATTTACACTAAAACATGAACTTTATTAATTTTCCCACTTTCTTGAAAGCCTCTTATGCTGCCCCTTTCGCGGGTACTTCTTTACGTCAGCCATCCGGGGTACCCGCACGTGTGGCACCTCTTGCGGGTGCCCGGGGCCACTTCAGTTCCTACCGCCGTCGTCTGGGCCGATGTTTATGGAGTGGTGGATGGGAACGCTAGTTAAGTAGAAGGGGTAGGCCGCCTTTTTCTGTGACCTGGCGTCCCCCTTCGAGAACAGAATGCTTCACTTCGCGGGCCTCATCGAGAAACGCGGCGACTTCCTTCTGTCTCTGAGCGTCTTTGAGCCTTCACGTCAGTGCTCCTCGATCACACACTTGCCAGCATGCAAGGTGGTCAGAGGCCCGGCGTGGAGGTGATTGGCATGCATCTCAAGCGCATGCCGTTCATGGTGGGTTGCTTCGCAGGCTGAGCTGTGAGCCACCAGGAGTCACTGTTCTACCAGCGGTCACTAAGTAGTGATGTTGCTCAGTAGATTTTACCACAAGTACTCCTCGTACAGGGTGGCAGTGTCCCTCATCTCAGACTGCAGGCGCTCTGAGGTTGGCGGAGGCGCTATGTCGTGGTGGCTGAACCGAAAGGCAGGCTTGGCGCGCGGAAATCTGCGGCCCCAACGCTGCAAGGGACCGTCAAATTTTCTTCATTGTCATCCAATTTTAGGATGACGGTGGCTTCTCGCAATTCTTTTGCCGCTGTTCCTACTCTTCTCATGCCCGCACCTACTCCGTGGCTACCGTCAGCACTACGTAGGCGAGGTTTTCCACCTTTTCGCCCAACTGGAGGTTGATGAGGGCAGCTGCAAACCGCTCTCAGTCCTTCAACATCATCTTCATGGCCCGCAAAGTTCTCTGTTGTCTTTTCTGCAACAGTGAAAATTCAGGTTAACTCAGTCTGAAGAAAAGGAAGGAAGAGAAAATAATGTACAAAGGAGGGAAAAGAAAATAAAAGTACATGAGAGGGGACGCTTGACGGGGCGTGGGGCAGACAGGGCAGTAGTGGCACCGATATTTCGATGCACGGGATGTTCGGAAAGAAAGATCACACACAATTCTTCGTGCTTCTTGGTCTGCCCTTCTTCTTCTCGACTCAGGGTTAGCTTCTGACGGATTAAGTTCAGGCTCGACAGGCTCCACTGAGTCTTCGCTCGTCGGCTTAGGCTCTAACGCAAGGGCCACGGCCCTTTCGCTAATCAGCACGCTCGCTAAAGGTGGCAACGACGATTCCGCGGCTTTGCAGCGGGTAAGTTGGACTCGAAAGACAACTTCTTGTGCTAGAACCCAGGAGCAAGGTCGTTCATTACCTTGTAGGCCGACGAGGGGGTGCTGCGGGTAAGTTTCGCGCCTATTGTGAATTGCGCGTACCCTCAGGCGGATTGCTCCAGTGACGGTTGATCTTTAAAACCGCCACCCCGTTACAATATATTTAAAAGAACATTTACATATAATGTTAATTCATATTTTAATCTTATTAAAGTTAAATATATGTAATGTAGACCGTTTACATTACAATCAATTAGGTTAAAGTATAAATTTTGGAATAAATGACTTTTCTTACTGTCAAAATACTTGATCTGTAGTTATCATTTATAAGATAGATAATAATAAGATTTATTTAGTTAAGTATAAGTCTGAAATAGCGAATTACAAAATAAAAAGATTTTAAGTAAACAAACGTAACACAGAATTTTTATACGTATGCTTATTTTACGGAAAAATAAAAAACATCTATTATTCAAATACATCGGTTATTTTACTAATATGACCACCTGCCAAGCGGCTGTATCGCGAATTTGTGGCGTGACTGCATGCAACACTATCGATAACCAAATCATTAGCAGCGCGCGAAATCGAGCAAGGCAAGACGAAGAGGATAGAGGCCGTTTCCTTTTTTCCTGCCTCATTTCAGACGCATGTGGAGATATCATGATTTCGAGATTTGCGATTAATAAAATAATTCAGCGCTCTCAAGCATCAAAAGTAGATGGTCACTTTTTCACCCGCGTGCATGTTCGGGAATATTTTACCGTCGCGTTTGTGATATAATTTAATTATTGTTTGCTGCATTGCGATGAGTGAGAGGTCAACCCTCTCCAACCAATAGTTAATAACACAAGTAACACGTGTTAATAACACAATGTTTATAACTATGAAATTACACATAGTTAATAACTATGGAATTACACATATTTAATAACTAAATAATTACACATAGTTAACAACTATGTAATAATACATAACACAGCCACACAAAAAAAAAAACATTTTCGGGTTCGGGGGTCAGATAAGAAGAAATCGATGATGCTTTCATTAGTGTCACAAACGGAGTTGATCAATCATGTTCGAGATCTGGGTTTGCCAAAAGACGGTTCTAAGTTTTTGGCTTCATTTTAAAAAAATTAGAATCTTTTGGAACCTTAAATGAAAGTTTCATTTTATCGCAATCGTGATTTTAAATTCCGAAAGTATTTTGTCCAAGATAAAAAATCAGCTTTAGTGTTTTGTAAGGATGTTGAAGATTTGATTACTGTTTGCCAACCCAAATCTTACCAAGCTTAAGATTGACGACTTTTCATAGACTCTTCAAAATAAAGAATTAAAGCTGTTTTGCTGTATAAAACAAATGTTAATGCTCCAATATTAATAGCTCTCTTAACCGTTATGAACAAGAAATACGATAATATGGAAATACTTTAACAAAGGATTCAGTACCAAAAATATTTCTGGCAAATTTGTGGTGATTTAAAAATAATAACGTTGATTCTTAGACAACAGTCAGGCTTCACAAAATATCCTTGTTACTTGTGTTTGTGGGATAGCAGTGACAGACAAAATCATGACAGTAAATCGAAACAGTGGCCCGTAAAATCATCCTTTATCCCTGGTTCAAACAATATCATCAATGAATCTTTCGTGGATCCATCAAAGATTCTCATTCCTCATTTGCATATAAAACTTGGTCTTATGAAACAATTTGTGAAGGCTCTGGATAAAACAGGGGAAACGTTCACATATTTGTTTTCTAAACTCTCTAAACTTTCAGAGGCCAAGTAGAAAGAAGAAGTGTTTGATGGACTACAGATTCGTAAAATGTTCAAAAACTAAGATGCTGTTAAAAAATGAATAAACTCGAGAGAGCAGCTTGGTTGAGTTTTAAAGATGTGTGTCACAACTTTTTAGGTAATAACAAGAGCCCAAAGTATCAACAGATGGTTGCCAAGATGCTTGAAGACTTTAGAAAATTAGGATGCTTGATGAATGTAGAATTACACTTTTTGAATGCACATCTTAATGAATTCTTAGAGAATCTTGGACATTTTAGTGAAGAGCAGGGAGAACGCTTTCACCAAGATATAAGAGTTATGGAAACTCGTTATCAGGGACGGTGGGATGTTAATATGGTGGCAAACTCCTGTTGGATTATGAAACGAGATACATCAAACAGTGATCGAAAGCAATAAGCATTACATATATCGTTTGATGAAAAAAGAACTCGCTACAGTAACAAAAAAGAGTGATATACACAGTATGTCGGAAAAGTTCCCGAACTTTTGAAATAAAAAATCGAAAATTACATCTAAAGAAATTTATTCCAGTTAACTTACAACATAGTCCCCTTTCCTAGATATACACTCACTTGAGCGCTCCATGAGTGATTAGAAGGCTCTCTGGTACTCCTCTGAAGTTATCGCTGTGAGACGCTCGGCGCGAGCCGCTTGAATGCTCGGTACATCTTCAAAAAATCGTTCTTTCAAGGCCATTTTTAGCTTGGGAAATAGCAAAAAGTTGGCTAAAGCCAGATCTGGCGAGTATTAGGCGTGATTAATGCGTGGGATCTGATTTTCGGCGAGATAACGCTTCACAATGTTCGAAGAATGAGCAGACGCATTGTCATCCAGCAAACTCCACGATTCCGGTTCCTTGTACTCGGGCCTGATGCGATTAATCCGGCACTTCAGAATCAACGCGACGCTATCCTTGCTCATGCTCAGTTCGTCTATCAACATTCTGAGAGACATGTGGCAATACTGCTTCAGCAGCGCGCGCACGCGAGCCTCGTTTTCGTCGGTAACAGCTGTTGACGGCCAGCCGCTTCTCTCGTCATCTTTTAACGACTCTCTACCCTTCTTGAACCGACTGAACCACGTGTAAATAGTTGTACGCGACACTACACCTTTACTATAAGCCGAATCGATCATTTTTTTCGTTTCCGCGAAAGTTTTAAGTTTATAGCAGAATTTAATTGCACCACGATGTTCAAATTTCTCATCCATCATAGAGCTTGCACCAAGGTACTAAACACACGTTCACTTAAGCACGTCTATCTCGGCAACTAATAAACAGATACTGGTGAAAAAATTTTCAGACACTCCAGAAGGATATAGCAACATAGTACCGGTGTCGTCCAAGAGGTGGCGCCACTCGTACAAGCGCTACAAAATAAGTTCGGGAACTTTTCCGACATACTGTATATTTTCTATTCAATTTTTACATTTTTTACCCAGATATTCAGATAATTATTAGTATTTTTAATATATTTTATATTTGTGCCTTTTTGCCATTTATTCATTATTCTATTCTTCCGTTTTTAATTCTAGTCATTTTATGAAAGGTCTTATAAGATAGGCCTATATGATGTGATAGGGTTATATGATTATAAAGTTATGGTTTCGAGATATCATGGGGTTATTGTGTTAAGGTTTCAGGAGGTTAAGGGGTTTGAAATAAAGGGCTTATCGTTATATGGCTCAATAAAGGGGTTTTTTGAGGGTATGGAAAATGCTGGCCCAATGGGGTAATTCTGACCCCAGATTCAGATTCAGCAACCCCAAAAACATATAGTAAATATAGTTTGGCCCCCGAACCCGAAAATGTTTTTTTTTTGTGTGGCTGTGTAATTAATAACTATGTAATTACGCATATTTAGTATCTCGTGTTCACGAAATCGAAATTTCAAATAACTTCATTACAATATTCTGAAAAAATTTGAGAATATTTCTCGACTAATTTTAAAACTTCATTTATAAAATTTTTTTAATAAAGTCTATAGTTTTCGAGAAAAAATTCATCAAGTTATATTATATTCATCAAGAATCAAATAGAATTTTTTACTCCGGCTTCCGATATGCTAATAATATTTTTCAGAAATACTAATAAGTTTATTTGTCGACAAGTTGCAACCTGATTGTGAAATCAAAGAGAATGGTGATATTCTCGATGGTATTATAATCTTAAATCGAGATTATTTTGAAGATCTAAATTTTGACTCAGATGAAGATAAGAATTTTGAATTCAGCTTGCTCGTTAAAAGAAAACCAACTGCTTGAAACCATTAGGTTTTTAATAATATAATAACTATTCAGAAGATTAAAAGAAGTTAAAATCAAATCTTTTTTATGAGTGACTAGATGGCAAGAAAAGTTATAGTAAAGAGCTTCAAAACTGTTTTTAAGAAAATCTGTAGCTACTCTTTACCTGCTTAATTTGAATTATCAATTTATGATGAGTTGATGGCATTCATACAAGCAACATCTTGCGACGATTATGATCTCTTCGACATAATCTGGATACATTTTTGGGAATGATTATTATATCAATCTTTAATGCAAGAAAAAGTCGAAGAGACTATTGGTCATGATGATTCTCTGTTTCTTGGTTTCAATGTTATTTTAGAAGGTGTTAACCATATTTGAAATTTATATTTGGTATGTACTCAGGATCTAAATTATCTTCTTGATCTGACATATATTCGCTAGTGGTGTTTGAAGTATCTAATGTGTCATTGGAATTCAGAGATATACGAGTATAATTATTATTTTGTTACAATGATGTATCATACGTTGTTTCTTTCTTTGTCAGATTTATAGGAAGATAGTTTCTTTTTACTGCGGTCTCTAAGAAAACGGCATCTCTGCTTTTAATCACAGTTTTAGAAGCAGGTATTATAAACCTATACCCTTTTTTATTATCATAGTGTCCGATAAATATAGCTTTCTGTGATTTACAGAATTCAATTTTCTTCTCTTTCATATATCTTCATTTTTCTTTAAATCACTTTAATTGAAATGCCCTATCCGCTGGTGTCAGAGATGAATATCTTGTTTATCAACATCGGATATGTATGCTTGAACATTGTACAGATTTAGCCGGTATATATTGTTGATTAAGATAGCTGTTGCAACTATTTTCTTACGACTCTTTAATATTACACAGCCTTCATTATTAAATTTTACTTCACCACCATGATTTACAATCTGACTGATTGATAGTAAATTTGTTGCTAATTCAGACACATATAAAACATTTTAGAATAAAACTTTGTTACTCCAACCTCTGTTATCACAGATATCCAAATTCAGCTGACCAGAGCTTTCTATTGGTAAGGATTTGTTATTTGCAACTTTAATTGTCTTAACTAGTAGTACTGTTTCATTATGCAATAATTGTTTGTGTCTGGTCATATGCATTGAGGCACTGGAGTCTATATACCAGATATCTCTGTTATTAACAGAAGCTATGAATGCAGCGGCATAGCTAGGACATTCATGTTTCTGTTTTTGCTTAGACTTGCACTCTGTGCTTATATGGCCATATCTGTTGCATTTGAAACAACGTGGACCTGTTTGAAATGGCTTTTCAAATACCTTTTTCTTTGAATTAGTTGCAAAGGCATTTGTATAACTATTACTCATTTTACATCTTGTAGAATTTTAGCTTGAACTGAATCGGCACTTATTTTCATACTAGAACTTTCGATGGATATGATCATCGGTTTGTATGTCTCGGGTAGACTAGAGAGAAGCAGGATTCCCAGCAACTCATTATCCACTTTGAATCCGATATCGCGCAGCTTATGAGCTGTGGTGACTACTTTACTAACGTATTGTTCTACATTTTGACACTCTGCGAGCCCCGAGTCATCGAAAGCACTTGCCAGGTTGTCCCAAACTTCCTTCGCTGTCCTGACTTCTCGTATGTGAATATAATTTACGGAATCTACTAACAAGATTATCTTAGATTTTGCTTTGAGATCACGTTTTTGGTTTTCCGCGTCGCCAGTTGGATTTTCTACACAGTCCCATAATTCCTTGTGTTGAAGGTAGGTTTTCACAGCAAATCTCCATGTGGAATAATTATCGCGGCCAGCTAGTTTTTCTATCAATGTCAGCGAGTTATTTGAAGACATTTTCAACACTTGTAAAACTTTTCACGTGCGTTATTTTTAGATTAGGTTTTATAATTTTTGTGCGCTATTATAACTATTGTTCGATTTATACTTTTTCACTTTTTCAGGACATCTGGTTCCATAACCTGTTGATTTTGAAAAGTGGAAGTTGGTTGTATATGTAAATAAAAGTTTATTTAACGGAATTACAGTTTTTATGTAATTTACTCGTAGTGTCACGGAGTAGAATGAGACAGCAGAAAAATATTGAATAGAGTATAGAGTAGCCAGAGACACAGTTTAATAAAATATGAAATTACATTAGAAGGCGCAAAATTTAAATTAACATTTCAATACGTCAAATAACCCTTTACTAGCCTGTGAACGTGTAAAATCAGCTATGAATTAGCTACGTAAAAAATTTAAAGAAATTAAATAAAAAATTAAACCGACAAAAGATAAAAATAAAAATGTAAATATTAAAGCTTGGCGCGCATACGTTCCCAAAAAAGTTTTTCGAAAAAATGCTCAGAAATTCGGTTTTTTCTATAGCTTTGTCGATTGATCAATGTATGATCGAATTTTTCGGAAGAACTGTACTGAACCAGCTTATAACACACAAGTTAACCTGTGCGTTTTGGCTTGAAACTATGAGTTATTTGCAATAAAGAAGGCTACATTTTTGGTACAATAAGGCAATTTGAGTAAGTGCGCTTTGGGTAGTTGTGTAGTTTTGCAAATGCTCTAGAAGCTTCACATATCTGTGACACCAAGGAATATCTTTGGTTATCATATTTATTTTGGAAATCTTTTCTGCAGCCCAGATCTTTTGGTTCATTTATGAAAAATTGATTATTGAGCTACGGGTACTGTGAGAGTAAATAGAAATAATGGTGTCTAAAATGATATTGATACAAAATCTAAAAGAGACACATATTTTGTAAAACATGATACAAATAGTGAAATTAACGTAATAAAGTAAAAGTCCCTTGTCCTAATGCTTTCAAACAGTACAACAATTTTATGGATGAAATAGACCATCAAAATTTTTACTGCAGCAATATTTTGCCTTATATAAGGTCTAGAAAGTGGACTTGGGTGATTCTTACAAAAATTATCCACGTATTCATCACAAATACTGCTGTGACGTCACAAATTAAGAAAAAAATAAGTACATCGCTCACGTTTATGTAGCTTTTCCTTATTGAGCCTGGGTTTTTCCCAATAGCTTGGGATAGGAATGCCAGACTGCTTTATTTTATAATATAGTATATCAAGTGAGGTAAAAAAAGGGTTTACTAGCAAAAGGAAAAAATATTATTAGAAAAGAGAGAAACTAGAATGAAAACTAAATAAGCCTCTTTGTGTAAGGCCCAGTCGAGCTTCTGGATAAGGTAAGAAAATGATTCGGCCTCATCGTGTAAGGCCTTGTTAGTTTCTGGATAATAGAGAGTAGAAGGAAGAGTTGAATTATTGAAAAAATTAAAAAAAAGGGTAGTAAAAGAGAAAATAAATGTGTTGGGTTATTAAATTAAAAGGATTAGAAATCAGATTAATATTTTACTTATTTACAATATCTAGATCCTAGTCGATTCCTTTACATCCTTCTCTCTTTCTCTCTCTCTCTCTTTCTCTCTCTCTCTCTCTCTCTCTCTCTCTCTCTCTCTCTCTTGCTTCTACTTATTTAGTGGATGGTCCTTTTTTTCAAATTTTTATTTTCCTTAAAATACAGTCCAGGGCGCAGGGCTTCCTGGCTTGTTGAGATCCGGCTGCGAGTGGTTGAAAATTCTTAAGAGTTGTAAATTGGTCTTGGAAACTTAGAGTAGTGATGTAAGAGAATTTCAAGTCATATTTATTCGCTTCCATAGAGGTGTCCCGCATTTTTTCGATTCGTCGGACAATTCGGGAAAGGGCAAGTTTCTCGGACTCCTCCTCAGCGTCAGTCCTCTCAATCAAAGGAGGCGCGAAGGCGTGGCAAAGCCCTTTAAGGGGGGTTCTTGCGATGGCATAGAGAAAGACAGAGTTAGGAAAGAAACGAGAATTACATGTTTTGTTGTTATTTATAATAATTCTTATTCTCGTTAAAGATATAAACTAATAAATTTCAAATTGATATTATATACGAAAAATGAACAAAAACCCAAAAAAATGAAAGTCGTAATTTGAATTCCAGCGCAATTAATAATAAAATTAATTTTATCGCAATTAGTTAAAAAGGAAATTTAGAATAATATGTTGCAACTATAAAATATTTCGTCATAAATTCACTGACAGGTTTTACTAAATTTATATATATATATACATATATATATATATATATATATATATATATATATATATATATTGGAAGTACAAATTAATTCGGTCCGTTTTTTTGCGGTGAAAAATGCATTTATTTCAAAATAAAAAGAATTAAAAGATTAATTAAAGTATCTTCCATCGCTAGTTACTACCTTTTCCCACCTCTTAAACAATTTTCGAATTACATCTCAAAAAAATGTCTTGTCTTTTAAGGTGATACAAGTTAGGAGCCAATTTTTGATTTCTGCGAAAAAAGTGAACCGATGACCTACCAGATCGTGCTGCATCCTTTGGAACAACCAGTAATCAGAAGGAACAATGTCTAGAGGATACGGAGGGTGCGGCAAAATATCTCACTTGAGGGTTTCAGAATATTTTTTCACGACTTTTGCGACATTAGGCCGAGCGTTGTCATGCAGAAAAATAACTTTATCATGTCTTTCCTTGTATTTCGACTGTTTTTCTCGTAATGCACTGCTCAAACGAATTAATTACAGCCTATACCAATCGACCGTCATAGTATCGCCAGGTTGTAGCAGCTCATAGTACACAACACCCTTTTGGTCCCCCCAGATACACAACATGATCTTTGAACCATGAACATTCGGCTTTGGTGTTGACGTTGGGGTCGATGGCAACGATTGACCGGGCATAGCGCAGTATTTCTTCTTAGGGTTATCATAGAATATCCAATTATCATTTCCAGTAACAATTCTATGTAAAAAACCGTTTCTTCGTTGCCTTTGAATCAGCTGCTCGCAACAGAGAAATCGCCTGTCAATGTCTCTCGGTTTCAGCTCATAAGGCCCCCAATCGCCTTATGGCTTCTGAATCATTCCCATAGATTTCAATCGTACATAAACTACTTGTTAAGTCACTTCCAATGATCCTGCAAGCTCCTCTTGCGTTTGACTTAAATCTTCATGGAGGAATGACTCCAACTTTTTGTCTTCGAATTTTTTCGGCTGTCCAGAGCTAGGCTTTTCTTAAACTCTGAAATCTCCGTTCTAAAAACGTCGAAACCATTCCCTACAAGATTTATCATTTGGAGCACTGTCGCCATAGACCTCTACAAGCATTCGATGCGCTTCAGCTGCACTTTTCTTCCAATTAAAACAGAAAACTAAAACCTCCTGCAAATGCTGCTTAGATAACACAAAATTGGACATATTTAAAACAGTTTAAAACAAGATTTTTTTATGAAACTGGAAGCGATGTAAACTGAATATTATTGACAGATGCCTAACCTCTCTGAAACTATTGACTTTTGCTTTAACTATTAAATATTTCTAATTGCCAGAGCCATCTTTTAAAAACGGACCGAACTAATTTATACTCCTAATATATTTATGTATATATATATATATATACATATATATATATATATATACATATATATATATATATACAGGGTGAGCCATTTTAAGTGACCTACCCAAATTTCTCTATTAGTAAGCCAGATACAGAAAAATGTTTCAGACAAAAGTTGTATAGTTTTAAAGAAGAAATAAGATAGTACCATTGGTTTTACTTTGAAGAGTAATTTAAATGTCACATGAAGGTTACCTTAAATTTCTTAAATAGAACCTACTATTTCTTGTTACATATTCTTGTAGGTTATCTCGAGAGCTTTTTAAAACATTCTAATAAAATGTCTTTTTATTGAGTAATTTTCGAATTATGAGGCTCTAAAGCAGTACTTTGCAGTACTTTGACATGAAGTACAAAATATCTTGTACAATGTCATGTTATAGGTTAAGTTGATTCTTAGGTATCATTCGAAAGTCAAATCAACTTCTCACATAAATCTCTGTAGTTATGTATGTTATGCGTCAGAAATACGAATCACCCTACTTTTAACGCTATCCAGGAACAACAACGTGGACGTAGCAGAATTCTGTTTGCTTTAGAGTGCTTGATTAACGTGTGTCCCCTTGCCTTTTACTATTATAACAATCATAATTATTAACCATGAAGCAAATGTTCGAAGTTGCCTCCATTGACTTTAGGGCATAAATTTAATTGCCTCTAGAAACGTTGTACTGTTCTTAACAAAGTTTTTCTTCGAATCGCTGCGCAAGCTCGACGAATCCCGTTCATCTCCCGTATGACCAAATTGTGTCACGCGCTTTTTGGACGAACGCGCGCGATCAAATAAAGAGTCAAAACGCACCGCGCGTGAGGGGTCGATTAACTCGACCGCCGGATACCGAAAGGGGGCTCGCGTTAACACTAGAAGCGCCACGTATCGGCTAACAATTGCACTAGCTCTGCATATGTTATGAGCAATTGTTAGTCAGACAGAATTCCCGAGCAGCTCCGTTCGGATCGATCTCCGCCGATCACAGACTAGGAGAGTCCGTATGTAAATAATAGTATGTAGACAAGCTTTTTTTGTAAAATTCGATCTTTATCCGTATGTAAACAGGCCTGAGGTAATGCTAAAAGAAAGATAAATGGGTAATGATATAAGTAAGATAAAAATAAGAAATAAAAATTAAAATAAAAATCTGGGTAATGCTAAAAGTAAGATAAACGCATTCAAACAAACAGTACGGCAAAGTACTGCTTTGAAGCCTCATAATTCAAAAATTACTCAATGAAAAAATATTTTATTATAGTGTTTTGGAAAGCTTTCAAGATAACCTACAAGAATATGTAACAAGAAATAGTAAATTTTATTTAAAAAATTTAAGGTAACCTTAATGTGACCTTCAAATTACTCTTCAAGATAAAACCAATGGTATCGGCTTATTTTTTCTTTAAAACTATACAACTTTTGTTCCAAACATTTTTCTGTATCTGGCTTACCAACGGAAAAATTTGGGTGGGTCCCTTAAAATGGTTCACCCTGTATATATATATTGTAATAAATTTTGAAATATAATTAATTATTATTATATCAGGGAATATAATGAGACTCTTTCACTTTCGATGCTGCTTCGGCGAACTCCAGACGGCAAAAGGGACTTCTTCCTTGTTCCTTTCCAACAGGTAGCCTCGGACTTCTCCCTCTCCCTAATCATACTATTGGGAGTCTTTTGCCCCCTTCTATCACTATCACAATAGAGTAGCGCGCGTACTTAAATTAATTCGTTGCAATATATATATATAATTTATATTAGATTAATCGTGTAATTGTATAAAACGCGTATAAAATTAGAATTACAGGATTAAAATTACTTAAGCTAAGGGTTATTGCTCATAAGACAACGGTGAGTCAAAAGTTTATTTAAATTTTCATAATCTAATTTCAATCAATCAATAGAAACGGACGAAACTTTGTACCGAAATGTACATGTTTTCTCTTGCTTTGGCCGAGTCGCCTGTGGGTGGCTAGAAGGGTAAAGTGCATGTAAAAAAATGGTTCAGGTACCGGTGACGTGTGAGAAGACGAAAGGGAAAAAAAGTATCAAACAAAATAGGATCTTGTTTGTTGCCTTTGGCTGCACATATTCAAACTTCAAGTTTTGCGCGCGGCAATTGTGACGCTTGCTTAATTTATCGTTTCCGAGAAGTGCAAAAGCAAAAAAAGATGGATCATTGTTTGGTTGCTTAAGGATTTCTTTTTTTAAATTCAAATAACGGAAAAGCAAGTAATTAAGTTAGTCTTTCTGTTTTCGCCTACCACAAGCTAACTTTTCACATCGGTCTGCTATTGATCTGTTGATCTTACGTCCGACCTTATGCATTGAGATCACATGGTAAGAAAAAAGTTTGGCAATGTACGCTAACGCCTACATTCTAACGGACCTAATATACCACGTTTGCATGACAATATATAGATTCATTTTTTAAATCTTAAATTCTTTGTCAGACATCACACGGCTGTCCTTAAGAATTTAGCATCGCATGAAAAAGTGTTTACAGCAAAAGATATTGCATTAGAAGTAGCTTCAAAATATCTCGTGATAAATAAAGCTAATAATCTGCAAACTCACACATATGAAACAATTAAAGCTAAGAGAAATTATTTGGACTGTTGTAAATGTTCTTCAAAAAGCCAAAAATTATGTATCGATTGTCAAAAACCTTTATGTTTAGGTTGTTTATGAAATTCTCCTGACTAACTTCATTATTTTTAGAAAAAATACTAAAAGAAAATAAATAAGTTGAAAAAAAAATACAAAAAGTAAAAAAAATATCTCTGTCTGTTGTCGATCTATCCATGGTAAGATATGGGTAACGATGATGTTATCATCATCGGTCAATGGACAGCATAATTGCAAGACTTGAAACACTCTTTTATTAATTATTCATGATAACTTATCAGAGTTTCATTCGCCATCTTGTATCTAACATTTGAAATTAAGTAAAACTGATGGAAAATTCGTAATCAGTGGCTACGAAAACCCTTAAGTAGTTATTTTGAACTAATTTCATCGCAGTACATTAGCACCCAAAGTGAAAAAATCTTTTTTGAAACTTTACGAATTTCTTCCTCAGAAACTATAGACTTTATCAAAAACTTTTTAGCAAGTAATGCATTGACTTGGTTTTAATAGTCTTCTAAAATTTCGATCTCATGAATTTTGAAAGAATCGAAAATTGTTTCAAACAATTCCGAAAAAATTTGAAAACATTTTCTAACTAATTTGACGACCTTTTTGTTCCTAGAAATTTTTAATAAAGTCTATAATTTTTGATGGAAAAAAATTTGTCAAGTTTAAAAAAAAATTTTTTCGTTTCAGCCACCATTATGCTTCACCAAAAAATTTCTAACTCCTTGCACTCCGCTGTGCCATTTTATAGGACATCGTAATTCTAATAAGTTATTAAGCGCAACTTAAGCGGGAATTAAGTAATTTTAGCGCAACTTTTTAAGACATAATTGTTTTCCAAAAGTTTTTTCTTGAAATGACACAAGAAATCAAACCAAAATATACTAAAATAACTAAGATATATGTATAAAAAATGTCAGCGGATTTTGTGATAGAACAGAACATGAGAAGCGTGCTCACGACAGTCCGAACACTTCACGGTGCCACTTGAAAAGAACGATGAGGAGAGTTTGTACTTGGTTCCAAAACTATACTAAATAATACGAGGGTCTCTAAATGCACGTTTCTGCCACAAAGTAGCGCTGAGTAGCTAAAAGCCAACGTCCAGAATAGTTCGGAGTGCAAAGGGTTAAGATAACGAAGCCATTCTTATTTTTAGTTTAAATATGGTGTATGTTTTTGAATAAATTAGCATGCAAAAAGATATGTATAGGTCTTGGCATCTGTGCCTTGGATTCCAAAAATATAAGGATCATCCGGAGGAACACCAGGTTGTTTTCGATAACTTAGAAGTATATGAATGACCTCGTTGTCTTTTTAACTTCATAGTATTGTTTATTGAATAATCTAACTTTATTTATTGTTAGAATTACATAATCGTAATTTTTTAGCGTGAATAAATCTGAGAAATCTTTAAGAGCAGAACAAAATTTTTGAAAAATATTGAGTAGCCGCCCCAACAATCTTAATCTTGCTCTGATCATGTTATCGTAATGCTGACTGGATCTATATTTAAATGCATACCGGTTTCCGCAATCAATAATCAACAAATCATTTTCAATAACATCTTTATTTCTCCATATCGTAAATGTAATTAAACTGATTGCAGATAGTTGCTGATATTAACATTAATTTTTCCTTTAAATTTTTTACTCATTATTCTTTAGAGGGCGGAAATTTGAGATTCTTGATCTTTTTTAGAAAATTCATAAAAAAAGTATCTAATATGTTAAAAGTTTCATGAGTAAAGTGTTGACTATGCGTCGCTTCTGTATACGGGTGTTTCCGTCCTCTATAGATTAATAGCGCTTGATTAACAATAATATTTCACCGGTATATTTCTGTAATACTTATATAAATATGACTACATGAAACCCTTTGCAATATTTTTCTATTAAATTTTTTTCTAAAAAATCAATAATTACACTACGATATATTTGCTTTTCAGAAATTCTTTCTTCCTTTTTTTTTCTCTCCTTTAGTACCATACAATTTTTGAATTATGAGTTAGTTCGAGCGCTGCTCAACGTAATGTTGAGTTAATCCAGTTTCTAATTTACCGCAATAATAGCATGGATATTTTTTAGTAAATGATTTTTTTTAGAAACAACTTCTTTTCTTTCATTCCAAAAAGTTTCTCCAGCCACAGATATATTTAAATGCACAGGGTGACAAATGGGAAGTTACCTAAAGTATATGCATCTCTTCCCCCCTCTGCTGTATCGTATAAGGCTGGGCCCACGTAGGTATATTCTAGAATGTTGTCAGTTTGAGACGCCGTAAAGAGCAATACGTCTACTTTAAAATGAGTGACCTTACGAACGAAGAAAAGGTGTATCTCATCGAGTACTTTTATTCTAAAGATGAAAACTATACTGAAGCGTATAGAGGTTTTCGTACTAGGTTTGGAAGTAAGAGTAGCCAGTTAAAATACTGTTAGAAGGTAAGAATGAAAAAAATTATATTTGACTTTATCGTATGACCGCATTTTTTAATGAAGTTTTCTAATAAATAAATAAATAAGTTTTCTAATAAAGTTTAAAAGACTTTTTTTTATTTCTTTTTCAGAGTAATTGATAACTCCATCAATTATTACACTTTTGACGATCGTCGTCATGATCTTTCTGGTCTTTCATACACAGTTACAACAGAAGATAAGGTTGCCGAGGTCAAAGAACATTTCAAGAATAATCCAACAGATTCAATAAAAAAACGCTGCAGCAGCTTTAAATCTGAATCAAGATACACTAAGATTAATAATAAAAATTTCATTAAGTTACATCCTTACAAAATCACAACTCATCAATTGCTTACTGTAGTTCCTAAAGAAAAAAGAACTGAGTTTAGTAAAGTTATGAGAAATAAATTTGAAAACAACAAGATCGATATTAATCACATGATTTTCTCAAACGAGGCTTACTTTTATTTGAATGGATTCATCAATAAACAGAATTACCGTTTTGAGGGTAATGAAAATCCACATTTAATTGAGGCATAGTCCTTACATCCTGTAAAGATGACTGTTAGGGCAGCTATTTCAATCAAAGGAGTACACTTAGAATTCTCGAAATGGACAATAACAAGCAATAGCTACCAAGAAATGCTACAAACAAAATTTTTTCTTTTCGCTAAGAAACGTGAATTAGTCAGGAGCTATTATTTTATGCAAGGTAGTGCTACGCTGCATAGAAAACAAAAGATGTTTAAAGATATTTACGAAGTTTATGGTGAACGCGTCATCGGTTTAGGATATCCCAAGTTTGCACACGCAGGTATAGAAAGGCCCCCTTATTCACCGGACTTAAACTTGTGTGATTTATTCTTATGGGGTTACCTGAAAGATTACTGTTATGCGGAAAAATCCAAGACCAAAGATGATTTAAGAGAAGCTGTTAAAACAAGGAATTTCTAGTATTTCTTCATCTAAAATTGAACAAGTTTTTCATAGTTTTTAAAAACGGCTTGATTATTGTGCAAGTTCAGATGGGGATCACTTCAAAAATATGTACTATTAATAGTTATTCCCTAGCCGGGTTTTGTCATTTTTTTTAATAACGTAATATTTATCTGTTTGAAATTTTTGATCAAACTAAAACCTATTTCAAATGAAAATGACTACTTCACTGATTAAATATGTATTTTTATTATTTTTTCTCTGCACTTATCTCAGAATGATCAGTGATTATTTTTGGCAAATTCCCATTTGTCACCATGTATTTTGACAAATCATGCTTGTGACGTTGGCACCACGTCGAAGCCGAAATGACTACGTGCGCCCTGTAGGCCTCACACAAAAATTATTTAAAATATCTTATTTTCTCTCACGCCCTCCCTCTCTCTCTCTCTCTCTCTCTGTATCTCTCACTTTAATGCAATACAATGCAGGCTGGCCACCCGCGGCTGTTTCTCCAGCCGACGAAAGCCTATCGCTTCCCCCAGGGTAGAAAAGTGGCAATTCCTCGCCACCCTCACCGCGGACCCGCTGCTACACATCCTTGCTCTATCTCTCTCTCAAGCGCTTATTTCCCTCGGAAAAATGAGGACACTCACCGTTAGAGTCCACGCAACTTGTCCGCTGGCCGTAGAACGCCCAGCTGCTCTCTTCCGTGCCGTTGTCCTTGACTTCGGCTGCTTCTCCCCCGGTAAAGAGCTACTGGACCTCGGAAAAGGCTGCCCGTTCGTCAACGGCTTCCTCCTTAATCTCGGCTGCAGAAGTCGCGGTGTTAGCCTCAAGTCGCTGCCCGCTGACACCTGCCCTCCTCATCCCCCGTCTAACTTCCTCGCTGTAGCTCCTCGTCTTTGCTCTTCTTCCTCTCACTGCTCTCTCGACTTCTTCCCTACTCTCTCTCTCTCACTCTCTCTCGTACACCTTCACCCCTGACTTCACTCGCGACGCTCACTCTAATCAAAGAGGAACAAAACTATGATCAACCGCGGGATTTATTTCTCTGTCTTTGCGGAAGCGCTCCGCGAAACTCACCCGTAGGAGAGCACAGCGTAACTGCTGTTGCACTCGCTCTCCTCTCCCCTTCCCTCGCGGCTTCCAAATTCCCTGCTGATCGTCGCCGTAAGTTCAAAAATCGTGTGATTTTCGAACATTGCCGGTTTTTCCGAAAAGTCCGCATTATCGCGGCTAAACAGGCTTACACAAGCTAGCAACCTGAAGACGGTCGCGCAACAATGTAAACACTTATATTCTTTGTCGACGACCAATGACGGGCTCACCGTCGCAAAGCCCCCCTCTGAACTCTACCTCCTCGTAGGAGGGAAAGTTTAGCACCAGTCGTTGACGATAGCAATCCTCTCGTTCGGACGGCTGCGAGGACCTCCCTGTCACTTCTACCAGCGACTCTCGTGGCGGGCGATGGTGTTCTTTGCCACTGCCTTTGACTCCCGTTTGATCCATTTAACAACAAACGACTTGGGGACCCCGATCGCTCGTTTTCCATACGCAGGACCATGGGTGCGCATCGCGGGCAGGTGAGAGCTGTAACTCCCGCCGTTTCGCAGATTTGGCAGGAAACAGGCGGCGAGCTAGCGGTCGCTTCGCCGCGCTCTAGTGGCACCTTCGGCGTCGAGGGGCACTCCACCACGAAGTGGCCGAGATGCCCACACGCGAAGCACTGCCTCTGGGGGCAAAGCGACGCTCTGTGTCCCAACCGCTAACAAGTATAGCAGACACCATAGAACGGGCTGCCGACCCGTGCAGCTGCCGTAGACGTCGGCGATGAGATGGGTCTCATTTGAGACGTCCTTACTGACGTCTGCCTAGACCCCGACTCTAAGAGCTGCTTCAAAGCGGGCTTAGATGCTGGCGAGTTCCGCACGACCCTTTGCACAGCCGGAGCCTTGTTACCACTCGAGGAACTCGAATTTTTCCTCTTTTCCCGGCACTTCTTCTTCTTAGAGGTTCTTTTGGGGCTTTCTGACTTCCCCGGCTGTCCCGACGGAAACATCCCCTTCCTCTCCGTATCTTCGTCGCGCGAGTGGGCCGACTGTCTCTCTCATATACGCCGCTTCAAAAATTACTTTCTTAAATAATATTTGAGAAATTCTACATTGACAAGAAACTCGCGCGCAATGTTTACATCGGCAAGCTCACCGATGTACACTACGAGGACCCGGAATTACCAGGGTCCTGTCACGGTCGCCATTTGTGACGTAGGCACCACGTCGTAGCCGATTTAGCTACGTGCGCCCTGAGTGCCTTGCACAAAAATAATATATAATCGTACTATACTTCAGTCTCTCTCTCACTCTCTCTCTCTCCCTCTCTCTCCCGCTCTCTATGACGCGAAAATGCAGGCTGGCCGCCCGCGGCTGTCCCTCCAGCCAACGGAGGCCTATCGCTTCCCCAGGGCAGGAAAGTGGCAATCCCTCGCCACCCTCACCGCAAACCCGCTAACACCCACTCTTGCTCTCTCTCTCGCTCTCGCTATTTCGCGCGAATAAGTGAGAACACTCACCGTTGCTGTGTACGAAGCTCGTTCGCAGGCCGTTGAACTCCTGGCAGCTTCCTTCGGCGCTGCTGCACCTCGCTCCTGCTGCTCTCCCTCCGGAGAAGAGCTGCCGGACCTCGCTGCGAGTTCGCCTGGAGGCTGTCTATCTCCGCCTCACCCTCGGCTTCAGAAGTCGCGGTGGCAACCACCAGTCGCCTCCCGTTGACTCTTGATCTCCTCGTCCCCCGGCTCTCTGCTATGCTGCACTTCTTCGTTGTCGCTTCTCTACCTTACGCTGCATTTTCGACTTCTTCTTCTTCACTCTCTCTCACTTTCTCTTCCACATCTTTTCCCTGGCTTCAATCACTCACGACGCTCTCTCTCCTCCCTGTCACAAATAACTCTTTACTTTCGCCAGAAGCGCGGAAACTACTTACCCCGCAGGAGCGCACGGCTAGACTAACTGTTGCGCTCGCTCTTCTCTCCCCTTCCCTCGCGGCTCCTTAATTCCCCGCCGATCGTCGCCACGAGTTCGAAAATTGCATAATTTTTGAACGTTGCCGGCTTTCTGAAAAATCCTTCTAAACGGCTTTCCCCAACCGGCAACCCGGCCACAGTCGAGTAAGAATGTAAACATTACATTCTTCGTCGATGACCTATGACGGACTTTCCGTCACAAAGAGGAAAGAGGCGAGACTCATAACAAAAAGCAGAAAAACGAATGGGTAATCCGACATCGTCCTGACAAAAATGCATACTTACATTTTTCTTAGATTGTGAACTGTGCTTGCAATAAATAAATCGGTCTCTGACAATAACTGGGAAGATCATTTGCCCCTGAGGTAGTAGATTAGCGCTTATTTACAAAAAAACCGAAGAAAGCAAGAAACCGAGAATATCTTTCGTATGAAAAAATAAAGTAATTATAAACTTTAAACCTAATCACTTTGGGTGCGAGAATCTTAAATTGCAAATACTTTGTTATATATAAAGTAATCGACACATTAGCGTTACACATAAGAACACTGAGAGCGAAAGTTTGAAATTTCAAATGGCTTTATTATGAATAAAACAATAAATCATAAACTTGAACCCAATAACCTTTTGTGCAAAAGTTGTGAATTGTAAATAAATTATTATAAATAAAATACTTGATTTAGAAGCGTTGAATACAAAAACGCTGGAGACAAAAGTTTCAAATTTCGAATTTATTCATTATGAATAAAATAATCTAATTATAAGCTTTTAATCTAATAACCCTGCCAATAAAAGTTTTAGATTGCGAATACTTTGTTTTAAAAATTTAATCGGTTTGTAAGCGTTGAACATGAAAAACTCGGAGAAAACAGTTTCATAAATCTCATATTTTTTTATGATGGTCAAAAGAACATAACTATAAGCTCTAAACTCAAATACCGTGAGTATAAAAGTTAATTGCAAACACATTGTTAAAAATAAATTAATCGACTCGTTACCGTTAGAGCTAATAGATTTGATTTTTTATTTATAAAGATACATTTGTAATATCCAAATTTTGTCACCAGGGTTTTGATGATAATGCTTTCAGATTGATTAATTTATTTATAACAATATATTTGTAAGTTTCAACTTCCGCATCCAGGGTTATTGAGTTTATGCTTATGATTTGTTTTTTTATTTATTAAAAAAACGTTTTCGATTTAAATCATTCGCCTCAAGATTCTTATGTTTAACGATTACGAATCAATTGATTTATTTATAAAAAGTATATGCAAGTTAAAACTTTCATCCCTAGGTTATTATGGTTATGTTTATTTATTTATAGTGAAAACATTTGCGATATAAAACTTTTGTCCGTAGCGTTTTATGTGTAACACTTACAAATCAAGTAATTTATTTATTAAAGAATATTTGCAATTTAAAATTTACATCTCTAAGGTTTCTGGGTGTGAGCTTGCGGTTTGATTTTTTATCTATAACAAAGATATTTTAAATGTGAAACGTTTTTTACCAAGCTTTTTATGCTTAATTCACATAAATCGATTAAATTATTTATATAAAAGTACTTGCTATTTAAAATTTGCATCCTCAGGGTTTTATGGTTTAAAGATTATGGTTTTTAATTTTTATTTAAAATTAAAACATTTGAAATTTAAATCGTTTACTTTAAAGTTTTTATGTTTAACGCTTATGAATCGATTAATTTTTCAGGTTTTTATGTTTAACGCTTATGAATCGATTACTTCATTTATACAGTCTGTCAAGTAAGAGCGTGATCGATTTCACCGACAGGTAATAAAAAATTTTGCTCTAATTTCTTAGCCAGCCGATAGAAAAAAGCTTTTTCCTTGATGCGTTGTCAACAATGATTCAGTTGTTGTTAATCGTTTATTAGAGAATCACGTTAAACGCCATGAGTGCTAAGTACGCGTTGCGCTACGAGGCTGTGTTCCTTTGCATCCACCCGAAAGGTCCCAAAATGTCGCAATCAGCAGCTGCTAAATATATAAGAAAGTCGAAGGCATTTGTACAGAAGTGGATACAGCGATATAAAGTGGCTAAAAATGTCGATAATTTACCAGAACGTGGCTCGATAGGAAAAGTGAACAAAAAAGATGAAAAAAGAATAGTGAATCTGTTTTCGCGGAATCCTGCTTTAACACTGCGGCAAGACAAGCAAAATTAATAGCAAAAGGTTTACATATATCCTACGAAACTATCCGAACCCATCTTCGTACTCATCATCTGAAATGGCGCAACACAATGAAGAAGCCTTTGTTGACTGAAGAACATGTGACAAAGCGACTCGCTTGGGCGCATGAGAATATTGATAGAGATTTTGAAAATGTCATTTTTACTGATAAATGTTCTATATGGGCACGTTCTGTTCTCACGCAAGCCTGGTCAACTTCCACCAATAGGCTTGTTCAGCGGACCGTAAAACATGGAATAAAGGTGCATCTTTGGGGCTGCTTTTCAAAGCAAGGATTCGGCACTTTGTGCCTCTTTACTGACAACCTAAATGCCGAGAAAATAACAAACATCTACAAAAAGGCTTTACTGCCATCTGCCAAACGATAGTTCATCACAAAAAGTAAAGATTGGATTCGGCAGGAGGACAACGGTCCTAAACACCGCAGCAAGCTCTGTACTCAGTAAAAGACTCAATCTGGCATCGTTACATTGGATTGGCCGTCGCAGTCGCCCGATGCAAACCCTATTGAAAATGTGTGGGCATATATTAAACAGAAGCTTCGTGGAAGACGCACATACACTTTGAAGCAGTTGTCTTACGAAATTCGTCGGATCTGGAGATCCTTGCCACTAGAATACGCCGTCAAATTAGTAGAAAGGATGCCTCAGAGATGCCAGGCAATTATCGACGCCGGTGGTGACTGGACACATTATTGACCGAATCGCATCATTGTTTGTAATGTGTTCAATGTATATATAAATATAAAAGTTTAATCAAATAAATTTTTTTATAAATTAACACGACCACGCTCTTACTTGACAGACTAAAAAGTATTTGCAATTGAAAACTTGCATCACTAAGATTTTTGGGTTTAGAGCTCACGGTTTTGTTTTTTTATTCATAATAAAGATATTTCAAATTCAAAACTTTCAATCTCAAGGTTTTTATATTCAAATATAATGTGTGACAGGTGACTTATTGAGATGAGGCCACCTGCCATGCAGTGCAAGATAGAGTTTGTGGCGCGACGATACGCGGCGCCATCGATCAAGCGACCAATGGCTTGACGCGGGAAAAGGCGCGAGAATCCGCGGCATACCGAAGCGCGGCTCTATCGATTAATAATCGATAGCGCTACGCGGGAAAACTGATAGGCGAAAGAATAAAGAAAAGCCCTCCCCTCAAGCCTTCTTCTCGTACGAGCCGTTTAGCTAGCTGCACGCGAATTTCTCCGCTAATAATTTTTTGCGCGAATTCTTTGAGGGTTTTCTGCAGCGTTTCCGTAGCAGTGATAGAGAGGACGATCCCGCGATCAAATATTATTAACGTAAGTGGCCACTTTAGCGAGATATTGAGTTCGCGAGTAATTACATTTATTTTCCTGACGCTTGTGCTATCGCGTCAGGTACATATATACCCAGTGTGTCCTAAGGAAAACGGAACTTTTTCAAAATAAAGACAAAAACTCAATATTCCGGCAAATCTCATTTATTTTATTCAAAATAGTCTCCTTCCGCATCAATACAACGTTTTGCACGATCGATTAACATATCGAATAAGTTTTTGAGATCATTTTTATCCATCGACTTTAGTGTGTCGGGCGTCGCTCTTTGGATGTCCTCTACGTCGGCATAACGTTTTTCTTTCATAGGCAAGTGCTATTTTGAGAACAAGTAGAAGTCGCACGGAGCCAAATCCGGCGAGTACGGTGAATGGTTGATGGTTAAAATAAAATTTTTGATCAAAAAATTTGTAATCAAATTCGATCGATGAGACGGAGCATTATCATGCAACAAACGCCAGCTCCCTTTTTCACGGTATTGTGGCCGCACACGACGAATACGGCTAAGCAAACGTTTCATAACACCAAGATAAAACACAGCAGTAATCGTTTGACTAGGTGAAACGAATTCGCGATGAATAATACCCTCCGAATCGTAGAAACAAATCAACATTGTCTTCACTTTTGACTTTTCAAGACGACTTTTTTTCGGATTGAGCTCGGTTAAGTGCTTCCATTCAGCACTTTGACGCTTGGTTTCGGGATCATATTGAAAACACCATGTCTCGTCACCAGTCACAATTAAATATTTAAAGTTTGGGTCCTTTTTTGACTCTTTAATCAAATCCTTACAATGTGAAATTCGGAGCAATTTTTCGTAGTCGGTCAATTTGTGTGGAACAAAGCGTGCACACACCTTCGGTAGATTCAAATGATCGGTCAAAATGCGATAAATTGAATTTTTGGAAATATTCAATTCCATTTCCATGTATCGCAATGAAGATTTTTGCTTATTTTTTATAAATTCACGCACTTTTTTAATGTTACTTTGAGTAATCACGGTATTCGAAGGACCTGGATGTTCGTCGTCCTGAATGTCTTCACGACCTTCCTGGAACCGCTTATACCACTCATACACTCTGGTACGGGACAGACAATTATCGCCATAAACTTGTTTTAGCAAATTATGCGTCTCAGTAAAGGATTTACCGAGTTTAAAACAGAACTTTATATTTGCTCTTTGTTCGAAGTTCATTTTTCGACCGATGCCACAAACACACTGTCACTTTGAGCGCAATATTTTGGTTTCCATTGAACCAAATGTCATACAATTTTGACAGGATGTCAGTTAAGAGTGGACCTTTCCATTGCTTACATCCACCAATAGGTGACGCCAATATAAATCGTTGTTTTGAAAAAGGTTCGTTTTCCATGGGACTCACTGTGTATATATCTATAGGAGAGTTGCGCGCGAGACCACGTAACTCGAAACCGATTAGGCCGCGCGAGTGCAAGTGAGAGGATCGATCTTTCTCTTTTGCACTATCATAGAATAGGCGTACGAGTAAGAGAAAGCCACTTGTACCCGTACAACCTGCGAGCGCGCAGTTGAGCGAGAGGAACAAGCTCTCTCGCTCAACCATAGACTGCAGCGTCGATCGAGAGGGCGAGACGCTCTTACTCGGGCAGTCACGGACTACGGCAGTATAGAGAGGAAACTGCTCTCTCTATATCCGTCGTCCATAGACTACACGTGTGTGTGTAGCCGCGTGAAGCGGAGAGGGTGCACATGCGCAGTGCGCACCTCGAGAATTAGTATTGCACGTGAGGCAATACTAATTGCTCTTCGCATTAACGGACCTCTCCGCAATAATTTATTACTGTTGTATTATTTTTGTTGTCTTATTTATTAAAGAAGCAGTTAGCACTGAGCCGGTGTATTCTTATTTTAATTCCCTACAGCTTCCCTATTCCGAATAACGCCACCTCCGCGGGTGTGCCAATCTAGCATTGGCACACAAACTGAGTAGCTGAGCCCGGTGGGAGCCACACTGGTCGTGGGGCCTTAGGCAAGGCCCCTACCACACAAGTAAGAACAAAAGCAGGACCAGAGGTCCTGCGTTGCTAGCGGGTGCACACAAATATACCCCGTTACAAATGATATAAAAAATTGAAAAGTTTTGCTTATATTATCTTATTCTTAGCGTCTCTCTTCTTGCGGTTTTTTTGAAAATAAGCCCTAATCCACTATGTCAGCGGTAAACGGACACTCACTTATCGTCAGAGACCGATCTCTTTATTGCATTTATAGTACATAATCTAAGTAAAATTTAAGTGTGCATGCGTGTGAAAGGCGCACAAGCGTATATGCGTTTACGTGTGAGTGTCCGTGCGTGTAAAAGGCGTACAAGTGAACAAGCATATACCTGTATGTGTGGGAATAAAGTTATGAAGAGACTAAAGGAGAGCGCGTTAATATCTAGTTGGGATTTTTGAGAGGACGGTGTTGAATTACTTGCATTTGGCGGCGGGGCCTAATGCTCTAAGTATTCTTCCTGAATGCAAATGAACGCTGTACATCGTTATCGACGCTCATTTTTTTTCCTGTTTTGCGTTATAAGTCCAGCCTCTTTTTTCTTTCACGCTACAAATTTGGCCTCCATGACCGTCAAAGAATCTAATTGGCTGTTAATGAATTTTTTTTAATAAAGTGATTTAGAACCCTGTGGGGATTTTGGCTCAGTGAGTCATGCATCTGGCAGGATACCGCTAACGATGCAGAGATTGGCGTGAAATTTGAATTATGCTGAATATGTTTGGCACGAAATTAAAATTATTCAAATCTTGAAAAAAAGTGGCAAGCTCGGATCTCGATCTCGGGCCGAGAGAGAAAGTGAGAGAAAAGGAGAGAGAGAGATACATACTAAATAGCGGGTGCTCATTCACGGCGGTATGGGAGAGAGATTTTCTCTGAGATTAGATCATACTTTGTATGCATAATTTTTATTGTACTATGGTCATTTTCTATAACATTTGACGATTGGTAATATAAATTTAAAGAAAAAAATGCAGCAATAGATCTTATACAAGTATAAAATTATTATAAAATTATTTTATTGTTTATTTTATTCTCACCCACAAATAAGTTTATAATGGATTTTATTTCATCATTTATATGGATCTGATATTCTTTTTATGTGCGTGTAACACTCTGGAGAAATATTTGGTTGTGTACACTTCACGTCATAAGAACGTAATCAAGATGCTCAGGTTGAGATAAAGCCAAACAATATAATAACATTAACAGAGAATTGAAAATTGATTTTCGAAAGTATTACTAATACGATGTTTACTTTAAATAAAATTTTTAATGATAATTTTTTACACTCTTGTTAATCAATAATTTATTTTTTAATTGTTTTATATTTTGTATATAATTTAAAATATGAAAGTAATTCATTCTTCTTTAACTAATGCTATATAAAATGAAAATATTTATAGTTATTTATTATTTTTATTGCAAATTTTGCAAATTATTTTAAAATTTAATTTCATAGTAATATATACACGCGTATATTGGAAGTAAAAATTAATTCGGTCTGATTTTTTGCGACCAAAAATGCATTTATTTCAAAATAAAAAAAATTAAAAGATTAATCAAAGTATCTCCCATCGATAGGTACTACTTTTTCCTACGTCTCAGGCAATTTTCGGATTCCATCTCAAAAAAATGTCTCGTCTTTTGTGGTGATCCAAGTTAGGAGCCCATTTTCGATTTCTGCGAAAGAAGTGAGCCGATGACCTGCCAGATCGTGCTGCATCACTCGGAATAACCAATAATCAGAAGCAGCAATGTCCGAAGAATACGGCGGGTGCGGCCAAATATCCCACTTGAGCGTTTCCAAATATTTTTTCATGACTTTTGCGACATGAGGCCGAGCGTTGTCATATAAATAAATAACTTTGTCATGTTTTTCTTTGTATAACGGCCATTTTTCTCGTAATGCACGGCTTAAACGAATCAATTGCAGCCTATATTGATTGGCCGTTATGGTATCGCCAAGTTGTAGCAGCTTATAGTACACAACACCCTTTTGGTCCCACCAGATGTACAACAATGATTTTCGAACCACGAATATTCGGCTTTGGTGTTGATGTTGAGGTCGATGGCAACGATTAACCGGGCATAGCGTAGTATGTTTTCTTCTTGGGGTTATCAATGAAAATCCATTTTTTATCCCCAGTAACAATTCTATGTTCAAAACCTTTTCTTTGTTGCCTTTGAATCTGCTGCTCGCAACAGAAAAATCGCCTGTCAAAGTCTCTCGGTTTCAGTTCAAAGGCACCCAATTGCCTTGCTTTTGAATCATTCCTATGGATTTCAATCATACAGAAACTGCTTTTTGAGTCACTTTCAATGATTCTACAAGCTCCCCTTGCGTTTGATTCGGATCTTCATCGAGTAATGCCTCCAACTTTTTGTCTTCAAATTTTTTTGGCTGTCCAGAGCGAATCTTGTCTTCAACGCTGAAATTTTCATTCTTGAAACGTCGACATCATTCCCTTCAAGATTTATGAGTTAAAACATTGTCACCATAAATTTGCACAAGCATTCGATGCGCTTTAGCTGCACTCTTCCTCCAATTAAAACAGAAAACTAAAACCTCCCGCAAATGCTACTTAGCTAACACAAAATTGGATATATTTAACACAGTTAAAAACAAGATTTTTTTATGAAACTCGAAGCGATATAAACTGAATATCATATACAGATGTCTAACCTTTCTGAAACTACCGACTTCAGCTGTTACTATTAAATGTTCTGTAGGCAGTAGCCACCGCAAGTCTTGCCGCTCCGGTAGTAAGGGAAAACGAAGCGTGTGTAGGGCCGTTCTGCGCAACGGCGGTGAACGATAGTATTGGTACCGTTCCGTTCTCGAATTGAGAGGAAGTCTCTGTGATTGTTAAATAAAGATTCAGACAATGAAACAATTGCACGAACTTATTCACCTACCCTGAACCGCGTGATATTGTGAGTGTGGGACCACCGGCCACAAAGAAAGTGGCAAGCACCCACAATTGGTGACTTCGACGTGATCGAGAAGATATAATCACTGCGGCAGAGTCGATATAAAGGAAGGTGAGTCACACGAGACGGAAAGGATTGCTTCTCGTGGAACGAGGCAGACGCTTTTCTGCTCTTGGAACGGCTTACACTCTGTGTGTGTACGTGCTGACACGCCTGCGTACACGCATCAACAAGAACATCGTCCTCGAGGAGAACGACGTTTCGCGTAAAGCCATCGTCACTGGCGCCTTTGTCATGATCAAGGACATCATCGTCAAGGAAGGCGACATGTGCGCGGAGCCACCGACACCGCCGCCTGAGTCATCGGGCTCCCATCATCATCAATACGGCAGCTTCTCCAAGCACGTAGCAACACATGCATACAGGTTTTAAGCGAGCGCGCTAAGAATTTCAAATTTTTGGAAGGACGTCCGCCATCTTGGCGGTAGTGTACGCAATACATGCGCGATAAAAGCGCAGAGTCGGTGCGCCATATTGCGAGTAGTATACGTATCGGTGTATAGTGTAGTCTTTCGGCCATTTTCGCGATAGTTCTGTTTTCATAAAAACGCGCGCTGTTGACACGGCCAGCTTTCGCGCTGCAATAAATTCCCGAAACTGCGCGTGTTTACAGAATTTTATACGCATTTTATTTCTTTTTAAAATTTAGTCGAATTAAAATTTTTTCTTTTTCGTTTTCTTTATAGTAAACTTATATCAAAAGCAATATACTGTAAACTAGTGTCCAGATAAAATAAATAAATTGATTATTAATAAATAAATAGTGCAAACGCTAATCGTAAATTTTTTTCGATATTAGTGTTAACTTTATCGTAAAAGAGGATTTAAATTTAAGTAGTTTTTCTTAGCTGTTACGTGTGTAAGCAAATTGAATATAAAGCTTTCGTATAGCTTATTGCAAAGCGTGAATAATCGGTCTGTGGTTATGAATACTGATGCGCATTTTACGTAAATATTTACTGACAAAAAGTTAAGAAGAGTAATAGAATTTTTGTACTGCATCTACGTGTGCAAGATAGAACATAGAGGAAACTCTTAGTGAGTTGTACTGCACCTGCGTGTGCAAGATCGGTATCGTTTCCTGATTTGTCAACGTCTTCCTGCGGGAACCAAAACAGTATTATGACCACAGTTGAAGAACAGCTAGAGCAAGCTTTAGCTCAGCTTGCCGTAAAGGATAATGATATGGCAGAATCACGTGCGGCACAGGCACTTCGGCAAAATGCGGCAATCTATAGACAACCGAAAATAAGCTCATTTAAGCGCGAGGACTCAGCTACCTGGTTCCTTCAGGCCGAAATAACTTTACGAAATGCCGGCATTATAATATATTAAAGCTGACTGTATAGGGGAAAAACTAGATATTGAGGAGTTATAAACGATCAAGGATCTTATTGAATTAACTCTGCGTCTAATTGATCTTTATGATCGCGTAAAGAATAGGCTAATTAACGCTTTTGGCAGTTCTTTAGAAGCTCGCCTATCACAACTAATTCAAGGCGAAGTCTCAAGGTTAGGAAAACCTTTACTTATTTTAAGTCGTTTACGTGCATTAGATACCGGTTGTGGCGTCTCGGTAGTTCGAGCGGTGATTTTAAAACTATTGCCGGCTCCCTGTCGCACGATGCTTTAAGTTTTGGAAAAAATGGACCTGCGTGAACTGGCTTATATAGCCGATAAATACGTGGAGGCAATGGCGGTTGACGGTGCTGGAACTGTTTCGGCTGTTAAGTCCCAAGAAGCTATTAACAACGATGTTATGACGGCGCTCGATCGTTTATCAAAAAAATTAGAAAATATTGAATCGCGGTTTAATGGGAAACAAAGATTTCACTTTAACTCTCGCTCGAAACAACAGAGGCGCAACAGGTCAAAATCGCAAAGTAGCAGGAATAGTAAGACTGTTGAACCTTGTCGCCTACATAAAAAATATGGTGACAAAGCGCGTAATTGCTACAAACCGTGCTCTAGACAAATAAAAACGCGGAAAACTAATTCGACCTTCTCTCGTGGAGATAATTGCGGAAGGTCTTGAAAATTCAAAGCGTCTCCATGTTCTCGATGCAAAAACCAATCTTGTTTTTCTTATTGATACTGGTTCAGACGTTTCTACTATTCCACATGATTCTGTAAATAATAGGAACTCTGTAATATATTGATCGCAGTGTACTGTTTGCAGCGAACAATACACAGATCACAGTCTTTGGAAAAGTTCAGCTTTCGCTAGACCTCGGATTTAAGCGACCCATCATCTGGGATTTTCATGTAACGTCAATTCCCTGTCCTATCATAGGAGCGGATTTACTCAGTAATTATGGTTTGATAGTCGATGTTCGTAGACAACGAATAGTTGATCCATGGTCGAACGTTTCATCTATAGGTATCGTTAAGGATGCTTCAAATCTCGACATTAGACTTGTTGACAAGTTGAGCCCGTATTTCAAAATTCTTTTCCAATTTTCACAATTAATGAAACCAAGTTCAACAAGAACTAAGGAGTCATCAGGCGTTTTCCATTATATTATTACAACTGGTTCACCAGTTGCCGAGCGACCTAAACGTGTAAATTTAGAAAAATTGAAGGCACTTAAAGCTGAGCTTAAGGATTTACTTAAGCTACCATAGGTGTCGTGCGTCCGTCCAGCAGTCCTTGGGCTGCACCGGTCTAAATGGTAAGCCAGACGGCAATTGGCGAGTTTGCGGCGATTATCGCAGGCTAAATGCAATAACCGTACCGGACAAATATCCAGTACTTCATTTACACGATTATTCTGCTAATCTCTACAAAAAAACGATTTTTTCTGAGATTGACCTGCACAAGGCATATCATCAGGTAGCAGTTGCCCTGGAAGACATTCCGAAAACTGCCGTAACTACTCCTTTCGGGTTATTCGAATACACATCTATTCCTTTTGGCCTTTGAAACGCAAGTCAATCATTCCAGCGTTATGTTAATCAGGCACTTGTAGATCTTGATTTTATCTTCGCATATGTCGATGACATTCTCATAGCTTCATCATCACAGGATGAGCATGAAGTCCATCTTTGTATCGTTTTCCAACGCTTAAAGAAATATGCTTTGCGCATTAAACTCAATAAATGCAAATTCGGTAAATCTGAGTTGATCTTTTTAGGTCACTTGATAAACTCAAAAGGCTCCGAACCAACCAACGAAAGAGTACAGGCTATCTTGGAATTACAAAAACCCAAAACAGTCGTTGAAATAAGACGTTTTCTCGAGTTAATCAACTTCTACCGACGTAGCTTGCCTAACGCAGCTAACGTGCAAGCACCATTATATGAGTACACTTGTGACTTAAAGAAAAATGATAAACAGAAAATTGCGTGGACCGCAAAAGCCGAAGAGGCATTCGAACGAATCAAATCCGAGCTGGCAAAAGCAGTTCTTTTATATCATCCCTCAGTTGGAGCCAAAACCCGCGTAGTCACGGATGCTTCAGATTTTGCAATGGTAACAGTGCTCAAGCAATTCTTAGATGGTTCGTAGAGACCGCTAGAATTTTTCTCGAAAAAACTTTCACCTGCACAACTCAAATACAGTGCATATGATCGTGAATTAACGGCCATATACCAATCGATAAAGACTTTTAAGCACTTCCTTGAAGGAATGAGATTTAGAATTGTAACCGATCACAAACCGCTGGTTAATGCTTTCTGTCAACGGTTGGATAAGGAATCTCCTCGACAAACTCGACAGTTGTCATACATCTCGCAGTTCACTACGTTAATAAAGCATGTACCAGGTTCGTTGAACGTAGTAGCTGATTCGTTATCACGCGTTAACTCCATTCGTCTACCATTAGATTTTGATTCACTTGAACTTTCGAGACTACAGAAAGAGGATGCCGAATTGCAAAATTTACGCGAATCTCCGGATTGCAAGTTAACAATCAGATGTTTAGAGTGGGGTCCAGATCGCAAGAAAGTCTACTGTGATATAACCGGTGAAACACTGCGACCGATTATACCTGTATGGTTACGCAAGCGAATATTCGAGATGTTCCACCAACTCGCTCATCCGTCAGGCAAGGTCACAGATCAGATCATTAGAAAACTGTACATATGGCCGAAAATGCATCGAGATATCAAAACATGGTCAAAGAACTGTCTTGATTGTCAACAATCAAAGGTTACCCGTCGTCTAAAAAATAATCCAGTGGATTTCGTTGCTCCTGATGGACGTTTTCAGCATGTACATTGTTGGTCTTCTTCTGAATATTGACGGTTACCAATACTTATGAACCATTATTGATCGTTTTCCGCGATGGGTCAGGGCAATCCCTTTTAAAGATATCACTGCGAAAACGGTTTCACAAGCGTTCTTTGACCAGTGGGTATCTCGATACGGCGCACCAAAAATTATTACGACAGATCAAGGTGTACAATTTAAATCCCAACTATTTAACACGTTACTATCGCTTGTTGGCTGTCAGCGTATTAAAATCGCGGCATATCATTCTCAGGCAAATGAGATAATAGAACGGTGGCACCGTTCTATTATTGTTTGAAAGCAGCGTTGAAGTGCCACACTGATAAGAACTAGGCTCGTCAACTTTCAACAGTCTTGTTAGGTTTGCGCACACATGTGAGATTAGATACTGGCGCATCGCCAGCTGAGTACGTTTTCGGTACCATTTTGCGTATCCCCGGTGCCTTCTGTTTCTCCGATGATTTCTCTCCGAATCCGCAGATATTTATCGAAGAATTTCGCGAACACATGCGAGATATTGGACCTGTGCTGGTCACTCATAGACATAAGAAGCGCGCATTCTTTTTCAAGGATCTTCGTACCTGTACGCACGAGCTTCTCGAATCGGGTGCAACAAAGAAACCTCTTGAACGTCCATATACTGGACCGCATAATGTGGTTAAAAAGATATCCGATCAGAACTATGAGATTGATTTTAATGGTATACCGCGTATCGTTACAACAGCGTTATTAAAACCTGCGTACTTTATCCCGAAGGATCTCAGTTCATATACAAAAAATGATCTCAATGAGAAAAATGTGCGAGGAAATACATCTACGCAGACGTCAGAGCAGCACGCTCTTCCGGGAACGTCAAAACTAAAAACTTATACTAAAAACAAAGAAGTCACGTTTAACATAGCGGCAAACCAAATGAGAACATTTAAGTCAGATGCGAAATTAATTTAAGTAATCTATTGCATTAAGTTAAGCAAATTATTATATTAATTTAAATAATCTATTGTATTAAGTTAAATAAGAGTACATGTCATTAGTAAGACTGACTTCAAGTCCTCTGATTTAATCTAGAGTGAAAATTCGTCGTCATTTGGGGGGAAGTATGTAGGCAGTAGCCACCGCAAGTCATCCCGCTCCAGTAGTGGGGGAAAAAGGAAGCGTGTGTAGAGCCGTTCTGCGCAACTGCAGTGAACAATAGTAGTCGTACCGTTCCGACTCTTGAACTGAGAGGAAGTCTCTGTGATTGTTAAATAAAGATTTAGACAAAAAAGCAATTCCAAGAAGTTATTCACCTACCCTGAACCATGTGATATTGTGAGTCTGGGACCACTGGCCACAAAGAAAGTGGCAAGCACCCACAGTTCATAATAGCCAGAGCCATCTTTTGAAAACGGACCGAACTAATTCGTACCCCTAATAATTTATTTCATATATAATTTAAAATATAAAAGTAATGCATTCCTCTTTTACAAATGCTATGTAAAATTAAAATATTTATTTCATTTTTTAACTTTATTATAAAATGTTTCGTTGTTATCGTTTAAAAGAGTTGAAAAATATTGTTATATTCAAAGTAAATTAATTTTTTATACAATTAAAAATATGGTTATAATATGTTCTGTTTATAAAATAAATTGCAATATTCATTTAAAGTATGGCAATAGCGCTCCTTGCATAATTTATAGTGTAACGGGTATAATTGGTTAAGCACGTGCAAGCTTCTCCCTCGCACGTGCGCACTGCCATCAGTCCCGGTTTTGGGCCAGACAGTCCGCTAAGTCCACCGATGCAGCCTAGAGTGTCAGCGGACGTTAGCCGCCGGATCTATGACACTCTCGTGCAGTGCCGGTCCATCGACAACGCAGGATCCTCCTCGGATCTTGCTTTCACTTACGTGTGAGGGGCCCTGCCTAAGGCCCCACTGCCAGTGCTGCTTCCACCGGGCTCGGCTGCTCAGTATGTGTGCCAACAGTCGGTTGGCACACCTGCGGAGGCGGCGGTATTCGAAGCAGAGCAGCTAGATAGGAAGGGCGAGAAATAACGCGCCCCCATTATGCGCTAAAACTTGTTTATTGCTAAAAGTTACCAAATATTCACAAAAGTCAATTATTTATCGCGTAGAGGCCTATTTACTCGAGTCGCAATTAGTATTGCTTGACGCACAATACTAATCTGTTAGGTGCGCACTGCGCATGCGCTCCGTACTCTATACACGCGGCTACACACACACGTGTAGTCTATTGCTACGCAAAAGAGACAGCAGTTCCCTTTCTCGCTTCGCGTTGTCTATGGTCGAGCGAGTGAGAGCGGTTCCCTTTCTCGCTTCGCGTAGTCTATGGTCGAGCGAGTAAGAGCGGTTCCCTCACTCGCTACTCGTAGTCTATGACTGTACGAGCGAGAGCGCTTCTCTCGCTCGTCTCCACAATTTATGCTCGTACGAGTGAGAGTGGTCTTCTCTCACTCGTGCGTGTAATCTATGATTGTGCGAGTGAGATCGGCTATCTCACAAATACAGAACTACAATCGATACAAAGCTACGCTCGCACAAATACGAAACTACAATCGATAAACGCGATCGCGCACGTAAAAACAAATGATATATACGGTGAGGTTTGTCCTCTACGAATCTCTCGGCAAACGAAACGATTTCGAACGGCTGCAGCGGCAGTGGAAATTCTCTACTATTTTTCCGGCACGTCGTTGCAGCTCAGCGGTTGAGAAGAGGGGAAGCTTCTCCTCTTCCCTCTCTCGCGTTGCGCCTCTTCGCTTTTCCCGCGTAGCGCTATCGATTCTTGATCGATAGCGCGCTTTTCGGCACGCCGCGAATTCTCGTGCCTTTTTCCTGTATCGTGCCATCGATCGCTTGATTGATGGCACCGCGTGTAATAACGCCACGAACTCTATCTCGCACCGCATGGCAGGTGGCCTTACCTCGCTTAGCCACTTGTCACAATAGAAAATTATTATATTTCTTTTTTAACTATAACTATCTTCAATTAATATTAATCTTAATTATTGAAGTTTGAGATAAATGCAACGATAAACAAATGAACTAAGAGCCTCTTTGGGTTCGATTATTCATTAGTTCTAGTTCGATTATCCTTGTGACATATCGTTTTAAAATTGATAAGTTCACAAAGTTTTCTCTTTGCATATTTAATTGGCTTACGTTTGTGATTCTTTTTTTTAATATTGCGCACAATCCGCATCGTGTTATGTTCTGTGCAACGTCTCGTGATAATCCTCATCATCGTTTTGCATTTATCGATATTATCGCAATATTATAAATAAGTAAAAAATTTTTTAATAAAAAAAAAAAAAAAAAAACAAAACCAATCTATTATAAGTATTTCATTTTTTTCGCTTAATAAAAATTTTAAAACGAAAAGATTTTTTAAATTAAAAATTCTTCACGTAAGTATGACCTAACAAAACTTTCTTATAAAAATTTCTATTTATTTTACAAAAAGAAAATCGTATATGATAGATATTTCATGTTAAATGATTGTAAAAACTGTCAATGCTTTATTTTATCATTAGAATTTTTTAAAAATATGTCAAGTCATATTCACGTAATGAACTTTTAATTTATAAAATCATTTATTAAAATTTTTTTAACTATAAGAATATTATATTTTTAATGGAATACATTTTTTCAATAATTATGAAAATTATTTTTAAAATTGTTTTAAAAATTACAGCATAAATACATCATGAATTTAAACATGGATAGAAAAATTCGTCTATCCTTATCACAAGAGTTTACGTTGAAATTCAACGAGGCAATTTTAAAATCTTATAAGGCAATTTATGAAACAGCATCATCATCATCGGGAAGTCAAAAATTGCAAAATTTTCGAACGAATGTTTGCAATTCTCTTTTAAAGAATGATGAAGAAAAAATAGGAGAACAAGAGAAGGGGGAACATCAGGAGGAATCGTATGCACCACCGCAGATTTATCTACGAGTAGTTCCGATGCCAGAACTTGTAAGTGACATCATTATTTTTATTTTTTAACTCCTGATTTGTTTTACGTTCTTTATTTATTTGAACCTTTTTATTTTTATCTTTATTTATACCTTCTTATTTTGATCTTTTTTACACATTTTTATTTTTACAATTTTATAATTAATATCTTTTTTTTTTTTATAGATTCCTCGAGGGTACTTATCATTTATAAAAGCAGACATCATTTACCACACCGCCGCTACCGTCATCATCTCAATCGCAGTCATCACTGCCGCCCTCATCATCGTCTGTACTCGATACCGCTGCCGCCACCACTGCTGTCGTCCATGATACCACTTCCACCACCATCGTCACCATCGGGTCCTCCACCATCAACGTCGCCACCATCATCATGCGCATCGCCACAGATTTATCTGCTTATCACACCTATGCCGAAACGCATCAGTTTATTATTCATTTATTACTTTACCTTTTTATTAAATAGCAATTAATATGATTAATTATTAGTTTAAGCACTTTCTTAACAAATTTCTCAAACATTTTTAAAATTGTTGCCACCACTACCGCCGCCGCCATCTTCATCACCACCATCATCATCATCTTTGCCTCTATTTCCACCAGTTCCACTAGAAGACTTACCGACGCCGGAGGAGATGAACAAATTTTTAGAAAATGTAGACGTACGTGATGCTGATAATTTAATGACGCTCGCATCGTTGCCGCCGTAACCACCACCTTATCATATGCCATACATTCTGGTATTGATAGATGATGATACAAAAACGCATTAGAGGCAGCAACAACAACAACGACGACGACGAAAAGGTTGGACTACTTAGACTTAATACGCATCTTGGATTTGTATTCCAACAAAACCAGATGCGATTCCAGGTAGAAAAGTGTTTAATTATATATATATATATATATATATATATATATATATATATATATATATATATATATATATATATATACACAGTGTGTCCCATGGAAAACAGAACTTTTTGTAAATAGAGACAAAAACTCAATATTCCGGCAAATCTCATTTATTTTATTTAAAATAGTCTCCTTCCGCATCAATACAACGTTTTGCACGATCAATTCACATATCGAATGAGTTTTTGAGATCATTTTCATTCATCGACTTTAGTATGTCGGTCGTCGCTCTTTGGATGGCCTCTACGTCGGCATAACGTTTTCCTTTCATAGGCAAATGCAATTTGGAGAACAAGTAGAAGTTGCACGGAGCCAAATCCGGTGAGTACGGTGAATGGTTGATGGTTAAAATGGAATTTTTGATCAAAAAATTTGTGATCAAGTTCGATCGATGAGACGGAGCATTATCATGCAACAAACGCCAGCTCCCTTTTTCACGGTATTGTGGCCGCACACGACGAATACGGCTGAGCAAACGTTTTATAACACCAAGATAAAACACAGCAGTAATCGTTTGACTAGGTAAAACGAATTCGCGATGAATAATACCCTCCGAATCGTAGAAACAAATCAACATTGTCTTCACTTCTGACTTTTCAAGACGACTTTTTTTCGGATTGGGCTCGGTTGGGTGCTTCCATTCATCACTTTGACGCTTGTTTTCGGGATCATATTGAAAACACCATGTCTCGTCACCAGTTACAATTAAATATTTCAAGTTTGGGTCCTTTTTTGACTCTTTATTCAAATCCTTACAATGTTGAATTCGGAGCGATTTTTCGTAGTCAGTCAATTGGTGTGGAACAAAGCGTGCACACACCTTCCGTAGATTCAAATGATCGGTCAAAATGCAATGAATTGAATTTTTGGAAATATTCAATTCCATTTCCATGTATCGCAATGAAGATTTTGGTTCATTTTTTATAAATTCACGCACTTTTTCAATGTTACTTTGAGTAACCACGGTATTCGAAGGACCTGGATGTTCGTCGTCCTGAATGTCTTCACGACCTTCCTGAAACCGCTTATACCACTCATACACTCTGGTACGGGATAGACAATTATCGCCATAAACTTGTTTCAGCAAATTATGCGTCTCAGTAAAGGATTTACCGAGTTCAAAGCAGAACTTAATATTTGCTCTTTGTTCGAAGTTCATTTTTTGACCGATGCCACAAACACACTGTCACTTTGAGCGCGATATTTTGGTTTCCATTGAACCAAATATCATAAAATTTTGACAGGATGTCAGTTAAGAATGGACCTTTCCATTGCTAACATCCACCAATAGGTGGCGCCAATATGAATCGATGTTTTAAAAAAGTTCCGTTTTTTATGGAACACACTGTATATATATATATATATATATATATATATATATATATATATATATATATATATATATATATATATATATATATATATATATATACTAGGTGTCCGTAAATCCATTGAAAATATTTATAACGCATGATGCAGGGAGAAATTCTATAAATAAAAAACCTTGTTACATTAAAGTCGGTAAATGAATTACTATTTAATTAACAATAGATTAACAGCCAATCAGATTTCTTCGCGATCAAGTAGGCAGATCTTGAAAGAAAAAACAAAAATGGGCGGGGCTTTTGATTTTCAACTATACATCGATATGCGGCGATATGTGCGTCGCACTGCTACGCTTGTTTCTTCCCACTCCACCGCGAATTTTAATCCTGATCTTCTTATGTCCTCTCATTCGTAACATCTTAGTTATTCAAATGATAAATGATTTTATTAATGTAAAAAAGTTAATTAAAATTCAAATGTCATATTATAACAAAAAATGGAAATCATTATTTGCGTAAAAATGTTTATAGAAAATCAATTATTTTAATTTTTCTAAAAATAATAACTTCAATGAAAGTGCGTTATTAGTGAATTATAAAAATATTTCAAATTTAATTAAAGAGAAATCGATAAGCGAATAAATGTTTTAAGTTCGGCATCGTAAATTTTAATATTGCTCATGATTTTCAAACTGTAAATAAATTGGTACAAAAATTCCGGCAAGTTATTAAAGAAAATTGAACGTTTTAAAAAATATTTTATTTTCATAATGTCTTTAGATACAATTTTTTACAAAAAATAACATTGATGGTATTCTCGAGTATTTCAGATAAAATTGTTTTAAATTTATATTTTATAAGTAATTATTTTTCAAAGTATTCTTTATTATTTGAAAAAGTATTATAAAATCAATTTAATATACTTTTTAAAATCATTATCCTATTCGAGTTACGTACTAGGAAATTATAAGCGTAAATAAGTTTTTGTTTTTTCAGTTTTCTACTTTTTTCGTCATAATATGATATTTGAATTTTGATTAATGTTTAACATAAAAAGGGCAGAACTAAAATTCGAGGCGGAGGGAGGAGAGACAAGCGTAGCAATGAGACGCACACATCACCACGTAGCTTTTGCACATTCGATTGTTTTATGCTCACTTTTTTTAGATTCAAATTTTTTAAATTTTTCCTGATTTTTTTGAAATCAATTAAATACTTATAATATTTTGTATTATTGTATAATAAAATAAATCTTTTTCTATTTCGTTTATAGTTCTGATTAATTTTTGATTTTTTTTTTGTTTTAAATTTCCATAAACTATTAAAAAATATAATAAATAAAAATTTTTCGTTTATAAAATAAAAATTTAAACAAATTGACTTTGAAATACTTAAAGCTATAACAAATACGATAAGATTTTTTTCAATTCGTAACTTTCAATGCACTAACTTATTCGCATAGTTTCTGTAAAAGAACTTTTTTAGGTATTTCGATGAAAGCCAATATATCTAGAAGTTTTTAATTATTTCTATAATCGATGCTTAAGATTCTTAATCAACTATGATATTTCCACACTATATTTGATTGAACTTGATCTTTTTTTGTAATGTTCATCAATTCATAAAACAAAAATTATTAAAAAATGCTGCGTCTTATTATTTATACGTTAGAAACATAAAAATGTAATATGAGGTAACTAAATGTAAAAGACTCAAATGTATCATAGATTCAAGGTCGTTTTCCAATTTATAACATCCATGAATTTTTTTTAAATATTTTTTGAAAAGGCATTTATTTTTTTGGGTAACGAATAATATAACACAGCTTAAAATCTCGTGTGAATACAAAATTCTAATTATTTTAATATCTCACAATATAAAAATTCTATTTTATTTATTAAACGACTGTAATCAAGAATTATATTAATGAATTCATAATTTTCTTGAACACACATTAAAAGATGCGTGTAAACGAATACAAACTTAATCTGGAAAAACTTTAATATTATTTTTAAAATTTTACAAAGTTCTTTATACAGAAGCTAAAAGAAAAAAAAATTGAACTGTATTATATTTTAATCGAATATTGAAATATAGTATTATATTTAAATCAAATAATGGTAACGAGAAGCCAAAAAATAAAATAATTTATTTGGAAAAGAAGAAGGTAGCTTTTGAAAACAAAGAAGGTACAATTTGCATAACTTTAACACATTATATTTATTGTAACCGGTACCACAACTTCTTCCTAAAAGATACCTACACTTTATTTACACTTTACACGCCGATATTCTCCGCAGTAATTCTTGGTGGTATCTGTAGGAAGTCAGTACGATTCCAAGACTGATTACCACAATAATAAGTATATGAATGAAGTAAGTATTGGGTGCACAACTTTGCTTCCGCCGTTTTGCAATAGACGGCTGTAGCGGTAAGTGGTAGTTAAAATAAATAGATCATAGATGTCATACAATAAGCTTACGTATTTTTAAACATAACGCCATTGAAATATTAGTCGATTTGTGTCTGCATCATAAAGTTATTCTCGATTAAACATGTCAGCTTACGAGCCAAATTCTTGTCATTTGCGGGAGGTTTTAATTTTCTGCTTTAATATGAAGAAATCTGCGACTGAGGCTCATCGAATGCTCTCAAATACCTATGGTGAGGCCGCTATTAGTGAAACAACGTGCCAAGAGTGGTTTCAACGCTTCAAGAACGCCGATTTTAACGTCGAAGACCAGCATGGCGGTGGAAGAGAGAAGGTTTTCGAAGATGCAGAATTGGAGGCATTACTTGATCAAGACTCGTGTCAAACGCAACAAAAATTGGCACGATCATTGGGAGTAACGCAACAAGCCATTTCAAAACGCCTAAGAGTCATGGGAACGATTCAGAAACAAGGAAATCGGGTGCCGTACAAGTTGAAGCCGAGAGATGTTGAACGGCGTTTGTGTGTTTGTAAACAGCCGCTTGCAAGGCAAAGACGGAAGGGATTTTTGCATCGCATTGTGACTGGGGACGAAAAATGGGTTAACTACGATAATCCTAAGCGCAGAAAATCATGGGGATCAAAGCGGAATATCCACGGTTCCAAGCTCATGCTGTGCATTTAGTGGGATTAGCTGGGGGTAGTGTATGACGAGCTGCCCCAACTTAACCAAACCATTACAGGAGATTTCTATCTACGATAATTGATGCGTTTGAGCCGAGCATTGAAAGAAAAACGGCCGCTATATGAGCAAAGACACTATAAGATGATTTCGCTGCATGATAACGCTCGGCCGCATGTCGCGTCACCGGTCGAAACATATCTGGTAACGCTGAAATAGAAAGTCCTACTCGCCGTACTCTCCAGACATTGCGCCTTCTGATTACTATTTATTTTGATTGATGACTAATGGCCTAGCTGAGCAGCACTTCACTTCATATGAAGAAACAAAAAAATGGATCGATTCGTGGATAGCCGCAAAAGAAGTGTTGTTTTTTCGACGTGAAATTCAAATGCTGCTAGAAAGATGGGGAAAAGTAATCTCCAGCGATGGGCACTAATTGAATTAACTTATTTTTTTATTTTATTTTTTTAAATAAAGGATTTATTTTCACAAAGAACGGCGAGAACTTATTCACACTCTTAATACTCATTATTTATTTTAATTAAACTATTTTTTCTTATGACGCAATGTCATTTCAAAAAAATAAAACACGTGCTTGCTCAAAGAATAACACAGAGCAACTGCCGAGCAGTATAATATCATATATATGTATACTAAAGATGTTTACACCAGGAGAAGAAGCAGCTGGCGCGCCGCGCTACACGCATGAATAGAAACCGGTTTTTACTCATGGGCATACGCTGTTACAAATATAGTCGTAACTTTTTTTCTATTACAAATTTCTTGATGAAATTTTAGGAGGCAACTTTTAAACGTATATAGAATCGAAATATGTAAAAATCTTAAAATCGATTTTTTGAAAATTTCAAAGGCGAATGTCCCCTTAAGTCATTTGAATTAAACAATAACTTATTATTCTTTCTTTTACTTTTTGAAACTTCCTATTTAATGGATCTTTTAATTTACTTTATTCCCCAACTGTAGGAAAAAAGAATTGAGCAATGCAGGTTTTTCCCTATATCCGTTTTATCTATAATCCACATCCGGTATTTGAAGTAATTTTATATACACAAATGTAAAAAATATTAAAACTTATGAAAAAATGTTTATCTATTATAATTGTCTAATAAATATTAAGTAACATAATTTTAATTTGACGTTGTTATATTGTGCTTTACCACATATAATCATGATAAATATAAAGAATCGGTTAATAAAAAAGTTTACGAGGCGTGTTCAGAAAATAACGGGAATTTCCGCTTTTAAAAAAAAATATTGATTTATTCATTTACATTAATGTTGTCGCCTTCAAAGTAGTCTCCATTAGATATTATAGACTTGAGCCAGCGCTTCTTCCAATCCTCAAAACACTTCCGGAACTCGATCTTTGGAATAGCCTTTAGCTCTTTTAGCGATGCGCTTGTAATGTAATTCATGCTTGTGAAACAACGGCTCTTTAAGGTTCTCTTTATTTTTGGAAATAGAAAAAAGTAACATGGAGCCATATTTGGCGAATATAGAGGCTGGGGTATCGTTACAGTATTGTTTTGGCCAAAAATTCATGAACAAGCAATGAAGTGTGAGTAGGTGCATTATCGTGGTGCAAAAGCAATGAATTGTTTTACCACAAATCCGGGCGTTTTTTTCGGATTGCTTTATGCAAATGGCGTTAAACTTGTAGGTAGTATTTCTTATTGACCATTTGACCTCGAGGCAAGAATTCATAATGCACTATGCCATTAAGATCGAAGAACACAGTGAGCATAACCTTCACGTTCGACCGCACTTGTCCAGCCTTTTTTGGTCTTGGCGATCCAGAATGCCTTCACTGGGACAATTGAGCCTTAGTTTCAACGTTATATTCGTAAGCCCATGTTTCATCACCTGTTATAACACGTTTCAGCAATTTTGTATCGTTATTAACTTCATTTAATGACTCCTGAGCAACTTCCCTTCACCGCTGTTTTTGTTCAAAATTCAACAATCTTGGAACAAATTCTGCTGCCATGCGTTTCATACCCAAAACATTTAAGAAAATGTCATGGCATACGCCAATCAATATGCCAACTTCATCAGCGACTTCTCTGATTATGATTCGGTGATCGTTCAAAACGATTTCATTCACTTTTTCCACTTTCTCATTAGTTGTTGATGTGCTGGAGCGTCCGGGGCGTTCGTCATCTTCAACATCTTCACGGCCATCTTGAAAACGCTCATACCACTTGTGAATCCTTGTTTTACTCATCACGGGCTTGCCATTGGCCTTTGTTAACATTTAATACACTTTGCTACAGTTTGTCAAGTAACAGCGTGGTCGACTTCACCGACAGGTAATGAAAGATTTTGCTCTAATTCCTTCGCAAGCCGATAGAAAAAAGCTTTTTCCTTGATGCATTGTCAACAAAAATTCAGTTGTTGTTGATCTTTTGGAAGAGAATCACGTTAAACGCCATGAGTGCTAAGTACGCGTCGCGCTACGAGGCTGTATTCCTTTGCATCCACCCGAAAAGTCCTAAAATGTCGCAATCAGCGGCTGCTAAATATATGAGAAAGTCGAAGGCATTTGTACAGAAGTGGATACAGCGATATAAAGTGGCTAAAAATGTCGATGATTTACCAGAACGTGGCTCGATAAGAAAAGTGAACAAAAAAGATGAAAAAAGAATAGTGAATCTGTTTTCGCGGAATCCTGCTTTAACACTGCGGCAATGACAAGCAATATTAATAGCAAAAGGTTTAGATATATCCTACGAAACTATCCGTACCCATCTTCGTACTCATCATCTAAAATAGCGCAACACAATAAAAAAGCCTCTGCTGACTGAAAAACATGTGACAAAGCGACTCGCTTGGGCGCATGAGAATATTGATAGAGATTTTGAAAATGTCATTTTTACTGATGAATGTTCTATATGGGCACGTTCTGTCCTCACGCGAGCCTGGTCAACTTTCACCAATAGGCTTGTTCAGCGGACCGTAAAACATGGAGTGAAGGTGCATCTTTGGGGCTGCTTTTCAAAGCAAGGATTCGGCACTTCGCACCTCTTTACTGACAACCTAAATGCCGAGAAAATGATAAAAATCTACGAAAAGGCTTTACTGCCATCTGCCAAACGATGGTTCATCACAAAAAATGAAGATTGGATTCTGCAGGAGAACAACGATCCTAAACACAGCAGCAAGGTCTGTACTCAGTGGAAGACTCAATCTGGCATCGTTACATTGGATTGGCCGTCGCAGTCGCCCGATGCAAACCCTATTGAAAATGTGTGGGCATATATCAAACGGAAGCTTCGTGGAAGACGCACATACACTTTAAAGCAGTTGTCTTACGAAATTCGTCGGATCTGGAGATCCTTGCAACTAGAATACGCCGTCAAATTAGTAGAAAGCATGCCTCGGAGATGCCAGGCAATTATCGACGCCGGTGGTGACTGGACACATTATTGACCGAATTGCATCATTGTTTGTAATGTGTACAATGTATATATAAATATAAAAGTTTCATCAAATAAATTTTTTTATAAATTAACACGACTACGCTCTTACTTGACAGACTGTATACTTTATTTAATTTCTTACGCAAAATTTGATATGAATTCTTTGATCCATTTTTTTTTTGAAACGAAAATCGCCGAGCTCATAAAAATACGTCTAACCTTAGCAGCTGCCACTGGCAAAGTAAACAGTTAATACAGCTAAAAATCGTATCATACTTCAAGGGTATGTGTACCAACACAATAAAAAAAAATTTTAACAATTGGACTCTCTAAGCCCGCGAAATTTTAAAATTCCCATTGTTTTCTGAACACACTTCGTATAATATTTAAAAAAAAAATACTTAATGATATTTTTTGTCATATATATTGCGTGTACAACTCTGCTCCCGCCGTTTTTGTCCGAAATTCGAGGCTCTATTGTAAATAACTGGTTATACCTTTATGATTCAAATTATTGTCTATCATTAGCCACTACTTTCTCCCATCTTTCGGGCAGCATACAAATCCCGCGTTGAAAAAACTTGTCATCTTTTGAATCGATCAACGAATCGATCCAATTTTTCACTTCTTCATAAGACCGGAAGTGCTGGTCAGCCAGGCCGTGTGCCATGGATCGAAACAAGTGATAGTCCGAAGGAGCAACGTCTGGAGAATCAGCGGGTGCGGTAGGACTTCCCATTTCAAAGTTTTTAAGTATGTCTTGATCACTTTTGCAACATGGGGTCGAGCATTGTCATGCTGTAAAATCACTTTATCATGTCTCTCGTTGTATTGCTGCCGTTTGTCTTTCAATGCTCGGCTCAAACGCATTAATTGCGTTCGATAACGATTGCCTGTGATTGTTTTAGTCGGTTTTAACAACTCATAATACACTACGCCAAACTGGTCCCACCAAATACTGAGCATGACCTTGGAACCGTGAATATTCGGTTTGGCCGTCGATGTGGAAGCATGGCCGGGATATCCCCATGATTTTCTGCGCTTGGGATTATCGTAGTGAACGCATTTTTCGTCCCCAGTCACAATGCGATGCAGAAATCCCTTCCGTCTGTGCCTTGCAGGCAGCTGTTCACAAACACACAAACGCCGTTCAACATCTCTCGGCTTCAACTCGTACGGCACCCAATTTCCTCGTTTCTAAATCATTCTCATGACTCTCAGGCGTTTTGAAATGGCTTGTTGCGTCACTCCCAATAATCGTGCCAATTCTTGTTGCGTTTGACACGAGTCTTGATCAAGTAATGCCTCCAATTCTGCATCTTCAAAAACTTTCTTTCTTCCAACGCCATGCTGGTCTTCGACGTTAAAATCGGCGTTCTTGAAGCGTTGAAACCACTCTCGGCACGTTGTTTCACTAATAGCGGCCTCACCATAGGTATTTGAGAGCATTCGATGAGCCTTAGTCGCAGATTTCTTAATATTAAAGCAGAAAATTAAAACCTCCCGCAAATGACGAGAATTTGGCTCGTAAGCTGACATGTTCAATCGAGAATAACTTTATGATGCAGACACAAATCGACTAATATTTCGATGGCGTTATGTTTACAAATACGTAAGCTTATTGTATGACATCTATGATCTATTTATTCTAACTACCACTTACCGCTACAGCCATCTATTGCAAAACGGCGAAAGCAAAGTTGTGCACCCAATACTTACTTCATTCGTATACTTATTATTTTGGTAATCAGTCTTGGAATCGTACTGACTTCCTACAGATACCACCAAGAATTACTGCGGAGAATATCGGCGTGTAAAGTGTAAATAAAGTGTAGGTATCTTTTAGGAAGAAGTTGTGGTACCGGTTACAATAAATATAATGTGTTAAAGTTATGCAAATTGTACCTTTTTTGTTTTTAAAAGCTACCTTTTTCTTTTCCAAATAAATTATTTTATTTATTTGCTTCTCGTTGCAATTATTTGATTTAAATATAATACTATTATACATGCTCTCAATCTGACATGTCATTAAGTCAATTAGACTAACAGCGATTAAAATTAATATCGATTACAGAAGTACTGGGAATTATAAATGCCGCATTCAAAAAGCCAGTTATTATATATATACTGTCTGTCAAATAAGTACCAGGAATTTTAAATTAAAAGAACATTTTTACGTTTAATAATCAAAATTTATTGGGTTGCCTTTATAATAGGCTCCATTTGCTCCGATACATCTATGCCAACGGCACTTCCAATCATCGAAACATTTTTTATAGGCGCTATCCGGGATGTCCTTCAGCTCGCGCGCCGAATTTCGTTTCATGGCTTCAATCGACTGAAAACGGGTGCCACGGAGCGGCAATTACAGTTTTGGGAAGAGGAAGAAGTTACAGGGAGCCAAATCCTGTGAATACGGTGGTTGTTCAAGCGTGCCGCTTCTTACGGATACACTCACGCAAACTTTTCATAACGCCTAGGTAATACTCTTTGTTTACCGTCTGATCCTCTGGAACGAATTCGTAGTGCACCACGCCACGGATATTAAAGAAAACAATGAGTATCACCTTCACTTTTGAGCGGCTTTGGCGTGGTTTTTTCGGATTTGGCTCGGTTTCTCCCACCCATTCCGATGCTTGCTGGCTTGTTTAACACATCGTTCAATAAGTCCCAAGACTAACAACGAAAACAACATTTTTTTTCAAAAATCATTTTTATTCATCAATATAATCTCCTTTTAGAGTGATACAATTTTTTCAACGTCTTTCCAACATTTCTATACCATGTTTATAGAAGGATTTATCCTTTGCTTCAAAATAGGCTTCAGTTTCAGCAATGACCTCCTCATTCGAGCCAAATTTTTTTCCCTGGAGCATTTTTTTGAGATCAGCAAAGAGCCAGTAGTCGCTGGGGGCTAAATCTCGTGAATACGGGGAGTAGGAAAGCAAATCAAAGCCCAATTCGTTCAATTTTGCCATTGTTTTTATGGACTTGCGGCATGGTGCATTGTCTTGGTGAAAAAGGATTTTTTTCTTCTTCATGTGCGGTCGTTTTGCTGCGATCTCCTCCTTCAAACGTACCAACAAGTCAATATAATAATTACTGTTGATCGATTTACCTTTTTCCAGGTAGTCAATGAAAATCACGCCATGTGTATTCCAAAAAATAGACGCCATGACTGTGCCAGGAAACTGCTGCGTTTTTGGACGCTTTGGGCGGCTTTCGCCAGCCATGCGCTACTCAGATGATTGCCGATTCGACTCCGGAGTAAAATGATGTATCCATGTTTCATCCATGGTCACGTATCGACGCAGAAAATCCTTTTTAGTGCAAGTGAATAGCGATAAACAGCTCTCTGAATCGTCGACTCGCTGCTGTTTTTGTTCCACTGAAAGCAATCGCGGCACCCAATTGGAGAAAACCTTTTTCATGCTTAATTTTTCATAAAGGATTGTGAATACGCTTCCAAATGATATCTGTGTCATTTCTGCAATCTCATGGACCTTTACTTTGCGATTTTTCATTACGATTTTCAACACTTCACTCACATTTTCCTGTGTAACGGCTTCCAATGGCCTACCCGAACGTTCCGCATCGTTTGTGTCCGTACGCCCACCTTTAAACTCAGCATACCAACGACAAATTGTTGGTTTGGATGGAGAGGAGTCCGGGTAATGTTTTTTAAGCCGTTGCTCGGCTCCTACGGTGTTTTTACCCATTAAAAAACAATGTTTTATCAATACGCGAAACTCACTTTTTTCCATTTTTGAAACAAATTACAAAGTGACTTTACTCTAATCTCGATAACTCTGCTGTCTGTGATCCGATCGACGTGAAATTTTTACACGTTTTATGTTAAGGTTCGCACTCTATGGAAACGTGGCCAGTTTGGTACTACTAGCACCATCTCTGGGTTAGTCTCGGGACTTATTGAACGATGTGTTACATATCGTACTCGTACACCCACGTTTCGTCACCAGTTATGATGCATTCCATAAATGCGGGATCAGAATTGGCGCGATCCAGCATGTCCGAGGCGACCTGTTCGGGATAGCATTTTTAAAAAAAATTAAGCTCTTTTGGAACGAGTCTTGCGGCCACCTTTCTCATGCCCAAAATATTAATTAAAATCGTACGTGTAGACTCGTGGGATATCTCAAGTTCATGTGCTATCTCTCTTAAGCTGGTATGACGATTTTCAAGCACCATTTCCTTAATTTTATCGACGTTATCTGCGGTCAAAGCCGTCGATGGGTGTCCGGTACGAGGCAAGTCTTCGAAGACTTCACGATCCTCCTTGAAGGCTTTGGCTTTTTTACGCACGGGTTTTCGATAATGCTATTATCAAAAGCCTTTTGCAACATTTTCAATGCATCGGCACACGAAATTTCATTCGTAACACAAAATTTTAGACAAATTCTTTATTCAACGTAATCACCCATTGTAAGAAATCGGCACGCACTATTGACATCGACTGACTTAACCAGCTACTGTAAACACACTCGTTGACAGATTTCGCTCAAACTTGGCATAGTCATTAAAGACAGTTGTACTAACTTAGAAAAAAAAATTTTACCTGCCTTTATTGTCCCACCAGATTTAAGTCAACAATTGCCGATACTTTTTTGACAGAATGTATGTGAGATGTAATATCAATAAATAAAGTCAATTTTAATATGTTAAAAAATATTTATTTATTTATCAATATTTATGTTGTTTTCTTTAAAATAATCCTCATCAAATATTAGACACTTGTGCCAGCGCTTTTTCCAATTCTTGAAGCACTTTTTATTGGCGGTTTTTGGTTTAGCCTTCAATTTCTTCAACTGTTCAGTTTTTGTCTGCTCAATCGTGGGAAGCCTCTGTCCTTTGAGGGAGCTTTTTGGTTTTAGAAATAAAATGTCGCATGGGGCTAGATCTGGTGAATATGGAGACTAGAACATGATTGTGGTGTTGTTTTTAGCCAAAAAATTACAAACCAGCAACAATGTGTGAGTAGAGGTATTATCGTGATGCAACAGTCATGAATTGCTTTTACACAAAACCTGGAGTTTTCTTCTTATTGCTTTACCTAATCGGCATATAACTTTAAGGTAATATTGTTTGTTGACCGTAGTACCTTCTAGCAGAAATTCGTGATGCAGAATACCATTAGAATCAAAGAAAACAGTCGGTATAACCTTCACATTTGACCGAAGTTGGCGCGTTTTTTTTGGTCTCAGCTCCTCTGATTAATTTCATTGAAATGATTATGTTTTGTTATTGACGTAAACACCGTATACCTATGTTTCATCACCGGTTATGATTATTTTGAGCACATCTGGATTATCATTGACTTCATTTAACAACTTCTAAGCGATGCTCATGTGACTGCTCTTCTGGTCAAAATTAAGCAGCTTCGGAACAAATTCCACTGACACACGTCTCATGCTCAGAACATCTGAAAAAATAGTATGGCACGCGCTAACAGACATGTAAACTTCTTCAGCAACCTTTCTTATAATTATATGACAATTTTTAAGAATTATTTTCTTTATTACTTCAAGGTTTCCATCTATTGTTGACGCACTAGGGCGTTCAGGGCGAGGATTATCATTGACATCTTTTCAGCATTCTTCCAATTGCTTATACAACTTGTAAATATTTCTTTTACTTAGAGTAGATTCGCCTAATGTCACAGTTAAAATTTTCACGACATCATAGCACTTAGTTTTGTTTTTTACACAAAATTGAATACAACTTCTTTGCTTCATATTTTTAACGAAAATTCGCCACGCACGTGTAAAGATAGTTACTTTTTTTGTCTATTGTATACAACACAAACATGTGTACCAATGTATGTAGCCAAAGTATGTAGCCAATGCTAACGTAATTTAAAAATTGGCTTTATTCATGGAAGACACCTTGCATATACACAGAGTGACAACTTAAGAATGAATGAAAATATTACTTCTAGGTAAATGAAAGAATCGTTAATATTATTGTCGGTACTAGAGTTTTAGAATACGAAGAATCGATTGGAAGTACTAAGATTATTGTAAAATTAATAATAAAAAAATGCAAAATTTAGTTTTTGATGGAAGCGGAACTAGGTAATATCGCGTATTACATTGTATAACTTATGGAAAATAAAGCCAATACCGTTAATGTTTGCTTCCATTATACGGATTTATCTAATTTTTATTAATTTTTAAAGTTTTGATATTTGAGTAAAAGCACTGTTGTGCTTAAAAGTGCTTTTGGAATAATGAAACGTGTAAAACGATAGAAAAAACGCATGTGAAACGATGGAACAAGCAAAATGGAACTAAAAGAACGGCAACATCACATCAAATTGTGACTAGGACTCTGATGGTAAATCGTAAACAATGCGCCAATCTTCAAACATGAATAAATTTGCAGATGCTGGTTATAATTCATAAATGTCGATAATGTCATCGATTTGGTATCGCATAAGCACTAATAGATGGCGAAAAGTATCGTTGAATTGTGACGCGATTTTTGCGAACACAAAAAAAGGTTGTGAAGTATATTAAATTTAATAAGAAGGTTTTAAAATTTAATAAATATACGATATTAATAAAATAAACGCAGAACGGACAGTAGCTGATTACGATAAATAAATACCCACGACAAATTAATTTTTAAAATTATACGCGGACGTGACGTGATTGCCTAGCAACTTCCAGAAAAATAAGAGATACAGATAGATAAATAGAGAGAGATTTAAATATCACTACCGAATAAAATAATTAGATCACTGAAACCGCGATAAACCCACTATGCACAGAATGTACATCACCTAGACGATATTCGAGACCCTGGACGACGAGGAAGAGAAGAAAAATGAAATCGAACGCTTCGCTAGTGTGTATCTGTAAGCGCGTGCCTGGTGCGGTTTATGCCTAGCGCTATCAAGTTTATGCTCGGCGCTCGTGGTGTGTGTCTGCGTATTCGTGTGTAGGCGTGTATGCGTGTCAAGATGCTCGTCACAACACTAAGTCTCATATACCATACATGAACCAAAGCTTTATTTATTAACTTCAACATCACTTTCTTTGTCCTAATCAAATTAAAATAAAATAAATAGGAAGGGACAAAAAGCCTAGTGTTGCAGCAGAAGAAAAATGTAAGTATAGTTTAAGATGTAAAGTTAGCGAAAATTAGTTAGAGCATAAGTCGCTAGGCGGTTACCTTCACTTATATTGTGTGATGCAATAGTAAAAATAATTATGCAAAGATAAATATAAATACAACATAATAAAAATAGAGCAGGATATAAGAAATGCGCACATTACTTAGAACAATACCTGAACGCTAGAAGTACGAAAAACTGGTACACACGCCCGTAACATATGATGACAATTTCGGCCATCTTGTATATTTGTTTATTGTTATTTACAGCCATCACAAAGAAAAAACTGTCTTTACACGTACATGGTGATTTTTCGCCGTTCAAAAAAATCTAGCAAAGCGCACATCGTTGATCGATCGATCACCCAGCCTGCATGTTTACCAGATCTAGCCCCGGGCGACTTATTTCCAAAACTAAAAAGCACCCTTAAAGAGCATAGGTTTTCTATGATTGAGCAGATAAAAACCGAATCGCTAAAGAAATTAAAGGCCATACCAAAAATCGCTTATAAGAAGTGCTTTAAGGATAAGAAGAAACGCTGGCATAAGTGTATAATATCTGATTAGTATTACTTTTAAAAAGATAACATAAATATTAATAAATAAATAAATATTTTTTTAAACATATTAAGATTCGCTTTATTTAGTAAACACATCTTGTATAGTATGTTAGGGGCATGTGTACCAACATATTAAAAAAAAATCAAAATTCGAATGTACGAGGGTAGTCCCATAAGTACCCGACCTGACTTATGAATTCAGGTAGTTTGAAAAAAACAATTACTGCGATTGACAATACCACCTTTCAACAACTTAAAGTGAAAAATTCGTAACGGTACGTTTATTATAATTTTTTTTACAGACATCCAAAGTGGAAGCTCTCAGTGAATTTGTAAATATGGGAAAAATGGGGCATCGTTATGTAATACAATACTTTCATTAAAAGGTCTAAGTCCAACCGATATCAAAGCCGAGTTGAATTCTACTGTGGGAAAGTCTGCTTCTTCGTTTACAACGGTCAAATATTGGCTAGCTGAGTTTAAGCGAGGTCGTACGAGCTGCCAAGATAAACACCGCAGTGGTCGACCAAGTGAGGTCACTACGTCAGAAAATGTGAAAAAAATCCACAAAATGGTATTGGATGACCGTCGACTAAAGTGCGCGAGATAGCAGACATGGCAGGCATTTCAAAAACTGCTGTGCATCGCATTTTGACCGAAAATTTGGACATGAGAAAGCTATGCGCAAGATGGGTGCCACGTTTGCTCACAATGGAGCACAAACAGCAACGTGAGGATGTTTCCATCGAGTGTTTGACAATGTTTCGCAGCAATAAAGCCGAGTTTTTGCGTCGATTCATAACCATGGACGAAACATGGGTCCATCATTTTACACCTGAGACTAAGGAGCAGTCAAAGCAGTGGACTAAAAAGGAAGAACCAGCTCCAAAGAAAACAAAGACAGTTCAGTCAGCTGGCATGGTCATGGCATCCGTTTTCTAAGATGCGCGTGGAATAATATTTATTGATTATCTCAAAAAAGGAAAAACAATCAACGGCGCATATTATGCAGCCTTATTGCAGCGTTTGAGTGATGAAATCAAGAAAAAACGGCCCCATCTGATGAAAAAAAAGTGTTGTTTCATCACGACAACGCACCAGTCCACACGTGCGTCATTGCGATGGCTAAAATCAATGAGATAAAGTTCAAATTACTTCCTCACGCACCCTATTTGCCAGGTCTGGCTCCCTCAGATTATTTTCTTTTACCAAATTTGAAAAATGGCTCGGCGGAAAAAGATTTGCCAACGATGAAGAGGTAGAGTCTGCGGTTGATAGGTATTTTGAGGAGATTGACGGTTTTTACATATAAAGCGGGTATCGAAGCTATTGAACATCGTTGGGAAAAGTGTATCGAACTGAAAGGAGAATATGTTAAAAAATAAAAAACATTTTCGCAATTTTTTTACTGTTTTCTTTGTCGGGTCGGGTACTTTTAGGACTGCCCTCGTATGTAGCTTCCGTAATTTGAAAATGGGCTTTATTTATTGAATATATCACGTGTATCTCTAATAACGTCTCTTACTACGTTGATTTTAGGGTCATTAAATAACTCACACGCACTGTTTTAGCGTATGTGCATGTGCATTTGCGTTATATAGATGTACAAAAAAACTATAAAAACGAGGCATTATTTACATACCTTTAATATAGAGACAGCTTCTTCATGAGAAACGTTAGAAAAATCTATACCGTTAACATTTTTTATTTTATCTCCTTTGCACAATTTGCCATTTACTGCTGCTGATCCTCCGTCTAATATGTACGAGATAAAAATGCCTTCATTATTTTCACCTCCAACAATGTTAAATCCGAATCCATGAAGTCCTTTATTTAAAATTACTGTTCGCTCTATCCTAAAATAAAGAAAAAAAAAAACGTTATCTCTTGATTAAATTTTGGAAATTCTCATTTCACTAACAATAAGGAGTATAGATTAGGTAGTTGTTATTAAAATACAACTATGATTCAAAAACACGTTGAGTGAAATAGAAAATTTTGGAATTTCTACGACAATATTTGCAATAGCTGCCTATTTCCTATGTCATCTAAAACGAAACAATTTTTATAAATTTATAAAAAATATTATAAGATTTTGTGTGGCTCGTAGAAAAATAACTAAATTTAGCAATTTTCCATAACTTTTAATAATTCTTTTAATTCAGCAATTTTAATATAATAATTTCTATGGCACTACTATTCATAATTCAGTTAAATTCTTAAATTAGAGATAAATAGGGAGATTGCTGGAGGCATGGAGAAGAAATGTGACAAGTTACGCGCGCAAAGAGGTGCTAGCTCTTTACGGAAGAGCCGTCGAACTATACCCGTCTACAGTGTACCGGGTCAAGAAAAAAAGGAGGCTATTCACATTTTCATAGCTAACTTACGTGTATAGATTTAAAAGATACTTAAATTGAATTTTTCTGTAAAAATTCGTTAAAAATATGATTTCTCGAAAAACGCAGCCTTTGTAATTATTTCTGATAATACAATTATAATTTTGAAATTAAAAATTAATTTATAATTTAAAAATAAAAAAAATTCTTCTTAGTTTATTTTATTTTTTCATTATTTACAACAAAATTAATGAATTTCACATAACAATCATTTAAAAAAAATTTAAGAAACTTGTTAAAATACTTAATAGACTTTATGACTTTTTTTATAAATATTAACCTTATTATTTTATAAAACACAACATTTTACGCTTAAGTCTTAAAAACTAGTGAACACTTATTAACCTTGGCGCCCGTTGACTTATTACAGTTATCTTTCATTAATTTCATGTTAATGAGCTTTAAGGGAAGGTTCACCTTTTTATTGACCAAAACAACAGTTTCTTTTGAAATTTTTTTTTTATAGCAGGAAATTAATACACAACTTAAATTGTTTGCTACTTGTTTAATATAATAAAAAGTACAAAAAAAAATTTTTTTTTGACAAAATATCGTGATGGTAATTAATTGCACGCCCCGTAAAGTGACCATCTCCAAAAAAGGTGGCCCGCTGTTGGCCACTCTAGAACCTGCAAAAATGAACGAAAATTAAAAAACGAAAAAGTTTTATAAAATATATTAGTGTGGTCGGCATCTGACTTACAATAATAGCTAAAAATCAAAAATTTACAAAATGGCGGGCAGTTGAATTTTTTTTTCATTATTAAGTTTTTTTTCACTCCTTAAAGTACTCTAAAAATAAAAATAATGCATATATCATCTTGATTGTAGTCCACTTCCCAATAAATACTTTAATAATTAAAAAAAAAAAAAAGAAAAAGGCAATTTATCGATTAGTTTTTTAGTAATCGTGGCCAACAGTTCGAAAAACGTGGTTTCGAGAAAAACGCGTTTAAAGATTTGATTAACGATTAATCTGTGTTATCGTCGGTCTCGTTTTTGTTCCATAGCTTTAAAAAAAATATATATACGACCAAACAGTTTTGGGAATATATTCTACACGTAATTAACTACAAAAAAATGTAAAAAAAGAAAAATCGATTTTTTAGTTCAGAAAAAGGTAAACCTCCCCTTAATAAATTATTAAAAAATAATCATTAGTCATTAGTTAAGCTTTAGTAGGATTTTACAAAATGAATAAAGTACCTATATTAATATTTAAACAGTACGAGTAATTATTAATAATGAATAAATTGTTATTTAATAATAAATAATTAGAAATAAGCAGATAATAATTAATTAATAAATTGTGTGAAGGGAAAGCCAATAAGTGAATGTTAGTTCTTGTATTAACACCGTAGAGATACCGAAGAAAGTAAACAGTTTAATTTGAAAAATTGTTTGAAACTGATATTTTATTCTATCGCATAAATATTGGTTATCTTGATTACAATATTTTATAGTATTTAAGAATATTTCATTTTTACTTTATTATTTGCATTTTAATCATCAATTGAGGACGGTAATTAAATAATTTATGATTTTATAGAAAAAAGCAATAAAAATATATTATCATAAAATAATAATTATCATAAAATTTTTAATGAAATAATTTAAAACTTAATTTAAATCTATTGGATACTCTATATTTTATGTATTCAAAATAAAATAATGAATACTTTATAATAAAAAGTACACAAGCAATATGTCAACCTGTGCGTAGAAGAATTTTAATTGATTATCTGTTTTTCAACGAATTTTTTTTTAACTAAATTGCGGTTATTTCTATTGAATTACTTCATTTCCCTACACTGAAATATAATAAGTTTACAAAATAAAAAATATTTGAAATAATATAAAATAAAAAATAAATTTTTCTAAAAATTTAAGACATGAATTTTAAGCTTAAATATTAACTGATTAAATTCTGTGCCGCATCTAGGCTAGATAGCGTAAAACTAATTATTGGATTGGTGGCATAGTCAAAAAAAAGTACCCGTATTATTTCTTTTATCATTTGCAATTGTTTATAAAAAATTATTTAAACAAGCAGATAAAAAATTTGCAATTTTCAAAAACTAAAAGTGTCAATCGATTTTACGAGAAAAATTATGACGAAAATCTTAGTGACGTTTTTTTGTCAAATTTCAAATTGTTAGTGTAAAAATAGTATAAGCAAATGCATTACCAGAGGCATAGATGAAATTATGAATGATCATTCTCGTGACTTTCGCATAGATATTTTTTACATTTAGAGCAAAGTTTCTGAGTCCTTACAGGATATATCGGTATGCTAGATTCCTTAGTGACCTTATCTTCATCTCATGTTCATCTGCTAATTAAGAAGTTGTTCGTTGTTGTCTAGATCGCTGCGTATTGGAAAACCTTATAATATGATATTCACATACTTTTTGTAAGACATTTTTAGAACCTTTTTTATCATTAGAATAAAGTTTATTATAATTGATATATTATATAATAATTGAATTAGCATAAGCTAATGATACTTAAATAAGTCATAAAAAAGACACCATGTTTACTTCTTACTTCGAATTGAAAGCATCAAAGCATCGCAATATTGATCGTACTGATCGCCTCATCCCATATTTTTATTATGCATAGAAAATGCATATGAAAAAGAATGGATTTTTTAGACTTTCCATATCACCTCTACATTTCAACTTTTGCTTCATCTCCATAGGTAGATAGGATTGACATTGGCTTAAAGTCCATGATAGTTATGTAATTCAAATTGGAATCAGCTTCATGAACTGGATGGTAATTTCTCTTTTTGATTTTTTTGGCAAATCAATTTTCGTTTTTACACGATTTAGTCGAACTGTTCTAGTTGTTGATAGCCTATTTTTTAAAAATATATCATTAAACCCGGAGAAAAAGAAATTATCAAAATAAACACAATATTTACTTAGCTTTTCTTTTTTAATAGTTCTTAATAAATTTTGAAGCAATTTAATTGCCACTCTTGAGCCTAAACATATTAAAATTAATGGATTACGCGCATCAGTACCAGATGCGCTTGTCTAGATGTCAAGATCATATAAATATCCACTAGAATACGTTGTCCATAACTTTATTTCAAATCTGATCGGTTTGATTTTGATACACTGTTTTACACTAAACTTTCCAAAACATATCACCATTAGTTCATCAATAGATAAAGAGTAATAAACCTAAATTGCATACAATTGGCTTAGAGTAAGTCATACAAATACCTAACTTTCCATACGTTATCATTTTCATCTTTGTCTTGAACTTTTAAAATCTTATGTATTTATTTCTAAAAATTTATCTCTTATCATGAGTTCTTTGATCAAAGAGCATTGTAGAAGCTATAAATCTTATATATTTATTCCTAAAAATTCATCTCTTATCGTGAGTTCTTTGATTACAGAGCATTGTAGAAACCGATTCGACCAATAATTATACTAACTTTTTCTGGAGTTAAAAATAATAATCATGATACTGACTTTCAAAATCAATTATACTAAGTTCAAAATTATTTTCTAAAGCAGCTTTAATAATATGGTTTTTTAACGCACTTGAAAAAAATAATTCAAATAATTCTAATGAGTTCTTATTATATGATGATAAAATGGAACTATTATTGAAGCAACTAGTATTATCGCCATTACTTTCAACAGGGCTATAATAATTTTTGTGTATTTGTGTAGGAACTCTTTACATGTTCATAAAAACTCGCATGAATTACGTTCACAAGATAGGGTATCTTTATTTGGATCGTAAGGAGAGTCGCCATCAGAACTATCGTCGTTAGAAGATAAGAGTGCAATACCGATGTGTTGATCATAATCAACATCGCCATAGTCAACTGAATCTAGTAAATCGGCAACTCTTCGTCGTCATTTTTTATAGAGGCGCCTCAAAAGAGCAGAGGATGATGCTAATATGTAAATCGATAAAAAATATTGAGAAATTCTATTACTATATAGTTTTTTGAATAAAAGTGCTATATTGATTTCAGACATAGAATAATTTTTAGAAATAAAGACGACTTGAATAAGTAGAATAAATGAGAACAAATATAACCATGTATACTTATTGACTCTACTTTGCCACTTAAAATGCATTAGAAATAATATTTTTTCATCTATTTCAAATGCAGCATTGTGGTCGGAGGATTTACACTCGTACTAGTATATCGATACATACAATAAAGGTAGGTATAGAGTATCTATTTATATGGTATATATTGATATCATAACACATCGTTCAATAAGTCCCGAGACTAATCCAGAGATGGTGCTAGTAGTACCAAACTGGCCAAGTTTCCATAAAGTGCGAACCTTTACATGAAACGTGTAAAAATTTCACGTCGATCAGATCACAGACAGCAGAGTTATCGAGGTTAGAGTAAAGTCACTTTGTAATTTGTTTGAAAAATGGAAAAAAGCGAGTTTCGCGTGTTGATAAAACATTGTTTTTTAATGGCTAAAAACACCGTAGAAGCCCAGCAATGGCTTGAAAAACATTACCCAAGCTCCTCTTCATCCAAACCAACGATTTGTCGTTGGTATGATAAGTTTAAACGTGGTCGTACGGACACAAACGATGCGGAACGTTCGGATAGGCCATTGGAAGCCGTTACACAGGAAAATGTGAGTATAGTGTTAAAAATTTTAATGAAAAATCGCAAAGTAAAGGTCCGTGAGATTGCAGAAATTACACAAATATCATCTGGAAGCGTATTTACAATCCTTCATGAAAAATTGAGCATGAAAAGGTTTTTTCCAAGTAGGTGCTGCGATTGCACCAATGCACCATGCCACAAGTCCATGAAAACAATGGCAAAATTGAACGAATTGGGCTTTGATTTGCTTCCCCACCCCCCATATTCGCCAGATTTAGCCCCCAGCGACTACTGGCTCTTTGCTGATCTCAAAAAAATGCTCCAGGGAAAAAAATTTGGCTCGAATGAGGAGGTCATTGCCGAAACTGAAGCCTATTTTGAAGCAAAGGATAAATCATTCTATAAACATGGTATAGAAATGTTAGAAAGGCGTTGGAAAAATTGTATCACTCTTAAAAGAGATTATATTGATGAATAAAAATGATTTTTGAAAAAAAATGTTGTATTTGTTGTCAGTCTCGGGACTTATTGAACGATGTGTTATAATTATTTATATGGCAGAAATATAGATATAGTATATTTATACAGGTGACAAATAAAAAGTCGCCTAAAGTAATCACATAATTTTGAGATGAGTGTAGAAAAAAAAATAATAAAAATATATATTAAATTAGTGAAGTGGTCACTCTTATTTGAAATAGGTTTCAGTTTAATCGAACATTTCCAACAGACCCATATTACGTTTTAAAAAAATGACAAGACCTGGCTAGGGAATAACTATTAATGGTAAATATTTTCGAAGCGATCCCCATCTGAACTTGCACAATAATCAAGCCGTTTCTGAACACTATGAGAAACTTGTTCAATTTTAGATGAAGCAATACTAGAAATTCCTTTTTTATTAGCTTCTCTCAAATCATCTTTGGTCTCGAGTTTTTCCGCATACCAGTAATCTTTTAGATAGCCCCATAATAAGAAATCACACGGGTTTAAGTCCGGTGAATAAGGGGGCCATTCTATACCTACGTGTGCAAACTTGGGATATCCTAAGCCGATGACGCGTTCACCATAAACTTCGTAAATAGCTTTAAATATCTCTTAAGCTCTATGCGGCGTAGCACCATCTTGCATAGTTCCTGACTAATCCACGTTTCTTAGCGAAAGAAAAAAATGTTGTTTGTAGCATTTCTCCATAGCTTATGCTTGTTATTGTTGATTTCAACAATTCTAAGTGTACTCTTTTGATTGAAATAGCTGCCCAGACAGTCACCTTAACAGGATGTAAAGACGTTGCCTCAATTAAATGTGGATTTTCATTACCCCAAAAACAGTAGTCCTGTTTATTGACGTATCTATTTGAATAGAAGTGAGCTTCGTCTGAGAAAGTTATGTGATTCATATCGATCTCTTTGTTTTCAAATTTATTTCTCAAAACTTTACTAAACTCAGTTCTTATTTCTTTACGATCTACGGTGAGCAATTGATGAGTTGTGATTTTGTAAGGATGTAACTTAATGAAATTTTTTATTATTAATCTTGATGTCTCTCGATTCACTTTTAAAGCTGCTGCAACTTTTCTTATTGAGTCCGTTGGATTATTCTTGAAATGTTCTTCGACCTCGGCAACCTTATCTTTTGTTGTAACTGTGTATGAAGGACCAGGAAGATCATGACGACGATCGTTAATAGTATAATAATTAATGAAGTTATCAATTACTCTGAGACATAAGTAAAAAAAAATTTGAAAACTTTATTAAAACATGCGGTCATACGATAAAGTTAAAAATAATTTTTTTCATTCTTACTTTTTAAGAGTATTTTGACTGGCTACTCTTTTACTTCCAAACTTAGTACGAAAATCTCTATACACTCCAGTATAGTTTTTACCTCTAGAATAAAAGCACTCGATAAGATACACCTTTTCTTCGTTCATAAAGAAGACTTTCTTCACATTTTCTTCACTCATTTTAAAGTACATGTATTGCTCTTTACGGCGTCTCAATACAAACTGACAGCATTCTAGGATGTAGTTACGTGGGCCCAGCCTTATACGATACAGTAGAGGGGGAAAGAGATGCATATACTTTAGGCAACTTCCCATTTGTCACCCTGTACATACGATGTACACAAAAATATACTATATGAGGTTTTAAATCTTTTAACTACAACCCTGTTAAAATTTAGATTTCATCAATTTGTATTTGTGTATACCACTTTTAAACTAGCAATTTCGAGTCTGACAAAAAACGTTACAAACGTTTTCTTTGCGATATTTTCCATAGAATCGATTGCAGCTTTCAGTTTTTCAAAATTACAAATTTTTTATCTATTTGCTTGAATAATTTTTTATAAAAAGTTGCAAATGATAAGAAATTCAGATTTTATATTTTCAATCAATAATGTTTTTTAACGTTTATAATAGGCAATTTATTGTACGTCGACTGGCATTAGTGAATTATGCGGAAAATATGAGTAAAAGTAAACTAGCAATTACTAGGTGGGATGAGTTGAACCCTCTATCTCTTGATCTAAACGAAAATTTAAGGCTATTGTCTACATGACAATGAAGTATTCAAGAAAATCTATAGGATTATCGGAGGTTCAAAGGTCATAGAGCAGGTTGTTTGTGATAGCCATTAGTTGAACTACAAGTATAAATTGTTTCACATCCAGAAATAAGTTATATTTTTTCTAGCACGTTAGGGGTGTTTTTTTTTTGGGGGGGGGGGGGGTTAGAAGGGATTATGGGGTTTTGTTCCCATTAAGACTTTTGATTGACACATTGAAAACTATTAACCTGTAAAATTCCAAGAAAATTAGCATAAAGTTATTTTCCAAAAAAAAGGTATAGGGTCCTTTAAAAAACAACCACTTACATACATTTTCTTTCAAAATTTATTTATTTTTTTTTAATAAAATAGAGTATTTTGAATAAATGCTTAACATATATATCACAAACTCTAAGTTTTTGTAGATAATTATCATTGTTAAAATCGTTTTGTTTTTGTGCATACACTCTGACAAAAAAGTATCCGGAAATTTGAAATAAAACGCAAAAATATTAAACTTCTTCAATATTTATTGAATCTCCATCAAAATATGCTCCATTTGAAGCGATGCACATGTGCCAACGTTTTTTCTAATTATGGAAACATTTTTTATAGGCGCTTTCAGGGATGGCCTTCAGCTCCCTCTGCGAATTTTCTTTTATGGCGTCTATGGAGTCAAATCTGGTTCCCCGGAGCGGTAATTTCAGTCTGGAGAAAAAAAAAGTCACACCGAGCTAGATCAGGCGAATAAAGTGGCTGGACGATGGTATTTATCGAGTGTTTGGTCTTAAAATCGTTAATAATCGTGGCTCGATGAGATGGTGCGTTATCATCATGGAAAATTTTTCCATTGTAACATTCGCAGACTACCACTGAGATCGATTGGTTTCAACAGCTGTCGTAAGAAACAAGATGACAGACCGCACTCATGTTTGGCATAGTAATTACGGACAGTCCTACCAACATACAGAAACTTCAAATACTTAAAAATACTCAACGTGGGCAATTTAAATGAGAATTTTCGGATACTTTTTTGTCAGAGTGTATATTTATTTACTTGTTAAATCAAACTGTATTTAAACCTAAATATCAAACAATAACGAAAGAAATACATATTATTATTAATTGTGCAACTAATTTCTCGGTGTTTTTTCAATGAAAACACAACTTTATTGTAAAAGAATGGTTACGAATGAATCATTCAAAGTATTGTCCATCGCTAGCTACAACTTTTTCCCATTTTTTTGGCAAAACTCGAATACCGTTACGGTTAAAGTGTTCGTCTTTTGAAGCTATCCACGATTCAAGCCAATTTTGAATATCTTTATTTGGACGGAATTGCTGATCAACCAGACCATGTGCCATTGAACGGAACAAGTAATAATCGGACGGCGCAATATCTGGGGAATATGGCGGGTGGAGTAAGACTTCCCATTTGAGCGTTTCTAAGTAGGTTTCAACGTGTCCGACAACGTAAGGTCGAGCGTTGTCATGCAATAGAATCACTTTCTCGTGCCTTTGCGCGTATTGTGGTCTGAAATCGCGTAGTACTTGGCTTAATCGCATCAAGTGAATTCGATACCAATGCCCAATGATGGTTTCGTTGGGTCTCAACAGCTTATAATAAATAACACCGACCTGGTCCCACCAAATACACAGCATAACCTTCGCAGCGTAAATATTACGCCGAGCCGACTACGTAGGAGCATGACCGAGCAGTCCCCATGACTTCCTTCTCTTTGCGTTGCTGTAATGAATCCATTTTTCATCACCCGTTACGATGCGATGAAGAAAACCGTTCTTTTTTTGCCGTTAGAGCAGTTGTTTAGGCGAAAAAACGACGCTTAACGTCCCTTGGCTTTAAATCATAAGGAACTCAAGTTCCCTGCTTTTAAATCAATCCCGATGCTTGCGATCGCTTGGGAATAACTTGGCGGGTAACCCCTAATATTGAAGCTTATTTTCCATTCAGCATGGATCCTCGTCGAGCAGTGCCTCCAATTCAGCGTCTCTGAAGATTTTTGGTCTTCGTTCACGCAAACGGTCGTCAATATCGAAATCATCATCTTTGAACCGACGGAACCAATTACAGCATGTTGTTTCACTCAGAGCAGCATCTCTGTAAACATTTTGGAGCTGCTGATGTGCTTTAGCCGCCGTCTCCTTCGAATAAAAGAAGAAAAGCAATACTTCCCGCAAATGTCGATTATTTGGCACAAAATAAAACATTTTCACACAACCACAAGTATATGACGCCAAAAAAAAATCACTAATGTATTATAGCGATTTGTTTACTATATGTATTTGTTTACTATATTATCTAAGCTTACTTCTTGATGTTTTGGATCTCGAAATCAGCAAGCACTTACTGCTGGGGCCATCTATTGACAAACAGCGAGAACTTAGTTAAGCACCTAATACAAAATTTTGAAACAACCTTAAAGATCATTTAAAATTATTAACATACTTGTATATGTATCGGTCAATAAGGGCTTTCAAAAATATAAATGGGCCATTTAAAAATAAAAACAATAAATAAAATTTTTTATACGGCTTTCACAAGTTGTTACGTGCGAGGCTACACGCACAATACGAAATTTTAATATTTATTTTTATGCGGGACCTGCCAACGCGTCCCGTACGGGCCCGCCCGCGCATCGCGAACCGAAGGGACCCAGGTTGCCGCGGATTACAACTAGGACAGCCTCTACCCCATTCTTTAGTGGGGATCAGCCGCAGAGAAGAGGCATGATGTTAATTAATTAGACATAAGTAAAAACCTACCTGGATCCTTAACGCGTCCTGATTTTCCAATGGCACCCGTCCGATAAGGAATGGAAGTGCAGAATATTCAACGCCACAGGTTTTTCTCACTTACAGTGTCTTTATTTAATAAATCGTACAACCGCGATGATGGAGTTATTTAATGTCACTCACACACGCAACACGCGGCCGAGTACCGGGATAAAAAAAATTATTAAAAATGTAAACGTTCGAAAAAACTTATAAAATATGGAGACTTGAATTAAACGACGTTACGGCGGAGTTTAGATAGTACTGTTCTTTTTAACCGTCTCTTCCTCGCGGCCCGTTGGTACTCATATTTAAAGACCTTGAGGTGGAGGCATCGTGGGGATTTTTGTTTATTTTGCATCAGCGCGAGCCTCGGTGGACTCCCGAGCCTCCCCCGCGCCTCCCGACTAAACTGCAACCTTAGACATTTTTTTTGTTTAAATGTGTGCGCCGAGGCGAGTTGACCAACACAACTCTCTAAAGGTGTGTGGGAAAAATATCTGACTGTAAGAGTACGTTTATTTTCCATGTCTCCTGAGTTTTTTCCACAGGAGTCAATTTGCAGCGTGAGTGCAAGTGTCACCCACCTTTTTCTAACACTCTGTTGTACAGAGTTCGTCAACCTGCGCGCTCAGCATTTTCACACATTAAACGTACACATTTATGTGTTGCAGTGGTACATTGAACCGTTTAATTTTGATTTAATTTTTTATAAATTCTTAATTTAATTATTATTATTTCATTTAATTATTCAATTTAATTATTAAAATCTCGTCACGTAACACAAGTTCTTTTCTTAAATTAAACGATCTTAAAGATGCACAGGTCAATAACTTTAAAAACCATCTAAAAAAGCTAAGCAACAATATAAATTTTTCAAGCAACCTTCACAATGCCATTTAAGAAATTTGAGCAATAATGAAAATTTATTAAGAGACCGAGAGAAAGAGAGAAAGGGAGAGTGAAAGAGGAAGAGAGTAAGGGTGAGTGGGAGGGAGAGAGAGGCAGAGAGTAGCGTCGAACGAGTTGTAACTTGTTACAGTACAACGTATGTATAAGTCGAGAAGCGATTAGATAGCTGAGCTATGTTACGACGGGAATAAGTGTACACATGTACACGTGTATATCTACACAGTATGTCAGAAAAGTTCCCGAACTTATTTTGTAGCGCTTGTACGAGTGGCGCCACCTCTTGGACGACACCAGTACTATGTTGCTACATCCCTCTGGAGTGTCTGAAAATTTTTTCACCAGTATCCGTTCATTAGTTGCCGAGATAGACGTGCTTGAGTAAACGTGTGTTTAGTACCCCCGTGCAAGCTCTACAATGGATGATAAACTTAAACATCGTGGCGCCTGCTCATTTTTCGAACATTGTGAAGCGTTATTCGCCGAAAATCAGATTCCATGCATCAATCACGCCCCATACTCACCAGATCTGGCTCCAGCCGACTTTCTCCTATTTCCCAAGCTAAAAATGGCCTTGAAAGGACGATTTTTTGAAGATGTACCATGCATTCAAGCGGCTTGCACCGAGCGTCTCACAGCGATAACTTCAGAGGAGTACCAGAGAGCCTTCGAATCACTCATGGAGCGCTCGAATGAATGTATATCTAGGGAAGGGGACTATGTTAAAAGTTAACTGGAATAAATTTCTTTAGATATAATTTTCGATTTTTTATTTCAAAAGTTCGGGAACTTTTCCGACATACTGTGTATGTACTCGTATATGTGTATAAGATTATATGCGTGCCTTAGTATTAAAAAAAAGGAGAATCATGAAAAACAGGGAAAACAATTGGTATATCACGTAACACTAGATAATAATAATAATCTTATTGTAGTTTCTACGTATTAAATATATGGCCCTAAAAAGGGCTGATTTTAAACATAATTATTAATTCAATCATTTAATTCTTTGATAGTCATTTTAAAAAAAAAATAAAGTGTTGGTAAAAAACTTTTTAAAGAATTGCTTAATCTTTGAAGATTAAGAGCATTTAGACTCGTAGGGAAAATAACCTGACGTATTTCTGCCTTGCGACTGCTTCATATATGCAAATTTAGTCTGTTCGTTGTTGATGACAAAAGGAGAGTAATACCCAATTCTGTAATGCTCTGTATGTATACGAGGTGTGGCAGAAAAGTAATGAGACTAGCTACACTGTAAGCGATCTGGCAACAACGCAGCGTTACCAGGTTGCTTACAGTGTTGTTAGTCTCATTAGCTTACAGTGTTGCTAGTCTCAGGGTACTGATACACGTGTAAGCGATCTGGCAACAATGCAGCGTTGCCAGATCGCTTGCACGTGTATCAGTATCCTCCCATGGCTCAGTGCGAGTTTTGTCTCCTTACATTAACTACGTGATTGTTGTGACTGCTATTAGTGAAGTTATGATTTGGTTGTGCGTCACGCAAAATGAAACACTCCTGACAATGTTCCATGTCACACTAACCTCTCCGTCACAAAACTTTTGAGCTCAAAAGCCATTTCTGTGGCTCCTCAGCCCCCCTATTCACCTGATCTCAGTCCCTGTGACTTTTTCCTTTTTCCTAAACTGAAAAATGTCCTCAAAGGACGTCACTTTGGGATTTAAGAAAATATTCAAAAGAGAGTAATGGACATGCTGAAGACCATACCGGTTGAAGACTTCCAGCGCTGCTACTAAAAGTGGGAACAACGTCTCCATCGGTGTTTAGCTGCCCAAGGAAACTACTTTGATGGGGATAACATTGATGTTTGATAAAAATAAAAACTTCCGTAAATAAAAAATTAGTCTCATTACTTTTTTCTGCCACACCTCGTATATAAAAAAGCAATTTTCGCGATAGGTAAAACTTTATTTATTATATTATATATTTAAGAAGAGACTGTTCATTGGTTGTAAAATATCATTTCATCGTTGACTTTATTTTTTTTACGATATTTAGTAAACCGTGTAGATTCTAAGCCTTCTTCTATACAATAAGTATTGTTTGCGGTTTGCAATGATACTAATTTTGTGTTGCAAGCATTGAACCCATTGAACCCATAGTTCAATGTATGATATTAAGTGAAAACTTATATTATATATTTTTTCAAAAGAAGAGGAAAGGGTTAAAGCTGTAATGAAATAATACATTTTCTTATTAATAATTTTAAAATTTATTTAACTTTTGAAAAAATGAATAAAGAGATATTTCACAAATATTTATGTTTCAGACAAAAATTTAAATAGCTAACATAGGTAAACAATATGCGTACAATATTTTGAAAATCATAATTAATATGTTTTGATCTAGAATTTTATTTTTATAATTATCATAAAATTGCTTAGAAGTTAACAAGTCTTCGAGTATACTTTTTCCTTTTTGGTATTCCTCTTGCCGATTTTATTTCTAGAATCAACTATACAGTCTAAAATTCGTATTCACAAATCCCTCTTATTCTTCGAATCGTTTCATTCGCATACTGATACACTCACGTGCTTCTCGGAGTCCATCAGAAGTTGTAGCCTATAGTACGATGGATGGTAGATTATCGATTTTTGCCTCTTTCTGCATAGCTATAAAATGTTTGAATGATTATCATTTGGTACCCTGTTTTCGTTGTTTTGTCCTTCTTCTTTTTCTTCTTAGACCTCGCATACGTTTTCTCCAAAATAATTTGCTTGCTCAACACTAGGTGTTGTTCATTGATGGCAATCGCTTTTGCCCCGTAAGCTATCGTTATATGTATGTCTTGTAGCAGTATAATTATTTTTGAAGTGTTTCCAAATTCTCGATAAAAAGTTTTTAAACTGGATTTATTGAGTGCGCAGGCCGTTGGTATCAACATGTTCAAATAAAAAGGTTTAATGATAAAGTCTGTACCAAGAAATAATAGAGGATGTATACACAACTAAATGAAACATAATGTTACTTGATCTCGCGTCAAATATACTATCAAAGTTTATCCCCATATTGTACGATATTTAATACCAAGTTTAAAAAGTAGTTTTCATTTCTTTGTGTTAATTTGGATAGGAAGGTTATCATATAAAGTTTTACTTAAAGAATGAAAAATAAATTTATTAGGTTGAAGCTATCTATATAAAAAACTGACGAAAATATTCAAAGTCAGTTATTATGTGAACCATTGATCTGGAATTTAGTTCGTCGAACGTCATAAAAAATTTTTGTTTAAGTGAACTACGCAAAGTTATTTTTAGCCTTATAAGTGCTCCTTGATTCGAGTATCTTACACTGTGGAGAAGGTATAACAACTCCTGGTGTCGAATCGAGAAATACAGTCGATGGAATATAACTCGTTAAAATGTGAATTCTTTTCTTATTATCAAAGTGTGGGTTTAGAACAATCGCCCGTTTACATACTATTTTTTTTTCGTGGATGTGCGTTAGCTATAATGTGAAAAAAGCAGTTATCTTTTAGTAACAGCCAAGTCAATATTGGTTTGATATCTTCCGAATAAACTCAACGGTAAAAAATACGTTGCTTTACAGAACGCTCTTTGTCATGCTGACAATCAACAATTCTGACTCCCTTGCACTCGGCCGGTAAAAAACTTTCAAGGTGAATGTGCGAGTATACGTTAAACGTTTTACAACGTGTGGTAAAGTTGAAAGAATCGTAGAAATAATATTTAAGAATAAGACAAAAGCGTTTTGCCAAAACAGAGAAGTGAAAATTCGCTTAGTGAAAATAGCTGAATAACCATTGGTTCCAAAAAAAGAAAATCGTAGTGCAAACGGTGGTGCCTTTTCACCAGTCTTACTGGGTCTCATCATTGGTGCACTAGTGTCGCTTATTTTTGGTGAAAATCTACGTTAACAAAATATAGAGAGAGTACATAAAATGATCATTGTATCTGAAGAAATGCTTGAGTGCATGCAAATGTTGACTTTTATCTCCACTCCTGCATCTAAATATAATCAAAAAGAAAAACACGGCGTGCAAATTATTGAAGACAACCTCTTAAGACTGGATACAACAATGTACGAAATTTCAAAATCAAAATCGTTTGCGGATGAGCCAGAAAAATATAAGAATTATTTACAAGTTTCACGGCATTAGTTATTTTCTAAGCAACAAAGCGATTCGAGGGACGTGAAATGAAAAGTGAAATCGACGAGATTGACGCGAGATTAACGCTTCTTACATATGTATGATGCAATATTAGTACGCGCTAAAATTTACAAGAAAGAAGCATGCCTTTTGCTTGTCGTAGATGTGACGAAAACTCTTGTATCGCAGATTTATTAAAAAATGTGTTCGTAAGGAAGGAGAAAAAGAATCCGAGAAAAAAAAAATACGCAAATAATGATGATGACAACGACGACCTACCTATCTGACGAGAAGAATTGCTAAATTTTTGAAAACCATTGTTACAACAGACGCTAAGTTTGGGGCGAAAATCAAAGTCTATATTGTATGCAGCAAAGCCCATTATGAAAGAGTCAGTCGTAAAAAGTTAAAAGAAAAAGGAGGACAAAAAAAAGAACGTATCAGTACCTGTAACGAGACATGTGTAAAAAGATTGTTAAAACTAAACCTATAAGAGGAAGAAAAAAACAAAAAGTGCGTTAGAAGAATGAAACATTTATTGAAAAACGATATTATGATGTGACGTATGAGGTGGGTTACGGGGGTGTCTAAAATCTTCGATGCGTATACAGAAAAAAAAACAAATGATGAGGCTGACAAGTGTGAGCAAAGAACGTATCTATATTCGACTCAGCAATCAAGATACGTATATGCTTCATCATCCTGCAAAAAGAAAATTTCCAAGATATATTGTACAATGTGACAAATATTGACGATATATGGGAATGTATTTTATTATAATGACCACTGTTATAGAATACAACGATAGGTACTGCTACTTACTCGTAGTAGTGGATATACTTAGCAACTATGCATGGGTCGAACCATGACGCGATAAGAGTACATCTCACGTTACAACTGTATTAAGGGACAACACCACTGTGACGGCTTCCAAAAATCGATTTTTTGAAAACCATCTAGAAAAATCTAAAATACATTTAAGAATAGAATGCCGTTGATCCCAGGCCAAAAAAATAATTATTTTCGGAGATATTAAATATTTTGTGGAGCGGTGCAGCGCTCATAAATTAACAAACTTCAAACTTAGAACGCGTTTTTCTCAAAACCACTTTTTTGGGTGCGGCACGCAGCATAACTCGAGCAATTTTTATTCGATCAACTTCAAATTTAGACTGCTTCAATAAAACTAGATTATCTAAAGAAGTACATAGGATTTTTCCGATATCTCAATAAAAAAAGAAGTTATAGCCTTTTTTCGACGAGAAATTTGGCTCGAAAATCGACCTTAAATTTCAAAAGCGTGCCTATTTTTTAAAAATCAATATTTTTTCAAATCCCTATGTACTTCTCTTCAAAATATCATATTATTAACGAAAACACTTGGTATCTTTTTTCAGATCGACTTTGAAGACAGTTCTGCTGCGTGCCGCGGATCACTGCAGAGGCAACAGCACCTGACGCGGGAGCTTCCCCAGCGCCACCATGGGACGTGAAAAATTAAAAAAAAATTTTTTATGTATCTTTAATAAACAAGAAACAAAACAAGAAAAAAATTTGGAATATGTCTTTTTTTCCCACAAAAAAAAAAATTCTTGAAAAACGGCAAAAAAACCAGGGGGTCACAGTGATGTTGTCCCTTAAAGAAGATTCAGAAGCGAGTGCAAGGTCAAATGTCGCAGTGTTTACAAATGGATAGAGATGAAGCATTTAACGCGTCGACTTTTAACCCATTGCACTCTGCTATGCCCTCTTATGGGACATTGTAATTTTAGCATATCACTCGAATGTCCCCTCTCATGGGACACTAAGTTTATTATTCCAGGGAATTGTTATTTTAGCGTAACTTTTTGAGACATGCATGTTGTGAAGTTTTCTCTTGAAATGGCACGAGGAATCAAACGAAATTATAGTTAAATTACTACGATATATAAAAAATGTTAGCAGATTTTGTGATAAAAGAGAACGTGAGAAGCGTGCTACCGACAGTCCGAGCACGTTTCGGCGTTACTTAAAAAGATTGATTCATAGATAGATGCAATCATGCGTAAATGCAGTGGTATGCTGAGGGCATGCTTAAACTTTTTTGATTTGTTGAAGATCAAGATTTTTCATGGACTGACTATAATTCATCTGCAAGCCAGAATTGAGCCGAACGCAAATATGAGGCGAACCACTGTAGCACGGTGATCGAGACATTAAATAGATGTAATTTGCTAAGTAATGCTGCGTGAGACGCAGAGTCTAATGCCTTCTAGAAATCAAAGAAAATCAATAAGGTCATTTCACATTGGTTTATGTTGCGTCTGATCTTAAGTAAGTTTAAAAAGTGCCAATTGCGTACAGTAGCCATATCAAAACTCAGTTTTTAGCGGATCGGTTAGGTTATTTGCTTCTAAATAATTTACTCTTAATCATTATATTAATATATTAATTTTAAATAATTAACTTGAATAATTAATTCTAAATAATTAACTGTACTAAAACAATTTTTAGGATCTTACAAGTAACACTTTTCAATTTCCATTCAATGATTTGAAAAACCTTTACATATCGATAAAAAACTATGAAATATAGAATTTGTGTTTTCTATTTTGACAGAATTCGCTTTTTAGGGGATGAAACCACCCCTAACTAAACATAAGTAGGTTAACCAACCTTACTTAGAATACACCGAGTTTAATTGATTAGTTTTCTTAAAATAAACAAGATTTAGGCTACAAGTTAATCCAGCCAACCATCTACCCCCTTATCATTCTAACCCATCAAAATATCTACTTGTATCCCAATCTACATCTACAAACTACCCCTACCAAACCACAGGTAGGCTAACTCACCTAACTATAAGATTAATGAGTTTATTGTTTTTTAGAAAATAAAATTTTACACCACAATCACTTAACATTTAATCTAACGTACCCCTGTTGACTACTCCTACCAAACCATACGAGCGAACCCACCATACATTGGGAACAGTGAGCTTAAATTTAGAAAGAAAATTAAATTCGAGCAGACCTACCAATCCACCTATCTGTTGAATGAACCTACAAACTACTCCTATCAAACCGCAAGCAGACTAACTACGTAACCTATTAAGGTACCGTCGTCATTACAGCTATCCAATATGCACCCTGTCAAGGTTGCCGATCAGATTTAGCTTATCATTTGGCCCTTAAAAGAGCTGATTTGTATTTCAAAAAGGTGTTCAATAGCTATTAAATTGAGCAAAAAATTTTACTATTAGATGATGTCTTTCTTAGATCTGCTAAATCAGAAGCAAAGGATCGTTCTTCGTCAGTTATATTTAATTTAATATCATATGCTAAATTATTAAAAGCTGAATTGAGTAACGTCTAAACATTTTTTGGATTTATCGGCATAGTAAAGTTATTGAATAACTATTACACAATCTAAAAAAGTATCATTTATAAATTACTTATGAAAATCCGATTTTCCAAATGCAAACTACAAAATATTCCAAAAATTATATACAGATTATTTGTCAGAAAAAATAAAGATCAAATAAAGAGAAATTACAATTTATAAGTTAATTTTTCAGAAATTAAATAGAAAATGAGTATTTTATAATCTCTGATTATTAAACTCGTATAAGCAAAATAAGAAAATTTAAAAACTGAATATAAGTATACTATAAATTGAAAAACTATATGTTTCGATCAATTATTAGTTCGTTTATTAGATCGAGTCTAATGTTTCTACAATTAAAATAGCCAACGATAAATACTACTCATTGTACAGTAATAATAATTATAATGTCTATTTTTTTAAGATTTCAACATTTTTCTGAAAAAACGAAATGTTTTAGAGACACTAACAAAGATAAATAAGATAATACCGATAAACAATATATACTATACGAATAATGAAAGAATAAATATTTTCTTTTCAGTAATATACGTTTTCGATTAGATGTTAACAAAAAAATGGAGATGAACAAATTAATATTAGGTAGTGGTTAAATAGGTCGGATGGCTCATAGTGTAATACCAGGCTGTTCAATAAGTTTTGCGGTTCGATAAAAAAAACACAATTTTATGGTTTAAAATACAGTTTATTATTCAGTATAGTCTGAACATTAATACACTTGTTCCAAGGAGATTCATATTTATGAATTCCATCCCTGAAGTGAGAATCTGGAAGGGCTGCAAAATACGCCTCCACATATGTTATGACCTCATCATTTGATGAAAAACGCTTTCCACGTATGAATTTTTTTAGGTCTGGAAACAGATGGAAGTCGCTAGGGGTTAAATCTAATGAATACGGTAAATGCTCCAACAATTCGAACTTAAATTCATGGATTCGAGTCATTGTTAAAATGCTCTTGTGACACGGTGCATTGTCCTGATAAAAAAGCATTTCTTTCTTCTGCAGACTAAGTCTTTTTTCACGAATTTTTTCCTTTAGCTGGTCTAAAAGGTTACGATAATATTCAAAATTTATTGTTTCACCAGTTTGCAAGTAATCCACAAACAAAATTCCTTTCGCATCCCAAAAAACTGATGCTAACACCTTCTTGGCCGATTTCTGGACACGATCTCGTTTCGGAGCTGAAGAACCAGCTTCACACCACTTTTTAGCCTCTTGTTTTGATTCAGGATCATGGTGATAGACCCAAGTCTCATTCATAGTGATAAAACGACGAACAAAATCCACTTTATCCTTTCGAAAACGCTCTAAATGTTGCTGAGAAAGTCGCATTCGAATGTGTTTTTGTTCCATTGTTAGCGAATGCGGCACCCATTTTGCACACAGCTTTCTGAAACCCAATACTTCAGTCAAAATATTGCTTAAACTTCCCAATAAGATGCCTAGGGCTTCTACTAAATCTCTTTCAGTCACTCGACGATTTTCCAGTACAATATTCTGTATTTTTTCTACGATTTCTGGTGTTGTTGCTGTTTTTGGACGTCCTTGACGTGGATCGTCTTTAAGGCTTGTACGACCACGTTTAAATTTAGCAACTTATCTTTCTACTGTACTAATTAAAGGCGAAGAGTCCTTATTTACTACCAACATTCGTTTATAAGTTTCCTTTGCTTTTAAACCTTCCAAAAATAAAAATTCAATCACTGCACAATACTTGATTTTTTCCATTGTAAAAAAATACTGTGACGCGTCGATACTAAATGGCTTGTAAACGAAGAATAAATTGACAGATTGAAATGAAACTTCACATACGTTTATATAAAGAGTGTACCAACATAACAAAAAAAAATTTAGGCTAGCAGCAACACCCTCTCTTATCAAACCGCAAAACTTATTCAACAGCCTGGTAGCTTATACATAAGAATAACATATAGGCTACAATTTATAAAGATTTTGTGTAATTTTACGATAAGTATCAAGTAAGTCAGAAAAAATCCTGCCATCTGTGAGATATCTTGGCGTGCGCTTCCTAAACCGTTGAAGTTACGTTTATTTTTCTTTAATTATTTTATTTTTAATGCTTTTTGCATTGAACAAACATCCAAAACATTTAAAATTTCGAGCGATTTCCATTTACAAGCTACGCATGCGCACGCGAATGTATATCCCTGCATGTCTGCGTCGAATTTTTAGTTACTGCTGACGAACAGTTGGTTGCGTCGGCAAACCCGCAAAGCTCGCAAGTTAAAAAGCATTTTGTAGGGCATAAAAGAGCTTGCTGGTCGCTGTAACGATATCGTTTCTCGGCCTGTTGGCTAAGATAAAACGTGTAGTGTGTCTAGCTATTTATTTATTTATCTATATTCATTTTTATTTATATTTATATTGTTAATAAACTTTGTCGTTTATACTAAGTAATTTGGACGAATAGTTTAAAATTTATCACGATAATATTGACCTGAATAAAGCGCCATTAAGCGCCTACTATGAGTCGGTAGAATTGATTTCTTCTTGTCTATTTGATTATAGGATTGTAGTTCTAGTTATTTAGGTAAAGTTTTTGTAAGTATTAGGAAAATAGATTTTTATAATGATTTTTCGAGCTTTCGCGGACACTACGCATTGAAATAAAACACTTTATAACGGTTTTGGCCGCGTAAATTGTATATTTATTCACTACGTTTTGGCATTCTTGCGGATATCATTTTCAAGTGAAGAGCTGATGACAGTTGTCTTTAAATTTTGTTTTGTTCCAGCTATCTTTAGCAAAATTAGGTTTAGGAATCGACTCGATATTAGAATATTACTTTTAGACTGAATATATTTTTTTTGTTTTCATTAAATTATTATAATTTTGTTAGTTAAAAAATAACGGTTAATTTGAGGTATAGGTTAGCTTTCGGAATCGTTTTTGTATTTTGTTTGAAAATTACTACCAATTTTGTTTTTTTTTTTTTAAATTAGTACTTACAATGATGCCGCGAAAGCATAAGTCTAATATTTTGCAAAGCTCTAATAAGGCCCAGGCTATGAAAATAGCTAGACGTGATGAGACGTCTCAACAAGCCGAGCTGCGAAGGCTTGAGTAGGCTGCACGTGAGGCGGCACATAGAGCTGCGGAGACATCAGAACAGTCCCAAGCTGGGCGCCAACAGCATGCTGACTATCTGATGTCTCAGCGAGCTGCCGAGACACCAGATCAGTCAGAAGCTCGACGTCAGCAGCAGGCGACTTACATGGGGTCCCAAAGAGCCACGGTAATATTGAAGGCAGCTAAATCTCGCAGACGCGCTGTTGCTGAAAGGACAGCACAGCCATGCCAAATATTTACAAGAAACACGTAGGCGGCGTTTAGTAAAGCTGCATTTGAGTATGACGAGACTCTTGATTATGCAGCTTATAAGCTTATAAAAATAGAAGCAATAAGCATAAATTGCAGATATTGCGGAGCTTTTAAGTGGAAACAGGAAGCAGCAAGTATGTGCTGTTCGGGCAGGAAAGTAGCCATTCCTTCTACAGACGAGTCAGTTGAACCTTTGAGAGAGCTTTTCTCTGATGAAACAAATGAGTCTCGCCGTTTTCTGAGAAGTATAAGGAAATACAATATGTGCCTTCATATGACTTCTTTTAGCGCAGATAAAATTTTCTCAATGCCAGGGTTTCGCCTGACCTCCACAATACAAAGACAAGTTTACCACGAAATTGGTTCTTTACTTTCTGCGGCTATTTTGCACCCACGATTTTCACAAGTTTATTTCATGGGTGACGAAGCACAAATCGATAGGTGTAATGAGTATGTGCAAGGCGTAGAAGGAAACATAGTTCAAAAATTACAACGAGTACTTCACGACCACAGCATTTTGGTACATGAATTGAAAACGGCTAGTAACAGGGTGATCAATGATGATCATTTCAAAGTAGTGATCCACCCAGACCGTGTACCACGTGGTTAACATGAGAGACGATCCAATGCCCCGACCACAAATAAATTAGCTGCTGTAATAGTTAGTAGTGAACAAACTACGTCTGGGGACATCGTCGTACAGGCGCACGATGGCATGCTTACTAGGATTCCCGACACACACAGATTCTATGACGCTCTCCAGTACCCAATTATTTTTTGGAAAGGACAAGAGGGGTACCGTATTGACATTCCTTAGATAAATCGAGTTACTAAACACGCAATGCCAAATAAAAAGGTGTCCTGCAAAGATTTTTATACCTATCAATTGATGGTCCGTTGCAGCGATTTTAATTTACTACTTAGGTGTAGCCTCCTCCTTTATCAGCTTCTAGTTAAGATGTATGTAAAGATGAAGAGTGAGCACTTAAGGTCCATTTCTTTAAATCAAAAAAAAAAAAAATGCGCGCAGAAAATTATATTCACCTGCAAGGTGCAATAAGAAATAATGCGGATTTGCATCCAAATAACTTAGGTCAGATGGTGATTCTCCCGTCATTATTTGTGAATAGCCCGAGATACCTACATGAATAAACACAAGATGCGTTCTAAGTAAGCTCAAATTCAGAAGAAAAGAGTATCGTGGTGATGTAGGAGCGCAGTATTCGTTCGATTCATTAATAGTAAATTGGTTTATCAAATTAGTTACATGATTATTGGTAAAACCCATCCTTCTTAGTTCTTCCATAAAGCTTGAGAGTTATAAGTGGAGCTTAAAAGAGTCAATAAAATTCGAGATTATCCATCAAAGCGATTGAAAGCGATTCAAATCAGAAGCTTACAATCAACCACAGCCTATTCTATAAGCTTAATCACATTCTACAAAAATATTCTTGATATCCTGGTTTATCTACGGCTTACTATGTAAAGAAAGAAAAATACGTTGTTGAGGTGATATTCTATCAAAATCTTGAGTCAAAGCCAACGTATAACTGCAGGTCAAAGCATCTGTAGAGGAGTAGCGGTTCATCACAGTAAATAGTTATATGTCAGCAAATTCTAAATTAAATACTCCAGTTTATTCGATAATAGAGAGACTTCTAAGATAATGCATCAATTTAAATGTTATATTGATGAAGCATATTTGTATTAAGTTTTAAATATATAAGATCATGCCCAGCTGTAGAAGTAGTTATTTTGTGATATTGATATACGTCATCAGCATCGTGAACAATGAAAATATCCAGTCAAGTGTGAGATATATGGTCCGTACACCTGGCATGGTATAAAGCATCCAAATATAAAACAATATTTTCAATATTACGAGGTCTGGCTATTGAATAACGAGACTGGTTACGAAAAAGGGTTTTATTATAACATTATTCTACATTTGAATGCTCCCCTTCAATATACTCCCCTTCCCTCGCCACACACCTTTCCATACGTTTTTTCCATTGATCGAAGCAGTGCTGGAAGTCTTCTTTGGTGAGGACCTTTAGGAGCTCTGCCGTTTTTTGCTTTACCGCTTCCATCGACTCAAATCGGGTCCCTTTCGAAGCAGATTTTATCTTCGGAAACAAAAAAAAGTCGCACGGTGCCAAATCTGGCGAGTACAGCGCGTGTTTGAGCACTGGAGTGCGCTTACCGGCCAAATACTGCTTCACAGATAGCGCGTTATGGGCAGGTGCGTTGTCCTGGTGCAAAATCCACGAGTTGTTCTTCCACAAGTCGGGCTGTCTCCTACGAACTTGTTCTCGCAGTCTTGCCAAAATTGACAAATAGTAAGTCTGGTTGACAGTCTGACCCTCTGGAACCCATTCAGTCATCACGATACCGTTAATGTCGAAAAAAACGATCAACATTGCCTTGAATTTTGATTTGAACATCCTTGCTTTTTCGATTCTGGGCGATTCAGGCGTCTTCTAATGCATCGATTGCCGCTTTGTTTCAACATCGTATTGAAAAATCCACGTTTCGTCGCAAGTAATAATGTTTTTCATCAGTCCGGAATCTTTTTTTAACCTTTTAAGGAAATTTGAGCAGACCTGTTGACGCAAGAGCTTTTGGTCAGAAGTCAGGTTTTTTGGCATCAACTTCGCACAGACTTTTGTCATGTGTAATTCCTCGTGTAAAATTTGTCTAACCGTTTCTTTATCGGCGTTTACAGCCTCGGAAATCATCCGGATGCTCATTCGATGATCTGCATGCACAATTTGGTTGATTTTGGTCACTGTTTCCGGAGTTGAAACAGTGACAGGGCGACCTGGGCGTTGTTTATCTTCAGTGCTCACTCAGCCCTCACTGAAGCGCTTACACCACTCAAAAACACGCGCACGAGATAGAGAATTGTCCCTATAGGCCTCTTGCAACAATTTACAGCACTCAGTCAGATTTTTTTCAATTTAACAAGAAATTTGAGATTGATACGTTGCTCCTGTTTTTCGTCACACATGGTTTTCAGCACGAGAAAAAAACACGTTTGTTTCAAACCGCTACTGCACAAATACAATAATAGTGACGAGAACGTGTTTTCGTACGTGCATAGACAAGATATCTAGATACCCAACGCACTACTCGTTTTTTTCCCCACCCCTCTACGGCGCCCTCTAGGCGCGCAGTCTCGTTATTTAATAGCCAGACCTCGTATTACGCAGAAAATTGGCTGTAGCAGAGTTGACGTTTAAATTTCTATAGAAATCACCAGTTATTGAAATTTTCGTATGATTCGATATTTATTTTATAGATTTCTTAAAGAAAAATGTAGAAAATATTTCTATTGGTATACGATAGACTACTACAAGCAAGAGTTTGGAGAGGTTTAGTATGACTTCAATGATAATTTTGGGATGGTTATCATATTGGGGGTACGATAAAGTGAGGGTCGAGATTCATAAACAGTCTTTAGTGTAGACTTTAACTCCTCCACCAGTTTTACTAAGTCTGTCTAATTAAGTGTGTGACGAGGCACCACGTCGTAGCCGAAATAGCTATGCACGCCCTGTGCTTTGCACAAAAATCAAATAAATGATTTTATGCTTTCTCACGGCCTTTCCCTTTCTCTCTCTCTCTCTGTCTCTCTCACTCACTCTAGCGCAACGCAATGCAGGCCGGCCGCTCGCGACTGTTTCTCCAGCCAACGGAGGCCTATCGCTTCCCAAGGGCAGGGAAGTGGCAATTCCTCGCTACCCACACCGCAGACCCACTACCACACACCCTTGTTCTCTCTCTCACGCGCTTATTGCTTTCGGAAAAAATGAGGACACTCACCGTTGGTGTTCACGTAACTCGTCCGCTGACCGTTGAACGCCCGGCTGCTCTCTTCCGCGCTGCTGCCCTTGGCTCCTGCTGCTCTCCCTTCGGAGAAGGGCCACTGGACCTCGGTAGGAGCTTGCCTGCTACCCGACGGCCTCCTCCTTACCCTTGGCTTCAGGTGTCACGGTGGCAATTTTCAGTCGCCTCTCGCTGACACTTGATCTCTTCGTCCCCCGTCTTACCTCTACGCTGAGCCTCTTCGCCGTCGCTTCTCTCTTCCCTCGCACTGCTCTTTCGACTTCTTTCTCACTCTCTCTCACTCTCTCTTGCATACCTTTCCCCCTGGCTTCACTCACTCGCGACGCACGCTCTTCTCCCTACGACAAAAAATAATCTCTCCGCACTTCTGCGAGAAGCACGGAAACTCAACTCTCTTCGCGGGAGCGCACAGCTAGACTAACTGTTGCGCTAGCTCCCCTCTCCCCTTCCCTCGTGGCTTCCGAAATTCCTCGCCGATCGTCGCCGCAAGTTCAAAAATCATGAGATTTTCGATCGTTGCCAGCTTTCCGAAAAATCTTGCTAAGCGGGCTTTCCCTAACCGACAACCCGGTGACAGTCGAGCAAAAATGTAAACATTACATTCTTCGTCGACGACTTATAACGGACTCCGTCACAAGTAAAATCGTAGCCTGGAATGGCTACAGAAAGGGAGCTACCGGCTTTAGCAAAAGAACGTCTTAGTAATTGCTAATATGTCGAAGGGATTAGATAAACACTCCTGTTCAATAAGGGAATGATCTGAAATTAAACATTAGCGTTAACATTTACACAGAAAAGATTACCTGACAGAGATTTGTTACATAACGTATTTTGCTGGCGTCAATCACGCTAGATAGGAAGAAGGCGCTCAAGAACAGTTGCGGTAGATATGAGAATCGGCTTAGATCCTGCTAATTCTTGTCGCGTTTAACACGAGTCTTGATCAAGTAATGCCTCCAATTCTGCATCTTCGAAAACCTTCTTTCTTCAACCGCCATGCTGGTCTTCGACGTTAAAATCGGCGTTCTTGAAGCGTTGAAACCACTCTCGGCACGTTCTTTCACTAATAGCGGCCTCACCATAGGTGTTTGAGAGCATTCGATGAGCCTCAGTCGCAAATTTCTTCATATTAAAGCAGAAAATTAAAACCTCCCGCAAATGACGAGAATTTGGCTCGTAAGCTGACATGTTTAATCGAGAATAACTTTATGATGCAGACACAAATCGACTAATATTTCGATGGCGTTATGTTTACAAATACCTAAGCTCATTGTATGACATCTATGATCTATTTATTACAACTACCACTTACCTCTACAGCCATCTATTGCAAAACGGCGGAAGCAAAGTTGTACACCCAATATATAATAACTTAAAACGTACAGTAAATTATTTAATCTATCAATTCACTATCAGATTCCAAAATTAACTAATTTGTTTGTCAAAAACTATACGCGTTGTCAAGCGTTGTTGTAATAATGTAATATTAGTGATTCAACGAATAGAGTCGGAAAGTTTAACGTACTTTTAAACGGGTCAGTAGTATAGAGCAGTAAAAGTTAGCCGAGCTCTAATGATTTTAATAAATGATAATTACGAGTCACAAAACTAAAATGAATAAATTACTGATATTTATCTGACTACAAATAATTTAACACAAAAATAAAACTGCAATCTCTCTCCAAAGCTAGCTAGAAAAGTGCGCGCCTTGCTGTTCAGCAGATAAAGTAGGTGATGGACAAGCTACTCCTTATTTCTTCAAACTTAAAGGTAAATTTCCAGATGCTGTCCAAAAAATTTTCCAAGTTTTTAGAGAAAGCACGATAACCACAAATTCAGTCAAGCTCACACAACAATTAGAGTTTACGAGGTAACAAATAATTTTAGCGTTTGAAAATATAAAAAAATCGACTCCTTGAAAAAACTTATTACTGATGAAACTTTATTACTGAAAAAAAAAATAAAACTTATAAAAAATAGGTAAGGAATTGTGAATTATATTTAAAATATAGAGAAAAAGAAAATAAAACTTATGACTACTCACCAGCAGAGAGCACAAAGAGAAAGGGAGAGAGAGAAAGAGAGACAGATAGACAGACAGAAAGAGGGAGAGTTATGGTGGAATAACATGTGACTTTGCGCTTTGCGTAGGCTAAATATAGGGGAGCGATTTCGCTAAAATCCCCGCTAGAATCATTTAGCTACGGAACACCAAGACTTCTACAAAACCAAGGGCAGATACGTGCTCTGTGTCTCATAGAGACCAGGACGCCCAACACTTCTCCTACATTCCAAAATAAAGAATCTAAAAAGACTAAGGGATAAAAAAGGACAAGCCTTATCGCCTACTGAACCAACGGTGAAAAGGGTCATAATAGACACCCCTTCTACCAAATCACACTAACCACAAGTAATTGATTAGGTAAAAATAGTGAGAAATAAGAGAAATACAGCAAAAAAAATTGCAAGTGCTAGAGCTGGACAAGAAAGCGCCTAGCATGCCAAGCTCCAATAAAACTGCTATGGCGAAACTGAAGTGTACTCGTCCGGATGCTGTAAAAACCAAAACAATAGGTAAAAGTCGGAAAAAAGTGACGTACATTAGATGCACTAAAGCAGGGGAGCTACTGTTCAAGTTAGGAAAAGTTAAGACAAAGACACCCCAACTCGAAAAATTAGTTACGACTACATTCAAGAAAGTGGTTTCAGTGAGGTCCTTGACGCACAAAGAGTCTTTAATTATACTGGGCATAAACGAAGCTACAATAACAAAAGAAGGGATAGAGGCAATATTATCGATCACTGAGCTAGAAAATCTGGATTTTGCAGATATCAGATTAAGAAGGTCATTTAGCAGTACCCAGGCAGCCAGCGTGATGCTTTTGACTACATCGCAAGAGCTATTTAGAAAAAGGAAGAATCAAAATCGGATGGATAAACTAATAAGTGTGACTGCGTATGGTAACTTCACGTTCTTATAGACGAAATCAAATAGGACATGTCTCCAGAGACTACAAAAGAATGATCAATTGCTCTAAACAGTATTTCTGATGTGGCAGGGAGGAGCATACGTCAGTAGACTGCACGTCCATCAGTAAACGAACACTGGAGGAGACGGAAGCATCAAGGTATAATGACTACAGTGAGCTAAATAAATATGAACCTGAATTGTGAAGTGGTCTAACACCTGCTATACCAGCTGGTTTGGGGAGAAAGGGCTGATATATCCATTATCAGTTAAAGATATAAAAGACTTAAGAACTAAGCTGGGTAGAGGTTACCTTAGGCAAAGTGTCGATCGAGGTATGCGGGATTATTCATACTACTGTGATCAATAAGTAAGGTGAATTTGTTCATAAAATGTAAATTCTTTATTTATTTTTCCAAATTAATTTCATCCCCTACAAAGTTATCCCTGTCCGATAAAATGCACTTTTGCCAACGCTTTTTCCAGTCTTTAAAACAGTCGGAATAGTCTTTTTCCAGTATAGCCTTCAAGACCTTCTTTGATTCGGTTTTTAACTCCTCAATCGTGTCAAAACGGCGTCCCTGCATTGGCCTTTTAAGTTTGCTAAATAACCAGAAGTCGCACGGAGCCAAAACAGGCGAAAACGGTGGTTGCGGAATAATATGAGTCGAGTTTTTGGCAAAAAAGTCGCGAAGAACCAATGCAGTATGACATGGTGCATTATCGTGATGGAACCAAGAGTTGTTTGCCCATAATTCCGGCCGTTTCAGACAAATAGCTTCACGCAAACGACGCATAACGCTCAAATAATATTTTTTGTTGACAGTTTGGCCCGACGGAAGAAATCAACAGTGCACCACACAACAATAATCAAAGAAAACTGTCAACATGACCTTGATTTTCGATCGACTTTGCCGTGGTCTTTTCGGTCTTGCTTCACCTTTTGCACGATAATCGCTGGATTGGTCGGTGGTTTTAGGCTCGTATGCGTAAATCCAAGTCTTGTTTCCAGTAATGATGCATTTCAAGTGGTCCTGATAGTCAGACAGCAAAGTTTTACACACATCAATGCGACGCTTCTTTTCCAAAAAATTAAGCGATTTTGGCACCAATCGAGACTTGACGCGTTTGAGACACAAAACATCCTTCAAAATGGTTTGGGCTGAGCCAAATGATATTCCAACACTATCAGCGAGGTCTCTAATTGTCAATCGATGATTCTCAAGCATCAAATCTTTGATTTTTTGGACGTGGCTCTCGTCGGTAGACGTTGATGGTCGTCCAGAGCGCGGTTCGTTTTCAACGCATTCTCGGCCCACTTTGAACTCGTTGTACCACTTATAAACATTTTTTTGTGCCATAGTTTGATCACCAAAGGCCTTCCGCAACATTTTCAACGTGTCTACACAAGAATATTTCTTCCGCAAACAAAATTTGATGCAAGTTTTGTGCTCAACAGAATAACCCATTGTAAAAATCGCAAAAATTCACTTTTGATTGTTTACAAAAACACGTGTAACTCGGAGATAATTAAACCTTTTGACAAACAGACACTTGGCAAATGTTATAGACGATCCTACCAACCTAGGAAAAAAAAATTGCCTGCCTTTCTAATACCCTGGAGTTATAAATAACAATTTTACCTTACTTTTTGATCACTGTAGTATATTCGACAAGATGTCTGGCCCAAAGTCTTGCTTTACCTGGGTAGAAGTAACTAGTATGAGAATAAAGCTGCTACCTTTCGCGCAATGACGACATCATTGAGTTTTTGGGTTGTCTATAAAACGCTGAATAACGCAGTTCTATAGTGAACCTTCTTAGGATAGGCACTATCGAAGCATGGCTATTTTAATAAATACATCCTTGAAAGGAAAAGAATACTTTCAGTGAGATGTAACTATTGCTTATAAGAGGAATTAATTTTATTATCACACCTCTTTACCTAACATTAAACTAAATTATAAATTACAAAAAATGATACATTATAATATTAGAAATAGGCAAGAAATGTGAAGTTATTGAAATAACGGCTATCATTAAAAAAAAAATAAAATACTGATTTGAAGATCTGTAACGCTTTGTTTAATGTACAACTTATGTTATTTAATTGTATTGATAAAGGCATTTTATAAATAACTTACTAGAAAATAAATGCAATGCGGTCCTGTAGAGTGGAAGTCAATGGTAAAAAGTAGAAGGTTTTCAGTGGTAATATAATATATATCTTACGATAGTGATCTTTCTTAAGATTTGGTAGCTATGAATATTAGTATTTAAATACAAATATTAATGGTCTGGAACAAGACGAAAAACCATTAGACAGATTATCTTGTATACAGAACCTAAAGAAAGGAATTCAGGAGATGATGAATCTGCGGTAATAAGATTACGAATACCCGAATGCAGAAGGCCATGGTTAGCTTTTTTAATCGACAATAGAGTCTCAGTTTAACTAATATAACTTAATTTTCTACACTTTGATCGAAAATTCAAGGCGAAATATAGGCACTTATGAAGTAATTACTAATAAATTAATTAAAACGTTAACAGCCGTTGATATTACCTAACAGAAAGTACAGGTCAAGTTTTATGTAGGATGGCATGCTCAGTGGAGGTTATCTTAGGAAGAAAAAAACTAGTCATATCCTATTATTATAATGCTCTTATGATAAACGAAAAAGTTATGAACCCCATTTTTTGCATGCATTTCAATGGCTTAGAGAAGTCAATGACAAAAAGAATTTTAATAAAATGTTTATTAAAAACTGAGATTTAGAGTCACCAATAGGGTGTAGCGGAAAAATTTTTTTTCCAGACCAAATCGTAATAGCGCGGCAAACTTGCCCACCTATAAGAGTAATTTGTATGCAAGACCCCAAGCCCATTGGATAATATGGTCTGTTATGAACCTTATCTCAAAGTTTTGGTTTTTTAGTAAAAGATAGCAAATTAGTGATAATTGAAAGGTATTGATAGATTCCCCTTCCGAATGTTTGTAATACGTACAAATGCGTGTTAAAACACGTTTTTATGCTCGAATTCGTTATCGAGTAGTCTATTGTACTGTGAAATGCCAGGAAAGTGTTGTTAAAATATGCAACGTTATGTGTTATTTGTTTAATGTCGCAAAATACATTCGTGCAAATCTTCGCTCAGTTTTTACTAAACCAAAACCCACCACGAGAAGGTGTCTGCACAAGGGATTCCACCCAAGCCCAACTCAACCAACCAACCATATGCTGGACATCAATTTTTTACCCAAGATCACTTTCTATGTTTGTTTCTGATATTGTTTTAATGTATTCATTTTTCGTAAAAAACTGGGGAAGATTCTCCCTTTACCTCAGCACACCTCAAATGTGACCGTCTCGCGAATCTGCACCACATACCATCGCTGATGCCTGTATTACTCATTACACCATTCTCTCAACAGCGACGGTATACGACGGAATTCTTGAGAACTCCCAGTCAGCCTCGTAATCCAGGGAGAGCTTTCGAATAAGCTCAACGTTGGAAATGTCTTTAACAACTTTAGGCACGGTAACTACAACCTCGGGACTGTGCCAGTTAATCATATTTACATAATCCGTGGTTTCAAAGTTTATTTTTGGTATTGTATTAAACCTAATAAAGGTGGAGGTAGAGGAACGAACGATTTCATTCTCCCTTGCACTCAATAACTTGTTGAGAGCTGATTTTCGGACCTCAAGACGCTTGTCTGTCATCATTGCAAGAAGTATATTTTCCGGCATCGCAAAAAACGCATTGTGCTGAATGGAAACATCAACAATTTCACGATAACAAGCAGGTAAGTATCTCGTTTTTCTTATGGTCTTAAAAAGGTATCAGGAGCCGTCCTTGATTGATCTCTAAAATCTTATTGAAAACCACATTAGTAAATATATAGTGAGAACGTATTTGACTAGGTCCTTTAATTGTTGAGTGGGTCTTTTTGTTAAAATGTAGAGCCTTTATATTCTGTTTGCACAGGTGAGCCATCTAGCCTTGTAAAGACGACTAGGATCTTGAGCCTGAAGACCATCGGGACAGTCATCAGATATAACGGCCCATGATATTTCAAACAGATACTTTTGATCAGTGCTAAGATCTAAGGTGTCTACATCGGGTAGGTCACAATAAACAGTGAAAGCTCTGAAATTCACGGTCGAAAGCTTTTCACAATCATTGAGTTTAGAGCCTATAGGTCCTGTGAATGAAATTGGACTAATTAAAACCCGATCTGTATGCTGGAACAAGCTAGAAAAAGGAAGTTCGTTAAAATGTAGTTAACACACTACCTATTGGAGTAGCTTATCAAGTTTTTCCTCAAGTAAACGTATTATTTCACTACTCCAGCTAGAATTCACATTAGTTACATCAGTACCAACAACTTTTACTTCTCTGAAACTATCAATAGTTTTATTTGTGATATGTTCGTCAATGGCATCGGTAATATCCTCTGCGGAACCTGATTTGGGAAACACGTGACCAATATATCTTGACCCTGGTTCAGCCACTAAGAAAATGTGTTCCTCTTTCATCGTCCTACGATAATATTTTGCATTCTCCTTCACTTGAGCTAAAGTATCGTCTTTACGTCCATCGAAGTAAATATCAAAAATAAGTCCTGTGCTTTGTGACTCCTGCTGCAATTTTATATCTGCTCTCTGTTTTTCACGCCAGATTTTACTTTGATCTGTCACGAGAGCAGACTTTTCTTCCGCAATCAATCCTACATCTCTAAAGACGGAGGTAACAATTAGAGCGGTTGCTGTGTTGCTAACACCAAACCTTTGTGCTGCCAAGGTCGTTTCAGTCAATTTAACCCTCATCTGTTAAGACTGAGACTTCCTAACCCCCCGAGGTGCCTTAAACTCATCATCTTCCTGCTCATCAGCACTCTTATCATCAGAGGAGCATTGGAATTTAGTTACTAAATACTTAGAACAAGTAGGTACCTCCTGATCAAGTTTTTTTTCTTGTCTTTGTAATTTCACTTTGCGCTCTTGTCTTTTCACGAGTTTCTGTGTTTCAACAACGTCAACACCGACGATGCGGCCCACTCTATTATTGCACTGATCAAGGAGGAACGGTTGTTTAATCAAAGGAACCTTTGTCTCCTTAGGACATTTGCAAGCAGAGAAAAAAGCACATTTGCAAAAAGCTATGTCAAGAAGCTTTTCTGCCGCTGACCTGAATGAATCTCTTTTTTGTGCCAACCCGGGGCATCTTTAGATGTGTCTGAGTTTACTTTAAAGTTTGATGCAGTTGCTGTGGTATGTTTTTATCTTTTGTATGACTCTTGTATGCGATACTGTTGGAATAGAAGCTCTGATATAAATATTTTCGAGTTCGAATGCGATTGTTTCTGCTAAGCCTGCAAACGGTGGCTTTCTATTGCCGCCACTTTTCTGACCTTTACAACGCCTTTTGCCTTGACAGCAGAGAATGACATCCTTTAAAGATGGAAACTCATGGCCTCTAAGATCTGCTGGGGGACCGTCAAATACTGGACACTTCTGCCTAAAACTAAACTTAGAGAAGGACATGCTGAAAGTGAATTGCCCTACTAAATGTGTAGCAATCAACGAAAAACTTTTCAATTTACAGGTGTGAGTAGATAAGACCAACGATAATACGAAATATTGTATTAAAATATTATAGCGATAAGATTTATTTACGATAATTATTGTATGGATAAGACCGATATTATTACGATAATATTGTAGCGCTAGAGACAACGTCGATCACAGAAGTGAACGTGAGCGATAAAAAAATTCTCACACTAACCCATATAAAAATAGTGAATGCAGACTTGCTACAGAATGAATATGAGCGTTGTGTACAATGTATATGTATGAGCAAATGGCTATAATCAAATTGCACTGGAATAAATGAAATTTTAATATCACAAATGAAGTTAATTATAATTCATATAATATACAAATTAATTTACTGCATTTTTTACCAATTTGCCTATTTTCACTGAAAAGTCGAAACTTTGAAGTGAGGTTCAGAACAAAAGATATCGTCCGATGAACTTGGGGTTTTGCTTACAAAGTACTGTTATAGGTGGGCAAGTTTTTCGCACTATTACGATTCGGTTCGGAAAAAAAATGTTTTCCGTTACACCCTAGTCATAAATAAAAACATACGAATCAGACAATACGATCCTAACGAATTGAACTTAAAATATCTTCTGGTATCTGCTCAGGATAGATCTAAATAGCACACACACGCACACCCACACACAGTTGGACTCGAACAGATTTATACAAAACAATATAGGCACTCTCCCATACATAGAAAGTTATAGCTAATTGAATAAGAAAGAAGTTAGAAGACAGTATAATAGAATTTTCGAGTTCACCCTGTTCAATGTGGATCGTTTCCAAATGACCCTCGATGGAGGATTACCATCGATTTTAAGAAATCAAATACTAAAACTGCAAGTGATGCATAGCCTACAACGTACATTTGTTATAACATATTTTTTTATAATCCATTTCACTTGTAGTCGACTGTAGCGTCTTTCCAAGCTTTGGATTCGATTCATCGCGTGAGGTCAACTCGGCTGATTGTAGATTGGACTCTGGAGTATAATGATGGAGCCATGTTTTATCCATTGTCACATGTCGTCTCAAAAATTCGTCTTTATTACGGTTGAATATTGCTAAACATTGCTCGAAATTATCAACACGTTGTTCTTTTTGATCGATTGAGAGCTCGCGTGGCACCGACTTTGCACACAGCTTTTGCATGTTCAAATATTCATGCACGATATATCCAACACGTTCCTTTGATATTCTTAGATTCTCAGCTATTTCAATCACTGTACGATCATTTAAAATTATTTTGTAAACTTTTTTGATGTTTTCGTCAGTAACAGCCTCTTTCGGACGTCTACTGCGCGCATTGTCTTCGATGCTTATATCGCCTTGTTTACATTTAGCAAACCACTTCTTAACAGTTTATTTCCCTTGTGTAGAGTTCGATTAATGTCCATTAAGACAAGTCTTAACTTCAACATAATTTCTTTTCACCTAAAAGCAATGCTTCATCAACACACGAAATTCTTCTTTATCAATTTTTTTCACAATAACAAAAGTCACTTCACTCAAAATGCTATATCTCACGAACCCACTGCTCGAAAGCTGTAAAACTTATACACGTATTGTTTGAAGGTTGATACTTACTAAAAATCATATGGATTTATTCTAGTAACGCCATCTATGTATCAGCCTACAAACTTCTCAGCCGATCTGTTATATATATAAACTTGTTAATTAATTCTTATAAAATAATAAAGATAATTATTGTATATTTAGCTTACATTGTTAATTTGCCCTGCTCCAAAAATTTAGCTGATAAATCAGTTGAGAAATCAGCTGAGATTTTGGTTGCATATCGCAGCTGATTTCTCAGCTAATTTCTTAGCTGATTTCTTAGCTTGTTTCTCAGCTGATTTCTTAACTTTATTTAATTTAAAAAGAAAATAATTTTTTCATAATTATACTTCCACACGTAAACAATCTTGGTATCTAGGAAACTAAATTGTTTCAAGTCTCTTTGATTTTTTATTTAATTTAAAAAGAGAATGAGATTTTATTCTAAGTCCAAGTAGATTTTAGCTAAGATCTCAGCTTATTTTTTAACTAATTTAGCAGCTGAGTTTTTGCAGCAGGGCATATAATATTTGAATAATTTTATAATTTTAAAATTTATTAATGCAAAATTATTAAGAAAAAAATTACTCAGTCGAAAAAGAATGAAAGCATTTAAACAATGATTTTCAAACAATTTTCGTGTTTTTTAATTAAAAAAATATATCAATACATTTTTAAACAAAGGAAAATATATAAACATCAAAATTTTAAAATACGATATCTTATCAAAAAAGAAAGTTACTTGTCAAAACTCAACAGAATTTGAAATAAGACTTGTACATTAAGATGCCAAGTGTACTTTTTTAAGAAGAAAAAGTTCTGCGAGGTTACTACTTCCTTGTTGGACTACATTATTCAACATATTTTTTTATAATCTATTTTAAATACTTTCTTAAAGAGATATTTTTTTTGTAAATGTTAATGAATTGATATTTCTTAGTCTTTATTAATTAACATATATCGGTTCACAAAGTGGGATGGAAATGATTTAAAATTTTTTAACAAATAATAAAATTTACCGTTTTTTTTTAAATTTATGGTCAAAAATAGGGATTTCTATTAATAAAAATGCTTTTAACCTTTTAACCTTTGAATTATCTTGAAAATTGATTTTAAGGTCAAAATTAGTGATACGGCTAAATGGCTCTCTCTGTCCTGGTCAACTTTTGTTAAACCATGAAAACAGCAAGAAATTATGAGTCCAAATATAACTTTAACATTGACCAGGACTTAAACCATGACCTACAAGGTCATTCTAATCGATGAATCTAACATATAACTCTAAAATTAGAATCTCCTACAAAGATAGTTCAAAACAGAAGTTGTAAGATTCCGTGGAAGACATCGAACGGTAATTTTGACCATAACTCTGACCATGATCTTGATCATATCCCAGGAAGGCATTTCTGGATAAATTAAAATTTTTTTTAAATGGGAACTCTTATTTGTGACATGAATGTGATAAAATAAAGTGTACTCTTCTCCTCTTTCTTAAACAATTTTTGTCGGCACTTATCGAGAATTAATTTTCCTCGTTTCAAGTTAGCAATACATTATTGTTTTCGTCAAAATTTACTTTACAAGATAGTTCTCGTTGGCTTTTAACGTAATCGTGATTGTGTTCATAGTCATCATTGAGATACACCTGACATAGTCATCATTGAGATACAGCAAATGAAATAGTGGAAATTTTTTTTGTCTTAGAAGAATGTCAACTTAATTATCGTCAAGCGTCAATACTGTATACTAATAGATTTTCAAATAGACGAAATCCTAATGCCACGAAATCCGGAATATCGAATTACGAGGCCGAACAGAAAATTTTTCCCGAAAAAGGCGCAAACGAAATGAAGATTATGAAAATTATCCTCGATTAACTGCGGTATTCGCTATAGCGCATGCGAATCCTTATGTCCGTGATATTTAATGAGATTAAGGAATCCCTAGATCGGCAGCTTGCAAATTCTTAAGAAATGTAAAGTATCATTACTATCACATAACATTAAACCAGGCCTCAAGTGCTACCGATTATTAAAAGAGACTAACGTTTTGCTAATGAACTACGCAGCCAATTATTAACCATGAAAATTTCTTTAAATACTTATATTTAGTAATGTTTAGTAAGGCCAAGTTTAACACTACTGATATTGTAAATTGTCATAATTATCGTTATTGGTCTCCAGTAAACCTTTATTGGATATAAAAAGTTGACCACACATGTCGCTACAGTTTAAATGTCGGGTGCTGCATAGTCAAGCTTGCCTTGACTGGCCGGAATCTCTCGTGATTTTGTCTTGACTCGCTGGGTCCTCCAGTAATCTCGCTTTGACTAGCCGTGACCTCTAGTGATCTTAACTTAACTGGCTGGATCCTTCCGTGGTCTTGCCTTGACTGGCTGATTTTTTCTGTAACAGGACTTTTGTAAAATAAAATTATCTTTGGGAAAACCTGGAAAGTGAAGATTATAGTCAAAACTATATTTGGATACAAAACTTTTTGCTCTATCCATTTCCGAAGACCAATGTTGGGATTTCTATTTAAAGTGAGCTCAATCTGGAAGATCATTGTCAAACTCATGGTCAAAATGAACATTCAGTGTCTTTGCTTACAATTATTGTGCGAAATTCTTCTGTAGGAGACTTTAATTTCGACATTTTTGGGTTTATGATTATAATGACCTTGTGAGTCATGGTTTAAGTCCTGGTCAATGTCATGTTCAAGATCATATTTAGACGTAAAATTACTCGCTCTTTCCATTTCAGGGGTCAAAAATAGAAGTTTTTTTTTTGAAAAAATTGACATGACCTTGAAATAACCTGTATAGTCATGATCAAGGTCATGGCCAAGGTTACTATGAGTTGACCCTCTTGGAACCATACACTTCTTATTGAAAAAGTTTTTCTCTTCCGTCCTTTATATCAGAAATATTTCAGTGTATTTTTAAAATGTGATGTTATGTGATCCATTTTATATGTTTATATAAATAAAACATAAATATAAAATAAAACTTATATTTATTAGAACATGCACGGTACTCTCTTTAAAAATAGGTGCTCATAAGGATCACGGCATTTGATATTTTAAGAAAATTTAAGATCTTGCTGCCTCGGCTCGATGTGAGCTTGACTTCGTATCCTAGATGAAAGATTTGACAACAAAATAAAAATTCATTCATAATTATATAAATCTCAAGCTCTAGCTTGAGTAAAAATCGAGCGGCACACGCATTACATGTGGGAAAAATAAGAACGAAGAGATTAATCTAACGGAATCTTATACCTAGTACAACTCACCGTGCCTTAACATACTTATGTATCCTCGCTTTTTAGATATGTACTTCGCACGTGTTGTACGTAAATGAGACGCTCAAACTTTTTAATGAACAAGACTCTACGATTCGCAACGTTATGCTGATGACTCAACTACGCAATATGGCAACTCGTAATCAACTGCCTTCTTCCACACGAAGAGTCTTTTTTTTTTTTTGCTACCGTGTACGACATCGTAAGTGTTACGCGCGCTACTCTTGGCAGTTACTACTGTCAGATTTTTTCTCTTCGTCTGACTTACAATTGTAACTTTAGATGTTCCAAGGTTAAGTAATTGATAGTGGTAATTACTTGACTAGTTCGGTCTTCATCTGTTTGTCAAGGTTCTTCGGCATTCAAGCTTCACTAGGAGGTGGTTTTCTGGACGGATATAAGCTGCTTCTTTTCAATATCTCATTAGTACGAACGTGCCGTCCTAATCTAGATAGATTGGCTCTTCCTTATAGTGCCAGATGGGCAGTTCTTGGAGCTACACATTGTCCCTTCTTACAGCGGCTTACTAATTAGGTATTATTCCTTTTCAAAGTATTGAGTTAGTAATATTATTACTCTTTTCTGGAGCTATAGCTTAAGCACTTTAAGTTGTAAAAATGTAATTATGAAGCGGTTCGATAACTGCTTGAGCTAAAGGGCTCGAATATGTGAGTGAAACTTAGTAATAAAGCTAGAATTGACTAAATTAAGAGTGATAGCTTGAAAAAAAGGAAAACATAAATAGAAAAGAACATAAGTATAAAGTATGGACTTCCGTTTTTTACTAGTAAAATTCATAATAAATACTACTGCATTGCTTGTCAATGCCTAAATAACAGACAGAAAGTCTGCCGAGTTATAAAGTATTTTTCTTATTATATTTTTTCCATAATTTAATTTATGAATTGTATAATTATTGCACCCAAAGATAATTAAAGTTCAAATAACAAATAATAGAAATTGTTAAAAATTTCAAAAGAAAAAGATTTTAAATAAAATAAATTATTGTAAATAACATTATTAGAAGATATTCATTTGAAAAAATTTATTATCTTTTTTTAAAGGTATCTCAATTAATTTTTGTACATTATTGTTGCTTAAAATTTACAGATTTAATTATAAATTGGGGAAAAAAACTAAAAAAAAATTTTTCCGTCAATTGAGATTTGAAACTCTGTCTAATCGGTAGAACGAAAAAATAACTAACGGGCTTAAACTCGCATAGCCCACAGAAAGTTTGAGCCTCCTAGTCAAGAACTGATATTTGCTCATCAACCTCCCCTCTTTCTGGCTTATTAACTTATCCTTAACAATTTTATAAATTCTAATTAATAAATTTTAATTAATAGAAAATTATTAATAAATAGTTAATAAATTATAAAATATAAGCTTATTGAAATATTATACAGGTAAGTGATGTGAGTCAAATTTACACTTTACGATTTAAATAAAACACTTAACAATCATTGCAATACTTTATGCTATTGAGAAGATTAGTAACCTTATGTAAATTGCTTATGGGCTTGTACTCTGCTTCAATTATTTAAGAATACAAATCAAATTAATTAATAAATCAAGTCCAATATTTTGAGAAATAAACAATTCAAAAACCAATGATATTTCGTTTTCTTACTTTGAACAATTTCGTCAATAATGACACAATGAATGAATTCGCGAATATTTCGATTGAGGCGAAGTTAGGGGATGTAAGGAAAATGCGAATAGACGCTCTTCGTTTGCGAAAACCACTCTGCTCCGCCCCATACCTCTTTATTTAGATCGCTGATTCTTAAAAGAGTAGTGTATTACTGCTTGCACGCGGCGGCGGGGCATAAAATCATTGTTTATAATAACCGAACGCGAATAAACGTGCAAACCACAATCGCCGTTCTTTTGTTTTTTTTTGTACAATATAAACTATTTGTACATTTTGTGCATTGTAAGCTTGGTCTCTTTTACTAATAAATAATTTATTTAGTTGACAATTGATTTTTTATAACTTTTTAATATTATATATGTATTAATACACTAATACACTCTGACAAGAAAGTATCCGGAAATTCTCATTTAAATTGCCCGCGTTGAGTATTTTTAAGTATTTGAAGTTTCTGTATGTTGGTAGGACTGTCCGTAATTACTATGCTAAACATGAGTGCCGTCTGTCAACTAGTTTGTTTACGACAGCTGTTAAAACCAGTCGACCTCAGTGGTAGTCTGCGAATGTTACAATGGAAAAAAATATTGAACAAAGAGTTTGTCTCAAATTTTGTGTTTTGAACGAAATTTCGTGTACTGACTCGTTGCAAATGCTAGAAAAGGCTTATGGAGACTCTGTTTTATTAAAAACCCAAGTGTACGAATGGTACAAAGCCTTTAAAAACGGTCGGGAGATCGTCGAAGATTTGCCTTGTTCAGGACGACCATCGACCTCTTCAACCAACGATAACGTCGAAAAAATCAAGGAAATTGTGCTCGAAAATCGTCATGCCAGTGTTAGAGAGATAGCTCGTGATCTCAACATCTCTCGTGAAACCGCTCGTTTGATTTTGGTAAACCAATTAGGCATGCAGCGCGTCGCCGCTCGGCTCGTTCCGTTAGAGCTGAATTTTCTTCAAAAACAGTACCGGGTGCAGGTAGCTGCAGACATGCTGGATCGTGCGAATTCTGATCCCACGTTCATGGGACGGATCATAACTGGTGACGAGACATGGGTCTATGAATACGACACACAAACGAGCCAACAATCATCGGAATGGGTGGGAAAAAATGAGCCAAAACCGAAAAAACCTTGCAAAAGTCGTTCGAAAATCAAGACGATGCTTATTGTTTTCTTCGATATTCGTGGTGTGGTTCATCATGAATTCGTTCCGCAAGGTCAAACGGTCAATAAGGACTTCTATTTAACTGTTTTGAGACGTTTGCGTAAAAATATTCGCCGTAAACGGCCGGATTTGTGGCAAAACAATTCGTCGATTTTGCATGACGATAACGCACCATCTCATCGAGCCACGATTATTAACGATTTTAAAATGAAACACACGATAAATACCATCGACCAGCCACCTTATTCGCCTGATCTAGCTCCGTGTGACTTTTTTTTTTTCTCCAGACTGAAATTACCACTCCGGGGAACCAGATTTGACTCCATAGACGCCATAAAAGAAAATTCGCAGAAGGAGCTAAAGGCCATCCCTGAAAGCGCCTATAAAAAATGTTTCCATGATTGGAAAAAACGTTTGCACATGTGTATCGCTTCAAATAGAGCATATTTTGAAGGAGATTCAATAAATATTGAAGAAGCTTAATATTTTTGCGTTTTATTCCAAATTTCCGGATACTTCTTTGTCAGAGTGTATGTATAAGTAAAGTTTCTTTAAATTTAACTTTCTATAATATACATGTATAGAGTCTGCTCCCAGAATAATTCGCACTTTCCCCAGGTTCAGATACTTCAGTACTCGACGGCGAACTTCAACGGCGTGGCTTTGTTTTGATATGTTTTGACAAGGAGAATTTCGTTTCCCGCTCTGTGAGTAATACGCACGCATGCTTCTGCTTTTAAATATATACAAAAATACAATAATCATTCAATGTGGCATTTTTAATAATGTTGATTATTAATATCAAATCGATAATCTAATTAGATCAATTATTAGTTTTATAAACTATATTATATGATTGTGTACTTATTATCTAAATCATTAAATCATAATTTTCTATGATATGGTCGTTAAATTAAATATATGTATATTCAAATGACATTGAAAATGCGATTTTCTAAAAAAGAAATAAAGAAGGTTATAATAATTTATAATAAATTCATATGATACATTATAGTTTATAAAATTAATAGTTGATCTTATTAGATCATAATATCAATTATTAATTAATATTAATAATCAACATTATTAAAAAATGTTACATTGCATGATCACTGCGCTTTCGTATGTGTTTAAAAGCAGAAGCAAGTAGGCAAATTACTCAGAAAGCGCATAACAAAGTTTCTCCTGTCAAAATATATTAAAACAAATTCGCTGTATATTGTATCTATATTATAATACCCAGTTGCAAGAATCCACGTGAAAATCCACATGGAAATCCACGTTGATTTTTACATGGAAATCTACGCTAAAATCAGTCCAATCACACACTGTATGTAGATTTCCACGTAGATTTCCGCGTAGATTTTTACGTGGATTACCGCGTAGATTTTTACGTGGATTTCCGCGTAGATTACCACGTGGGTTTCAATGTGAGATATATTTTAGTGTCGATATCTATGTGAAAATCATTGTAGAAATGTACGTAGAAATAAGTGTAGAAACCCACACATATCGAAAAGTTTTTAAAATGTTTTTAAAACGTTTTATGAAAGGATAAGAACCTTTTTAAAGCTTTTGAAAAATGTTTTTAAAATGAGTTTATGTCCGTTTTCAAACCCTTCAACAACGTTTTCTAGCTCCTTTTATAAATCTTTTGATTTAAGTTTTAAAAACATTACTATAAGAGTTATAGAAATATTAAAAAAAACATTTTTTAAAGTATTAGGTTGCTGCAGATGAAATGGCCTATTTAGTAATAAGTTTTTAAACAGTTGTAACTTTTTATAAAGACAATTTATTTAATCAAAATAAGTATCAATAGATGCAACACACTTTTCCCAACGAGATACAAGTACATGTATTCCAGTTTTGTAGAAGTCCGAGTTTCTGGTTCGAAGAAACTCCTCGAAGACATTTTTAACAGCAGCTTCATTATTAGATCTTTTTCCTGTCAAAAAGTGATCTAAATGTTTAAAGAAATGGCAATCTGTTGGGGAGAGGTCTGGTGAATATGGAGGGTGAGGAAGAGTCTCATAGCACAACTCGTTTAATTTTTGAATCGTTGTTCTCGATACATAAAATCGTGCGTTATCATGAAGCAGTATAATTCCATCCCTGTTGACAAGCCTAGGTCGTTGGACTATCAATTTCTGATGCATTTTAACCAGCTGAGCACAGTATTTTTTTATAGCATTAATGGTTTTACCAGGTTGCAGGAACAAATAGTGGATAACTCTAGCTACAGATTACCTAACAGTTACCATTATTTTCTTTGGATGAAGGCTTGGTTTCGGCATGTGTCTTGGCACTTCTTCGGCATGTAGCCATTGGGCCGATCGGCGACGATTGTCGTTTAAAATCCACTTTGTTTCCAAAAATTTCATCGCAGGTCACAATTCGGTGCAAAAACGGTTCTTTTTTGTTGCGGGAGAAAAGAGAACTTGAAATCTCTATTCGACACGTCATGTTTTGCTCGGTAAGATCATGCGAAACCCATTTATCAAGCTTTTTCACTTTTCCAAGTTGTTGCAAGTGGCGGCAAACTGTCGAATTGTGAACGCCTAATTTTTCAGCAAGATTCCTTATGGCTTGGCGGGGGTCAGACTCCACTAATGCACGCAGCTCGTCGTTATCGTTCGATGGTTCTGGGTGTCCACGTGGCTCATTTCCAAGGTCCATATCTCCGGATCGAAATTTTTCGAACCACCGCCGAGTAGTTCGTTCGCTAACTGTATCAGGCCCAAATGCGCTATTGATATTCCTCGTTGCTTCCATTGCGTTGTGCTCTAATTTAAACTCGTATGGTAAAAGTAGCCGTTTTTGATTCACTTACATGTTCACTTTCTCTTTTTGTTTTTACGATCACTATAAAGTGCAAAACAGAAATAACTCCATAAGCCAAGGTAGCAGTAGTTATACTTTAATATGTCATATCATTTGCGCCGGCTTGTGCTAACATAATACACTAAAATTGCAGCCAACTTTATGCCATTGGTCAGTCGGCCATTTCATCTGCAGCAACCTAATAGTTGATGAAACCTTTTAAAATACTTTGAAACATTTATAAAAACTTTAATTGAGTATTTTATATATTTTAGAATTTTAGTTTTCATTATGCTTAAATGTACATATTTTTAACATACACAGTATATTTAATTGTTTATTCGCAATGTTGCACATGTTATTTTACACATTATTTTACGGAAAAAAACGCAGAAAAATGTTCGACCCACGGTGGGATCGAACCCGGAGCCTTCGCATTATAAAGCAGACGCCCTAACCATTACGCTATGCAACGCCTGTAGAACTAAGATTGAAATTTGAATCATAAGTTGCATGGAAATCCATATACACTTGTATTAATTTTACATTTAAAATTTCCTTTATAGTTTAAAGTATTTTTCAAAATTAAGAAATAATTGAAAATTCAATATATTTAAATACATAATTTCGCTCTTGAGATTTTACTACATATGTAGTAAATTGATTGCTATGCAACTTATGATTTAAATTTAAATCTTAGTTCTACAAGCGTTGGATAGCGTAATGGTTAGGGTGTCTGCTTTATAATGCGAAGGATCTGGGTTTGATCCTACCGTAGGTCAAACATTTTTCCGCGTTTTTTTCCGTAGAATAATGTGTAAAATAACATGTGCGACAATGCGAATAAACGATTAAATATAATGCGTATGTTAAAAATATGTATAATCATAATAAAAAATAAAATTCTAAAATATATAAAATGCTTAATTAAAGCTTTTATAAAGGTTTTAAAGCATTTTAAAGATCTCATCAACTACTTTCAAAAATGTTTTTTTTTTTAATTTCTATAACTTTTATAGACGTGTTTTTAAAACTTGTATTGGAAGGTTTATAAAAGGAGCTAGGAAACGTTGCTGAAGGGTTTAAAAACGGACATAAACTCATTTTAAAAACATTTTTTGAAAGCTTTTAAAAAGGTTTTTATCTTTTCATGAAACGTCTTAAAAACATTTCAAAAACCTTTCGATATGTGTGGGTTTCTACACTTATTTCTACGTACATTTTCACTCTGATTTCTACATAGATATCGACACTGCTTTTCACGTAGATTTCTACACTGATTTCACGTTGAAACTCACATAGTAATCTACGCGGAAATCCACGTAAAAATCTACGCGGTGATCTACGTGAAAATCCACATACAGTGTTATTGGACTGATTTCAGTGTAGATTTACATGTAAAAATCCATGTGGATTTCCATGTGGATTTTCGCGTGGATTCTTGCAACTGGGTAGACTGTATATTAAAGTGCGCAGAACTCAATATTCGTACATGTTGAATACTTTTATATTTATCTCTAGTTGATGATATTTTTAAACTTGTTGTTATATTTTAGCAATTTAAAATATTTACAGTATGAGTGTCATTATTTAGTTAAAATTTAAATAACTAAATAAATTACTCAATATCATTTAGTTATATCAAAATTATTAAGTTAATTATTTTTAGTTCTAACAAAAAATAAAAAACTGATAACATGATACCAGTACTTCTAAGGTCATGTATTAACTTCTTTGATTATGTTGTTTATTAGTATATACGTAATGAAATAAAAAGTATATTATTCATTTATCTATATTACAAGTTTCAAAAAATCTTCATCAAAATAAGTATCTGTCACAATAAAAACTACTATAAATATACTCGCATTTAAGTAGCGTTATTATATCAATAATTATTTACTTACCTTCATTGATTAGTTTACTAATAAATTTATTTATATTAAGTATTATGAATATCATTATGCATCTGAAGAATATTATAGTTCTGTTACATAATTTTAATTTATATAAATTTTCGATTAAGTCTAAAACAATAAAAAGTTATTGAAACATTATATATAGAATTTACTATAGCCACATGACCATTTTCAACTTTATTACAATTCTAAGCTCAATCTTTTTTGAGAAAACTTGCTTTTGTTGTCAAATTTCAAATGTATATAGCGCAATAAAATTACTATAGAGCTGCATATTGTTTATGGAAATGCTACAGCAGTATTCTAATAGCTTCACTGGAGAATTTTTATTAATTTTCCTCATTTCCGTATTATCGTTGGCTGATTTTATATACATTTTTGTAAATTTTTCTTATTCCTAACTTTACAAAATTGCTATTCTTTGTGTGTAAATATATTATAAATATATAAACAATAATTTTGTATTTATTTCATAGTATGTAATTGAAATTTTAAGGTTAGTCTGTACCATAATTTTTCTTCTAATTATACACTATTCTTACATAAGTTCTTTCTGAAGAAATTACCGTAAATTCTTACTCAAGTTTTTATGTAAGAACTTCGTCAATAATTGTAAGTAAGAACTTGAATAATCTTGTGAGTAAGAACTTGTGTGGTTTCTTAAGTAAAAACTTACGTAAAAACTTGAGTGACTTTTCAAGTAAGATATTGAGAATTATTTTTAGTTGGGATCCATAGGTCCTGCCAATAGACTCCTAATGAAGATTACTAGTCGGGAAGATTGAAAAGTCATGTACCTCTTACCCCTCAATTTTCAGGCCTTGAGAAGTTGTGACATAGTTTTAAGATCAAGCATGATAACTCACAATTAGTAGTAATATTTAAAGGCTTACGTATAATATCACAGTTATAATCAACGGGAAAAAAGGAAGTTCTATAAGTAATATGTCCTGGATAACCAGATAAAATCACGCATTATATCAATGTTGCAATCCTAAGGGTGACACTAGGATGCAATAAAAATATTTTAATTAATAAAAAACCAACTCAACAATATTCAATACTTATATAAGCCAGAATTATTATTAAATATTTTCAAAATATATCTAGACCTCAAGAATTATTACAAGATAATGATCCAAGACTCAAAACTGAAAGATATATATACTGTCTCTCAAAGAAGTACCGGGAATTTTAAATTAAAAGAACATTTTTACGTTTACAGTCTGTCAAGTGAGAGCGTGGTCGATTTCACCGACAGGTAATGAAAGATTTTGCTCTAATTCTTTCGCAAACCGATAGAAAAAAGCTTTGTCCTTGATGCATTATCAACAAAAATTCATTTGTCGTTGATCTTTGGAAAGAAAATCACGTTAAACGCCGTGAGTGCTAAGTACGCGTCGCGCTACGAGGCTGTTTTCTTTTTCATCCACCCGAAAGGTCCTAAAATGTCGCAATCAGCGGCTGCTAAATATATGAGAAAGTCAAAGGCATTTGTACAGAAGTGAAAACAGCGATATAAAGTGGCTAAAAATGTCGATGATTTACCAGACCGTGGCTCGATAGGAAAAGTGAACAAAAAAGATGAAAAAAGAATAGTGAATCTGTTTTTGCGGAATCCTGCTTTAACACTGCGGCAAGGACAAGCAAAATTAATGGCAAAAGGTTTAGATATATTCTACGAAACTATCCGAACCCATCTTCGTACTCATCATCTGAAATGGCGCAACACAATGAAGAAGCCTCTGTTGACTGAAAAACATGTGACAAAGCGACTCGCTTGGGCGCATGAGAATATTGATAGAGATTTTGAAAATGTCATTTTTACTGATGAATGTTCTATATAGGCACGTTCTGTCCTTACGCGAGCCTGGTCAACTTCCACCAATAGGCTTGTTCAGCGGACCGTAAAACATGGAATAAAGGTGCATCTTTGGGGCTGCTTCTCAAAGCAGGGATTCGGCACTTTGCACCTCTTTACTGACAACCTAAATGCCGAGAAAATGATAAAAATCTACAAAAAGGCTTTACTGCCATCTGCCAAACGATGGTTTATCACAAAAAATGAAGATTGGATTCTGCAGGAGGACAACGATCCTAAAGACCGCAGCGAGCTCTGTACTCAGTGGAAGACTCAATCTGGCATCGTTACATTGGATTGGCCGTCGCAGTCGCCCGATGCAAACCCTATTGAAAATGTGTGGGCATATATTAAACGGAAGCTTCGTGGAAGACGCACATACACTTTGAAGCAGTTGTCTTACGAAATTCGTCGGATCTGGAGATCCTTGCCACTAGAATACGCCGTCAAATTAGTAGAAAGCATGCCTCGGAGATGCCAGGCAATTATCGAAGCCGGTGGTGACTGGACACATTATTGACGGAATTGCATCATTGTTTGTAATGTGTACAATGTATATATAAATATGAAAGTTTTATCAAATAAATTTTTTTATAAATTAACACGACTACGCTCTTACTTGACAGACTGTAATAATCAAAATTTATTGGGTCACCTTCAAAATAGGCTCCATTTGCTCCGATACATCTATGCCAACGGCACTTCCAATCATCGAAACATTTTTTATTGGCGCTTGCATATTGTACTCGCACACCCACGTTTTGTCAACAGTTATGATGCATTCCATGAATGCGGGATCGGAATTGGCACGATCCAGCATGTCTGAAGCGACCTGTTCGTGAAACTGTTTTTGAAGAAAATTAAGCTCTTTTGAAACAAGTCTTGCGGCCACCTTTCTTATGCCCAAAATATCAATTAAAATCGTATGCGTGGACTCGTGGAATATCTCAAGTTCATGTGCTATCTCTCTCAAGCTGGTATAACGGTTTTCAAGCACCATTTCCTTAATTTTATCGACTTTATCTGCGGTTGAAGCCGTCGATGGGCGTCCAGAACGAGGCAAGTCTTCAACGACTTCACGACCCTCCTTGAAGGCTTTGTGCCACTCATACGTACGGGTTTTCGATAGTGCTTCATCATCAAAAGCTTTTTGCAACATTTTCAATGTATTGGCACACGAAATTTCATTCGCAACACAAAATTTTAGACAAATTCTTTGTTCGACGTAATCACCCATTGTAAAAAATCTGCACGCACTATTGACATCGACTGACTTAACCAGCTACTGTAAACACACTCGTTGACAGATTTCGCTCAAATTCGGCATAGTCATTGAGGACAGTTGTACCAACCTAGAAAAAGAAATTTTACCTGCCTAAATTGCCCCGCCAGATTTAAATCGACAATTCCCGGTACTTTTTTGACAGAATGTATATGTGTGTTTGCGTGCGTGCGTACGCGCGTGTGTGTCTGTGTGTGTGTGTGTGTGTATTCAAGTATATAGTGTTGCAACCTTTCTAGTGCTCCATTATTCTCAGCAATAAAGAAAGCCGAAAAAGAAGAACCCATTAAATGTATGAATATCCATCTTCATGAGCAAGGAGCTTCGGCAAGAATACTAAGCATTATATAATTTAATCATGAAGAAAATACCATGCTAGATCGTAAGATTCTATTCCGAACACACGTACCAACATTACCTTCCAAGCCCCATGGGCCCAGCCTAGCCTAGGTGTAACGAAAGACAAACTTTTCAACGATTTTAAAATATTTTGATTTCTAAATTATATTAACCCTTTGACTACGGCACACTTTGTTACGCACCGAACGTACTATACGGCAGGGATTGTGTTACGATGTGCGCCGACAACGGCGAATTTTTGGTTTAAAATGCATTTTTGTGAAAACATATTTCAATAATCAGAAAACTGAATTTTACTACATTAAAAGAATATTATTAATTTTCTTGAACCTGACCTAGAATAAATATCTAATAATCAATGTCTACGAGGCCTGGCTATTGAATAACGAGACTGGTTACGAAAAAGGGTTTTATTATAAAAATTATTCTACATTCGAATGCTCCCCTTCAATATACTTCCTTTCCCTCGCTACACACCTTTTTATACGTTTTTTCCATTGATCGAAGCAGTGCTGGAAGTCTTCTTTGGTGAGGGCCTTTAGGAGCTCTGCCGTTTTTTGCTTCACCGCTTCCATCGACTCAAATCGGGTCCCTTTCAAAGCAGATTTTATCTTCGGAAACAAAAAAAAGTCGCACGGTACCAAATCTGGCGAGTACGGCGCGTGTTTGAGCACTGGAGTGCGCTTACCGGCCAAATACTGCTTCACAGATAGCGCGTTAAGGGCAGGTGCGGTGTCCTGGTGCGAAATCCACAAGTTGTTCTTCCACAACTCGGGCCGTTTCTTACAAACTCGTTCTCGCAGTGTTGCCAAAACTGACAAATAGTAAGTCTGGTTGACAGTCTGACCCTCTGGAACCCATTCAGTCATCACGATACCGTTAATGTCGAAAAAAACGATTAACATTGCCTTGAATTTGGTCGGTCATCTTCAGTGCTCACTCGGCCTTCACTGAAGCGCTTACAACACTCAAAAATATGCGCACGAGATAGAGAATTGTCCCTATAGGCCTCTAGCAACAATTTACAGCACTTAGTCAGATTTTTTTTTAATTAACAAGAAATTTGAGATTGATACGTTGCTCCTATTTTTCGTCACACATGGTTTTCAGCACGAGAAAAAAACACGTTCGTTTCAAACCGCTACTGCAAAAATACAATAATAGTGACGAGAACGTGTTTTGGTACATGCATGAACAAGATATCTAGATACCCAACGCACTACTCGTTTTTTTCTCCACCCCACTACGGCGCCCTTTAGGCGCGCAGTCTCGTTATTTAATAGCCAGACCTCGTGAATAACAAATAAAGATGCCCTCCGTGTCAGAACGCTGCACTGCGTCAAGCACCTATAGCCGCCCTCCGTGTCATAAAGCCAAACTGCGCTAGGCGCCTAAAGGCGCTCTCAGTATCACAAACGCAAAATCTCTAAGCGCCTGTAGGCGCTCACGGTAGCAAAGGGGTTAGGATTATTAGGAATTAACGGGATCGACTAATTTGCAGCTATACACAATATATCATTGCGAAAGATGCTGCTGCGATAACCTCCAAAAATCTTTAGGGTCGAACAAGAAAAAAATCAAGGACACTACTTTTAGGAAGCAATATCAGAAAAAAATTATTAGAACAGGACAAGGAAGCCACGAAGAAAAAAAAGGTCGGGTGGTCGAAAGAATCTAGTCAAGTTAATCATTTTCATTTATAGAGTCTAGCTTCAAGAAGGCTTTAATATTTAGATAACCATCCTGTAGGCAAATTGTAATTCTAAGGTATACTTTATATACCTTTTCATTACAGAAATATTTTATTGTTAGTTTTTAAATTGTAAGCGAGTAAAATCTCGGGTAACAGCTAGTTTCGTTACAAAGAATAGTGTAGCTTTTCAATACTTCACGTGCTGGATGTAATTGAGGAAAATGAACGCTTGCAGTACGAAAAAAGAGGTATCGATGTAGCATTTTTCAACTATACTATCATACTACATGTCACTCCAGGAAAAAGAAAGTAAGTTACTAGTAATGTTGAACTGAATATAAAAAAGGAATGTATCACATATAAAACTAAGAAGATTAAGAATATAATATTGGAAGTACAAATTAGTTCGGTTCATTTTCAAAAGATGGTTTTGGCTTTTATGAATATTTAATAGTAAATGCTGAAGTCAGTAGTTTTAGAGAGCTTAGACATCTGTCAATAATATTCAGTTTATACAGCTACAAGTTTCATAAAAAAATTTTGTTTTTAACTGTGTTGAATATGCCTAATTTTGTGTTAACTAGGCAGCATTTGCGGGAGGTTTTAGTTTTCTGTTTTAATTGGAAGAAAGGTGCAGCTAAAGTGCATCGAATGCTTGTGGAAGTTTATGGTGACAATGCTTTAAATGATAAATCTTGTAGGGAATGGTTTCAACGGTTTAAGAATGGAGATTTCAGCGTTAAAGACAAGCCTTGCTCTGAACAGCCAAAAAAATTCGAAGACAAAAAGTTGGAGGCATTATTTGATAAAGATCCGAGCGAAATGCAAGAGGAGCTTGCAGAATTAACAAGCAGTTTCTGTACAATTGAAATCCATGGGAATGATTCAAAAGCAAAGCTATTGGGTGCCTTATGAACTGAAACCGAGAGACATTGACTGGCAATTTTTTTTGTTGCAAGCAGCTGATTCAAAGACAACAAAGAAAGGGTTTTTTACATAGAATTGTTACTGGGGATGGAAAATAGATATTCTATGATAACCCAAAGAAGACAAAATACTATGCTTTACCCAATCAATCGTTGCTATCGACCTCAACATCAACAACAAAGCCGAATATTTATGGTTCGAAGATCATGTTGTGTATCTGGTGAGATCAAATGGGTGTTGTGAACTATGAGCTGCTACAACCTTGCAATATCATAACGGCCGATCGGTATAGGCTGCAATTGATTCGTTTGAGCCGTGGATTATGAGAAAAACGGTCGGAATACAAGGAAAAGCATGACAAAGTTATTTTTCTGAATAACAACACTTGGCTTCATGTTGTATAAGTCGTGAAAAAATATTTGAAAACGCTCAAGTGGGATATTTTTCCTCACTTGCCATATTTTCCGGACATTTCCCCTTCTGATGACTGGTTGTTCCGAGGGATGCAGCACGATCTGGCAGGTCATCGGTTCACATCTTTCGCAGAAATCGAAAATTGGTTCCTAACTTGGATCACGTCAAAAGACAAGACATTTTTTCGAGATGGATTCCGGAAATTACTTGAGAGGTGGGAAAAAGTAGTAACTAGCAAAGGACAATACTTTGATTTATCTTTCAATTCTTTTTATTTTAAAATAAATGCATTTTTAACCGTAAAAAGGCGGACCGAATTAATTTGTACTCTCAATACATATGAATGAGATAAGGATTTTACACTATATCAAGTTTTGTGACTGCTTGCAAATTTCACTGCACGAGCACTGTGTGAGCACAAGGCGACTATTTGGTACTCAATATGTAAAATGGGTTTAATTAAGGAAAGTCAAGTTTTAAAAATGCTGAATATTTAAAGTGAAGGGGAGTTAGATTTACAATTTAAAAATATGGTAGCGCGTAAGAAGTTGAAAATTAACTTTGGGCTATTACTAACTCAAAATATTAGAAAGTATAATAAATGTTTTATTTTAATAGAATTATTATTACAAGCTAAGCCTACAATATACGAAGACAGAGAAATTGAAAAGAGACTTAAGTCAGAATAGTAAAGCCATTGGTTGAAAAGCCTGTGTTGTAAAAGAATGTCGTCGGATTAAAAAGCCATAAATAGAGTCATAAATTAAAAAACAAATCGTGACATCAAATGCCATGTAATAGCCTATTATACTCTCCTGGAACTTCAATTTTTGCAGCTTCATAAGAGTTGATTAAATTGAAGTTTATCAAGTTTTAAGTTCTTCATCCCCACGACAAAGCCGGTAGGCAGAAGGCGGTAAAGTTGTGGGTTGCAGTAGCAGGAAATTCTGTGAATTTTTAAAGTTAAGCGAATTTTTGAAGATTTATGACTCAAACAAATAATCAGTCTGAGTCTCCCCACCTCCCTCTAAAAGTAATAAGACGATTTTAAAAATCATCGCAAGGTAGAACAAAGAGCTGAACACTTAAAGCTGGAGAGTTATATCTTTAGCAAAAAATAAGAGCAGAAACGGCAAATACCTAACAATCTTAAAAGGAAGTAGCAAGCTTTGACTTAATGACCTAAAGGTGTGTTACAGTTAAGAAAAAAGGAGATTGAAACACAGTAACTGCGGTTAGTACAAATTAATTTGCTCCGCTGTAGAGCAGCCTTACAATGCAGACAGTACACTGCGCTTCTAAGAGAAAAACTGGGAAACTAAATACTAATCCACGTTTCGATGATACCGGTATAGAGAAACATTGAAAATCTTATTAAAAAGCTAAAAGATGCACTAAGGGAGGTTTTCTTGAAAACATATCCCATAAGACAGCCGCAAAAAAACAAAACCTCAATAGAATACGAAACTGAAAAATTTATTACAGATAACAAAAAGACTTCTTGGCATATCTAAAAGATAGGAAAACAAAGCAAAGCTGGAAAAGATAAAAATTCAGTCTTAGAGAGTATAGAGAGAGGATAAGAAAAGCAAAGTGGCCATCTATAAAGAGTTTTAGAAAGTCTTCAGAGAACATCAACGAAGCATGCAGATTTAGAAAAGTGCTTAAAAAGGAACTATTGGTCCTAAAGACCATTAGAAAACAGAAGGTGTCGTGAAATCATGTTAAAACCAGCATGGAAATCTTAGAGCTGTTTAAGAACACGCATTTCTCAGGGTACTACGAAGGAGAATTAAACTGTGAAACTACGCAAAAAGAGACATAGTATGCTTATTTAAAAGAAAAATCTGCGGAGAATGCACTACACAAGATTTTAAGAACATTAGAAAAGGGCGTACAAGAAAAGGAACCCCCTAGATGCATTCCTGGACATAGAAGGCGCCTTCAACAACGTTAGCACAGAATCGATAGAAGGAGTATTGACCGAGTCTGGGGTTGTTAAAACAACCATAAACTAGTTGATAAATACGTTAAGAAGCGGAACTATCGGCGCAGAAATAGGGCAAATGGGAGCTCTATAACAAGAAAAACACCCAGAAGCTTACGACAAGAAAGTAATACACTACTAATCACCACTCCTGTGATTAGTAGTGATCAATAGAATCTTCAAATCTCAGAAGGTACATAAAAAGATTCACATACTGATCACAGGAAAAGATTCAGCATAGCAATCGAACTATACTTATGGTCTCTGGACACAACTTTGAAAAAAGAATTGATAAGAATATACCGACGAAGGAGGACTAAAAATAGTTCTTGATAATAAATGAGGAGTCACAGTTTATACCAACGGGTCAAAAATACCGAAAGGAGCCGTCGTCTACTCTGAAAAGCTAAAAATTAGAGTCTTACAGACTGAGATAGGGATAAGTGCAATATTTTACCGGCAGAAATTCTGAGAATAGAAAAGCCGCTCAACTGTTAGATTCAATCTATAAAGTATACTCACAAAGATGAATATCTTAAGACAGTAAAGCGGCTTTAGCATTCAAATCAACAAGATCAAAGACTCTAATAAACTACCTTGAGGCATTGTCATAGATCCGCAATAGCGATGTCAGAATCTGCTGAGTCCCTGAGCACTTGAATGTTGAAATATGATGGACGAGCTGACAAAGATCGGTGTGGAAAAAGACAGTGTCATGGCATGGGATTATCTACTATGACGATTAGCATGATAAAGACAGCTTTAGGAAGAGCTACCGAAGACCTATAAAACAAAACATGAGAAACAAGAAATGACTTCCATTTTAAGAGTTTGGCCAGAGAAAAGGAGTAATAAAGACGCTACTAAATCATAACAAAACCTTACTTAACTCAATTGCAGGAGTAATTACAGGACACTGTTTGGTCGAAGCCTGCCTAGAGGAGTTGCATAAGCAGTAGGACAAACACCTGCATGGTGTTCGCCTTTAACATGGCGAAACAGAGCTCCGTCGGTGCAAGCCTGGCGATGCTTAACTTCGGTCGTCAGCCTGCCTCACTAAAGAGCAAAGCAAGAAAGTATCGAAAGACTTCCTCTCAAGCACAGCAAGAGAAGGCAGTGCTGAACTAGGTAGGTGCGTGAAGAAGCTACCAGAACTTTACACGTGCTCCTTCGGGACGATGGCTAACGAGCAGAAGCGGCAGGTACGCTGCTATGACTCGCGTCGCCGAGAAGTATCGTTCGCCCCGGGTGACCTGGTGTAGAACAGGGACAAGACGCTGTATCTTACAGTATAGCGGGCGAGCTAGCTCCCAAGTGTACTGGGTGCTATGCGGTCAGCAATACCTACGAGCTACTGGATGGAGACGAGTGCACTGTTTGTTCAGTAAACGTCAACCAATTAAGGCAGCATGTAGCTGTCAAACCATCACCAACAAAAGAGGACGAAGGCATGACAAGCCGTACTTTCGACGTGGCGGTGCCTCTACTAACGAGCAAACAAGAAGTAGGCTCGATCCACAGCAAAGGACCATCGCAGAGCGAAAGCGCGGCCGTTGCGTCAGCCGAGGTTTGCAAGGCTGACCTTGTAAAACGGTATGTGTTGAGAGACGTTCCGCAGAAAATGTAAAGGAGCCACCGTCAGGAGAAACATGCTCTAATCCCATCGAGAGCGTAAAGCACGGCTCAGGGAAGCTCCCAGGCACGAAGAAGGAGAAGGGCATGTGCAAGTGCGTTTTGACCTCGCTGCGGATAACGCGCACAAACTCCGAAACATCGCTCAGCGACCCCAGCTAACACTTCCTCGTCATTTCTTTTACAGTGGCACCTAAGAACGATGGAGACGCAGCAAAAGACGCGTTAGTAATCACGATAGCGCAGCTGCGCAAAATGACGATTAGCAAGGAGACTGACTAGATCATCGTCGACATGCTCTGGATTATCGAAGGGTTCGTCGGCCCTGCACCAGATCTGGAGCAGGACAAAGAGCCATCCACTATCGTCATTGAGAAGGAAGAGGACGCACCTTTATAAGAAAGGACGTGTGTAGGAATTTATCCTTATGTGACTCCCAACAAGGGGTGGCATTAGTCAGAAACCCTAAATGCTATTTTGCCCGCACCTAAGGCCTAGAAGGACCCTAGGAGCTGACCCACGAGGCCAAAGAGAATGCGCGGTAAGACTCCACGCGTCTCCCCACAACCTACGAAAAAATAACCAGCCGAAGATGCACGCGGCACAAAACTGCACGTCTCTCATCCACCACCGCCTGCAGGCTCAAACGCAGAGTGGTAAGTCACATCGTAGCGCAGGTGCACGTAGAAGGTGGCTCGATGCCACGTGGAGGCTAACAAAGATCTCTAAAGGCTAATTAACGCGTTAGACGTCATTCTGATCCTCTGCGCCTAGAGGAAGGGCTTCGCGGCGAAGAACCCTATCTATAAGCACCGCTGCCAGCGTCGAGAGCCACTCCGGCAGAAAGAGGAGAAGCACAGCCGTTGGACAGAGGCGGCGGCGTAGCACGCTCGACAAGAGCAGGAAGCGACGGTAGCGAGTCAGAAAGGAGAAGCTCCATCGACTCAATCAAGAAATGAAGCGGGAGGCCAACGCGATATCAAGCGGGTGCATGTGGCTAAAGCGCAGAAGGCAGGAAGGTTAAAAGAAGCGCGCTGCACCAAGGCGATGACGTCTCTGTGCTTTATATGAGAGCGCAAGGGCATCAAGAAGAGCCGCCAGTGTCTGCGCTTCCATAAGCGCCAGAAGCTTAAGGAGCCCTGGTAGTAAAAAGTCAGGGCCTTCTACCGACGAGGAGCTCTGGCACCAAGAGCCAGGGCCTCCATCCTGTAGTGAGGGCGGCCCGATAAATACTTAGCCTACAAAAGAAAAACGAAAATTTTGAGAAAGTGGCGATTGAATTTACAGCATAGTCTCTTCTTAGCTCGATAAGCTTAACCCAGCGATGCTCAAACTCCTTTAACCCGTCTGAAACATACGTTTTCTCGAGATCTGCAAAGTAGGTGTCCATGATGGCGATGACTTCCTCATTTGACTCAAATTTTTGCCCGGTGAGTGACTTTTTCAAGTTTGCAAACAAAAAGAAGTCGCATGGGGCCAAGTCTAAAGAATATGGTGAATGGGGTAGCAGTTCGTAGCCAAATTCGACCAATTTGGCCGTGGCGATGGCGGAGTTGTGAGATAGTGCGTTGTCATGGTGGAAGAGCACTTTTTTCTTCTCCAAATGGGGCCTTTTTTTTTGCGATTCGGCGTCGAATTGGCGCCATAATTCGGCATAGTACAGCTCTGCAAATGCTTTGCTTTTCTCCAGATAGTCGATGCAGATCGCACCTTGTGAATCCCAGAAAACAATGGCCATCACCTTTCCAGCCGATAGGACAGTCTTCGCCTTCTTCGGAACACGTTCGCCAAGTAAAGTCCACTGTTTCGACTGTTCCTTGGTCTCTGGTGTATACCAGTGGACCCATGTTTCGTCGACGGTCACGAAATGACGCAGAAACTCCTTTGGATTGCGCTTAATCAGCGTCAAACACTGTTCTAAAGTGGTCTCACGGTTGCGCTTGTTGCCCGGAGTGAGCAAACGTGGCACTCATCGCGCCGGCAGCTTTCTCATGCCCAAAGTTGCATGCAGGATATAACCCACGCGGTCTTTTGAGATGCCTATTCTCACAGGTATCTCGCGCACCTTCAATCGGCTGTCTGTCAATTCGAGATCGTGGATTTTTGTCACGTTATCCTCCGTGGTAGCCGCTTTCCGGGAATCTAGGCATGGCTCATCAAAACCGACTTGCGACCACGTTGAAACTCGTTAAACCAATTTTCCACGGTCGCCATCGCAGAAGCACAGTAATCATACACAGCATCCAAGCGCTCTTCGATTTCGTTGGGCAATTTTCTTTCTGAAAGCAAGAATCGTAACACCGACCGATATTTCTTTTTCTCCATTTTTCTAAAATTCGCGAGCACCCTCGCTTTCACACGCGGTCCAAACAAAACTACGAGTCCGATTCGCTGAAATTTTGACAGTAGCCATGAGGCTAAGTACTTATCGGACCGACCTTGTACCTGCGTAGTTATTATTAAATATTTTAATTTTTTTGGAAAACCGATTTCATCATAAGGTTACCTTTTCTCAACCCAAATCCTGATCAAGCAATTGGAGTAGCTGCCAATCGAGGCTTAGCAGCAACAGCGGGGGGAGTGTGACAGTAAAGTGCAGCGAAAAACATTTTTTTTTCAGATCGAATCGTAATTGAGCGGAAAACTTACCCACTTATAACAGTATTTTGTGTGAAAACCCCAATCTAATTAGACGATATCTTCTGTTCTGAACCTTACCTCAAAGTTTCGACTTTTCAGTAAAAAGGCAAATTGGTAGAAAATGCAGTAAATTAATTTGTATAATATATGAATTATAATCAACTTCATTTGTAATATTAAGATTCTCTTTATTCCAGTGCAAATTAAATATAGCCATTTGCTTATACGTATACATTGTACACAACGCTCATATTCATTCTGTAGCAAGTCTGCATTTACTATTTCCACATGGGTAAGTATCAGCATTTGGTACATCGCTCACGTTATCTTCTGTGATCGTCGTTTTCTCTGGCGCTACAATATTATCGTAATATTATCAGTCATATCCATACAATAATTATCGTACATAAATCTCATCGCTATAATATTTTAATACAATATTTCGTATTATCGTCGGTCTTATCCACACACACACCTGTGAATTAAAAAGTTCTTCGTTGATTGCTACACATCTAGTAGGGCAATTAACTTTTAGCATGCCCTTCTCTAAGTTTAGTTTAAGGCAGAAGTATCCAGTATTTGACGGTCCCCCAGCAGATCTTGGAGGCCATCAGCTTCCATGTTTCAAGGATGTCATTCTGTGCTGTATAGACGAAAGGCGTTGCAAGGGTCAGAAAAGTGGGAGAAAAAGAGAGCCACCGTTTGCAGACCGCAAAATCAGTCACACTTTAACTCGAAAATATTCATATAAGAGCTTCTATTCCAACAGTATCGCATACAAGAGTTATACAAAAGATAAAAACATACCACAGCAACTACATCAAACTTAAAAGTGAACTTAGACACATTCAAAGATGCCCCGGGTTGGCACAAAAAAGGGATTAATTTAGGTTAGAGGCAGAGAAGCTTCTTGACATAACTTTTTGCAAATGTGCTCCTTTCTCTGCTTGCAAATTTCCTAAGGAGACAAAGGTTCCTTTGATTGAACAACCGTTCCTCCTTGATCAGTGCAATAATAGAGTGGGCCGCATCGTCGGTGTTGACGTTGTTGAAACACAGAAACTCGTGAAAAGACAAGAGCGCAAAGTGAAATTACAAAGACAAGAAAAAAAACTTGATCAGGAGGTACCTACTTGTTCTAAGTATTTAGTAACTAAATTCCAATGCTCCTCTGATGATGAGAGTGCTGATGAGCAGGAAGATGATGAGTTTAAGGCACCTCGGGGGGTTAGGAAGTCTCAGTCTTAACAGATGAGAGTTAAATTGACTAAAACGACCTTGGCAGCACAAAAGTTTGTTATTAGCAACATAGCTACAGCTCTAATTGTTACCTCCATCTTTAACCCCTTGGCTACTTTGGGCGCCTATAGGCGCTTAGAAATTTTGCGTTTATGATACTGAGAACGCCTTTACGCGCCCGGTGCATAATTTTTGTTATTTGTTATTAAGACATTGATTATTAGATATTTATGCTAGGTCAGGTTCATGAAAATAAATAATATTGTTTTAATGTAGTAAAATTCAGTTTTTGGATTATTGAAATATGTTTTGACAAAAATGCATCCCTACCCGGGAATTCGCCGTTCTCGGCGCACATCGTAACACAATTCCTGCCGTATGTTACGATCAGTGCGTAACAAAGTGTGCCGTAGTCAAAGAAGTATAGACGTAGGGTTGATTGCGGAAGATAAGTCTTCTCTCGTGACAGATCCAAGTAAAGTCTGGCGTGAAAAACAGAGAGTAGGTAAAGAATTGCAGCAGAAGTCACAAAGCACAGGTCCTATTTTTTGTATTTACTTCGGTGGACGTAAAGACGATACTTTGGCTCAAGTAAAGGAGAGTGCAAAATATTATCGTAGGACGATAGAAGGGAAACACATTTCCTTAGTGGCTGAACCAGGGTCAAGATAACACATCGTTCAATAAATCCCGAGACTAACAACGAAAACAACATTTTTTTTCTAAAATCATTTTTATTCATCAATATAATCTCCTTTTAAAGTGATACAATCTTTCCAACGCCTTTCCAACATTTCTATAGCATGTTTATAGAAGGATTTATCCTTCGCTTCAAAATAGGCTTCAGTTTCAGCAATAACCTCTTCATTCGAGCCAAAATTTTTTCCCTGGAGCATTTTTTTGAGATCAGCAAAGAGCCAGTAGTCGCTGGGGGCCAAATCTGGCAAATACGGGGGGTGGACAAGCGAATCAAAGCCCAATTCGTTCAATTTTGCCATTGTTTTCATGGACTTGTGGCATGGTGCATTGTCTTGGTGAAAAAGGATTTTTTTCTTCTTTATGTGCGGTCGTTTTGCTGCGATCTCCTACTTCAAACGTACAAACAAGTCAATATAATAATCACTGTTGATCGATTTACCTTTTTCCAGGTAGTCAATAAAAATCACACCATGTGTATCCCGAAAAGCAGACGCCATGACTTTGCCAGCAGACTGCTGCGTTTTTGGACGCTTTGGGCGGCTATCGCCAGCCGTGCGCCACTCAGATGATTGCCGATTCAACTCCGGAGTGAAATGATGTATCCATGTTTTATCCATGGTCACGTATCGACGCAGGAAATTCTTTATATTGCGAGTAAATAGCGATAAACAGCTCTCTAAATCGTCGACTCGTTGCTGTTTTTGTTCCACTGAAAGCAATCGCGGCACCCACTTGGAAAAAACCTTTTTCATGCTCAATTTTTCATAAAGGATTGTAAATACGCTTCTAGATTATATCTGTGTCATTTCTGCAATCTCACGGACCTTCACTTTGCGATTTTTCATTACAATTTTTAACACTTCACTCACATTTTCCTGTGTAACGGCTTCCAATGGCCTACTCAAAGGTTCCGCATCGTTTGTGTCCGTACGACCACGTTTAAACTCAGCATACCAACGACAAATCGTTGGTTTGGATGAAAAGGAGTCCGGGTAATGTTTTTCAAGCCATCGCTGGGCTTCTACGCTGTTTTCACCCATTATAAAACAATGTTTTATCAACACGCGAAACTCGCTTTTTTCCATTTTTCAAACAAACTACAAAGTGACTTTACTCTAACCTCGATAACTCTGCTGTCTGTGATCCGATCAACGTGAAATTTTTACACGTTTCATGTAAAGGTTCCCACCCAATGGAAACGTGGCCAGTTTGGTACTACTAGCACCATCTCGGAATGAGTCTCGGGACTTATTGAACGATGTGTTATATTAGTCACGTGGTTCCCAAATCAGGTTCCGAGGAGGATATAACCGATGCCATTGACGAACATATCACAAATAAAACTATTGATAGTTTCAGAAACGTAAAAGTTGTTGGTGCTGATGGAACTAATGTGAATTCTGGCTGGAGTAGTGGAATAATACGTTTACTTGATAAGCCACTCCAATAGATTGTGTGTTTACTATATTTTAACAAACTTTCCTTTCGTAGCCTGTTCCAGCATGTAGATGAGGTTTCAGTTAGTCCAATTTCATTTACAGGACCTATAGGCTCTAAACTCAATGATTGTGAAAAGCTTCCGATAGTGAATTTTAGAGCATTCTTTGTTTATTGTGACTTACCCGACACCTCAGATCTTAGCACTGATCAAAAGTATCTGTATAAAATATCACGGGCTGTTATATCTAGTCACTGACCCGATGGTCTCCAGGCTCAAGATCCTGGTCGTCTTTACAAGGCTAGATAGCTCACCTGTGCAAACTGAATATAAAGGCTCTACATTGCAACAAAGACCCACTCAACAATCGAAGAACCTAGTCAAATACATTCTCACTGTATATTTACTAATGTGGTTTTCAATAAAATTTCAGAGATCAATCAAGGACGGCTCCCAACACCTTTTTGAGACCATAAGAAAAACGAGATGCTTACCTGCTCGTTATCGTGAAGTTGTTAATTTTTGCATTCAGCTCTCCCCGGATTATAAGGCTGACTGGGAGTTCTCAAAAATTCCGTCCTATACCGTCACTGTTGAGAGAATGGTGCAACGAGTAACACAGGCATCAGCAACGGTATGTGGTGCAGATTCGCGAGACGGTCACATTGGAGGTGTGCTGAGGTCAAGGGAGAATATTCCCCAGTTTTTCACGAAAAATGAATACATTGAAACAATATCAGAAACGAATAAAGGAAGTGATCTTGGGTAAAAAATAGAAGTCCAGCATATGGTTAGTTGGTTGTGTTGGGCTTGAGTGGAACCCCTTGGGCAGACACCTCCTCGTGGTGGGTTTTAAGTCAGTAAAAACTGAGCGAAGATTTGCACGAATATATCTTGCGACAGCTAACAAATAACACATAACGTTGCATATTTTAACAACATTTCCCTGGCATTTCACAGTACAATAGACTACTTAATGACGATTTCGAGCATAAAAACGTGCTTTAACACGCATTTGTACGTGTCACTAAAATTCTGAAGGGGAACCTATCAATATCTTTCATTCATCACAATTTGCTATCTTTTACTAAAAAACCGAAACTTTGTGGTGAAGTTCAGAACAGAGGATATAATCTGATAGGCTTAGGGTTTTGCATACAAATTACTGTTAAAGGTGGGCAAGTTTTTCGCATTATAACGACTCGGCCTGAAAAAAAATTGTTTTGCTCTACAACCTAGTATGACAGTTGGCCCTGAAGGCTTAGGTCACCAGCCAAACGGTAAATATGCGAGTTCGCGGCACAACTACATGCAAAGCTATCAATTACCGAATCAATAGCGGAGTGCGCTAAATTGATATAAGCGACGAGAGAAAGGAAAGGTGTGGAGCTTCTTCTCGTTTTCTACCTTATCTAGAACGCTCGTGAGAAACAAAGAGGATCCATTATTTTAGAGAAAGTTAGGTTTTGATGCTGTCAGTCTAATAGTAAGTGGCCACTTGTCCGCGTGCATGTTTTACATGCGAGTAGTCCCTTGGTTGGCCGTGAGAGGTCGCGACTGACCAAGTGACCAGTCTGCGAGCGTGAAGGCTAGTTCACAAGTCTTGCTACATAAATATAGCAAGGCAAGTGACGCACACGCATGTGCAGTGGGTGTGCCGCGTCGATTAATTATGTGACGTTATTTTTTGAACTTAAACATTGATTGTGTATAACGGGTGCGCATTTCAGTTTTTTTCTCCCTCTCTTACATCTCATTCCCGAATACCGCCGCTTTCGCGGGCGTGTCAATCATGACACGAATACTGACTAGCCAATCATGGCGGAGAGTATAGCTTACTCCGGGTCTTAGAGTAAGGCCCCACACGAAAAAGAAGTAGGATTCGAGAAGGATGTAAACGAATCGACACTACATGAAAATGCCATTCTGCCAAGGCCGCATTAAGGGAGTTCTGTCTGATGCAGTGGGTACGTGGGTAGAAGAGTTTCGCACGTGCACCCAACATCCAATAATAATCCCGTTACAATGACTACTAATTAGGAATTTTTAGGTTTACCGATGTAATTATAAAGTTTAAATTAACGAAATATTTTTATTTATATATCAAGACGTATTCAAGTTACGCTAAAATATGATCTATATTTTATTTTTTATTTTTTCTCTTAGAATTATTTTTTAAACTATACGTAAAGATCTCTTAGAATAATTTATTTAAGCTAGGCTTATAATTAAAACGCACTTTCATGTACATTTACTAGCTACTACTGTATCTAAAATAGGACAGATAATATAAAAGCCCATTTGCATGCCATACAGTTTTAAATAATAATAATTCATAATACACTTATTGTTAATAATTTTTATTCGACTTATTAAATATAAGTACATATTGGAAAAGCTGTTAAATATAATTTTTTTAAATACAAATTTACATCTTCTCGCAAACTTTTAACTTTATAAGATAATCTTAAGATGACAGGGTAAGTTGCAAGGTAAATTTTAAATTATTAATAAATTCCATTATACCTGAAACAAAGAAACATTTAGTTTAAATTAGCATTCCTAAACCTTTTTTGATTAAACCTATAAGATTTATTCAGTCACTATATACATTAATTTTAGTATTATTTAGTAATATAAATATCAAGTACGTTTTACTTATCAGAAAAATGACTTTAAGTACATAGATTATTAATCCAAATTGCAAAGAAATGTCCTTATATAATTTGTTAAAATTAATAAATTCACTGCTACAAGACCTTAAATTTATGTAAATTAATGCAGTGAACAATAATTAGACCTATGGTTAAGATAATAACATCAAGTTAATTTTTATAATTCTGAATGATCTCATAGTATAAAAGTAAGGGGAAATTCGCCTTCGAAATTGGAAAAAAAAACTCTTCTTAAGAATTTTATAATGAAAAAACTATTATATTTATTGACAAAATTTCTTTTGGAAATTGTTAAACAGTCTCTAAAGAATATAGAAAAATTTTTTTTTTTCATTTTTAGTTTCCCTTGGCTGCTGTATACGGCGTCATCCAAAATTTACTTTTCAAACGGTAGGACATATTGTGGACCTGCTGTAACAAATTTTTAAAAAATTCGAAATAGATTCTCTTTTTGAGACTCAAAACTATACAATAAGCCTCTAAAACTCATACTTTTTTATATTTTGAAGTTTTTGTATGTATACAGTCTGTCAAGTAAGGGCATGGTCGACTTTACCTAAAGGTAATAAAAGATTTCGCTCTAATTCTTTCCTGAGCCGATAGAAAAAGCTTTGTCCTTGATGCATTGTCAACAAAAATTCAGTTGACGTTGATATTTTAAAAAAAAATCACGTTGAACGCCATGAGTACTAAGTACGCGTCACGCTATGAGGCTGTTTTCTTTTGCATCCACCTGAAAGGTCCTAAAATGTCGCAATCAGCGGCTGCTAAATATATGAGAAAGTCAAAGGCATTTGTACAGAAGTGAAAACAGCGATATAAAGTGGCTAAAAATGTCGATGATTTACCAGAACGTGGCTCGATAGGAAAAGTGAACAAAAAAGATGAAAAAAAAATAGTGAATCTGTTTTTGCGGAATCCTGCTTTAACACTGCGGCAAGGACAAGCAAAATTAATGGCAAAAGGTTTAGATATATCCTACAAAACTATCCGAACCCAGCTTCGTACTTATCATCTGAAATGGCGCAACACAATGAAGAAGCCTCTGTTGACTGAAAAACATGTGACAAAGCGACTCGCTTGGGCGCATGAGAATATTGATAGAGATTTTGAAAATGTCATTTTTACTGATAAATGTTCTATATAGGCCCGTTCTGTCCTTACGCGAGCCTGGTCAACTTCTACCAATAGGCTTGTTCAGCGGACCGCAAAACATGGAATAGAGGTGCATCTTTGGGGCTGCTTCTCAAAGCAGGGATTCAGCACTTTGCACCTCTTTACTGACAACCTAAATGCCGAGAAAATGATAAAAATCTACAAAAAGGCTTTACTGCCATCTGCCAAACGATGGATCATCACAAAAAATAAAGATTGGATTCTGCAGGAGGACAACGATCCTAAACACCGCAGCAATCTCTGTACTCAGTGGAAGACTCAATCTGGCATCGTTACATTGGATTGGCCGTCGCATTTGCCCGATGCAAACCCTATTGAAAATGTGTGGGCATATATTAAACGGAAGCTCCGTGAAAGACGCACATACACTTTGAAGCAGTTGTCTTACGAAATTCGTCAGATCTGGAGATCCTTGCCACTAGAATACGCCGTCAAATTAGTAGAAAGCATGCCTCGGAGATGCCAGGCAATTATTGACGCCGGTGGTGACTAGACACATTATTGACCTAATTGCATCATTGTTTGTAATGTGTACAATGTATATATAAATATGAAAGTTTCATCAAAAAATTTTTTTATAAATTAACACGACCACGCTCTTACTTGACGGACTGTATTTCTGAAAAATGCGAAAAAACGGCCTTTTTTGGTGGTAAGTCACCCCCGTAAAAAAAAAGGGGTGTATATTTTTAAAGTTTCAGATGCTTGTTGTTTACTATTTTTAATAAGTAATCGAATGCTATTTGGTTTTTTTAAAATCAATAGAGTAGATTCGGAGAAAAATGTCCTACTAGTTTGAAAAAGGTAGTTTCGAGAAAAACGCGTTTAAAGTTTTTTTACCATAATTTTATCGAATAAAATATTAAAAGCTTTTTTTTTACCTTCAATCGGCCATTCCTGGTAAATACTAAGGACCCTCGTTATCTAGTAATTGCTGTAAGTGGCTGGCCAAAGCTTTTTTCTTCTTAATGCGACCTTCTTTTGACTGCTCACTGCTCCTCCTATTGGCTTGAGAGATACGGTCTTCGTCAACTTTTTGCGCAAAAGCCGTTGCAGTTTCGCCAATTTTGATGCTCATGAGATCCATAATAGCTAGGTAAGTTCTCGAGCCTTCGTTAAAAATGGATGCTGCGATCCACGCTGCAATTTCAGTCACAAATTTGCCAGAAAACTTGCTTTTCGGAGAAATGTTCCAAATCAAATTGTTGTAACTTTCGTTACTATTTTAAGTATTTTTGCCAAGACATCTTTGCAGCAACTCATCACTACTAAGTGACTTATGAACTGGCAAAATGTAGCCACAAATGCTTAGATCTAGTGGTGGCTTATGGGTAAAAGGCTCATTTCTTTCCTCGCTTTGCAAAAATTAAAGCACAAAATCACATACTGGATAAAGCTGTCCGTAGAAGGTTGCAATTCACTACTTGTTTTTAATTTTTTAGCAGAGAAACTCGGTAAATCAGGATTTTTTTCTGCATTAAACTGATTGCCAGTAAATGTTCTTTTTTTTGTTTTTACGTCTAAAACGAGGAGTACTCCGATTACCTTTGAAATGACCACCAGGTTTAGACATTTTGTACAACTTTTTAGCCAATTTTTAACGAATTTCAAAAAAATAAAACACGTGCTTGCTCAAAGAATAACACAGAGCAACTGCCGAGCAGTATAATATCACATACATGTATACTAAAGATGTTTACACCAAGAGAAGAAGCAGCAGGCGCGCCGCGCTACACGCATTAAAATTTTAGGAGGCAACTTTTGAACGTATATAGAATCGAAATATATAAAAATCTCAAAATCGATTTTTTTAAAATTTCAAAGGCGAATGTCCCCTTAAATCGTACAAAATTAAAGCAAAAACTTATTCCATATATTAATACTACATCCTAAAAAATATTTAGAATATGATGATTTAACCTATTTAACTCGTTGCGATAGTAATTTTGATTATGTTTCTACAGAAAAGTAATATTATTTTACAAAATTCCTTGTGTGATAAAAAATTAAGCATTGTATAACACATCGTTCAATAAGTCCCGAGACTAATTCCGAGATGGTGCTAGTAGTACCAAACTGGCCACGTTTCCATTGGGTGGGAACCTTTACATGAAACGTGTAAAAATTTCACGTTGATCGGATCACAGACAGCAGAGTTATCGAGGTTAGAGTAAAGTCACTTTGTAGTTTGTTTGAAAAATGGAAAAAAGCGAGTTTCGCGTGTTGATAAAACATTGTTTTATAATGGGTGAAAACAGCGTAGAAGCCCAGCGATGGCTTGAAAAACATTACCCGGACTCCTTTTCATCCAAACCAACGATTTGTCGTTGGTATGCTGAGTTTAAACGTGGTCGTACAGACACAAACGATGCGGAACCTTTGAGTAGGCCATTGGAAGCCGTTACACAGGAAAATGTGAGTGAAGTGTTAAAAATTGTAATGAAAAATCGCAAAGTGAAGGTCCGTGAGATTGCAGAAATGACACAGATATAATCTAGAAGCGTATTTACAATCCTTTATGAAAAATTGAGCATGAAAAAGGTTTTTTCCAAGTGGGTGCCGCGATTGCTTTCAGTGGAACAAAAACAGCAACGAGTCGACGATTCAGAGAGCTGTTTATCGCTATTCACTCGCAATAAAAAGGATTTTCTGCGTCGATACGTGACCATGGATGAAACATGGATACATCATTCCACTCCGGAGTCAAATCGGCAATCATCTGAGTGGCGCATGGCTGGCGAAAGCCGCCCAAAGCGTCCAAAAACGCCGCAGTCTGCTGGCAAAGTCATGGTGTCTGTTTTTTGGGATACACATGGCGTGATTTTCATTGACTCCCTGGAAAAAGGTAATTTGATCAACAGTGATTATTATATTGACTTGTTGGTACGTTTAAAGGAGGAGATCGCAGCAAAACGACCGCACATGAAGAAGAAAAAAATCCTTTTTCACCAAGACAATGCACCATGCCACAAGTCCATGAAAACAATAGCAAAATTAAACAAATTGGGCTTTGATTTGCTTCTCTACCCCCCGTATTCGCCAGATTTAGCCCCCAGCGACTACTGGCTCTTCGCTGATCTTAAAAAAATGCTCTAGGGAAAAAAATTTGGCTCGAATGAGGAGGTTATTGCCGAAACTGGAGCCTATTTTGAAGCAAAGGATAAATCCTTCTATAAACATGGTATAGAAATGTTGGAAAGGCGTTGGAAAGATTGTATCACTCTAAAAGGAGATTATATTGATGAATAAAAATGATTTTTGAAAAAAAATGTTGTTTTCGTTGTTAATCTCGGGACTTATTCAACGATGTGTTATAACAAAGAAAAGAGCTTTCTCAGTATTAAACTTTTAATTTCTATCAAGATAAATACATTTTGTCAAAAAAGTACCGGGAATCGTCAATTTAAATCTAACGGGGCAATTTAGGCAGGTAAAATATCTTTTTCTAGGTTGGTACAACTGTCCTTAATGATTTTGCCAAGTTTGAGTGGAATCTGTTAACGAGTGTGTTTACAGTAGCTGGTTAAGCCAGTAGCCTTCAGCTCGCGCACCGCATTCTGTTTTATCACTTTAATCGACTAAAAACGAATGCCACGGAGCGGCAATTTAAGTTTTGGGAAGAGGAATAAGTCACAAGGAGCCAAATCCGACGAATACGGTAGTTGTTTAAGCGTGTTCGTTGAGTTTTTGGCGAGAAAGTCGGTCACAATCGTAGCTCGGTGAGACGGCGCGTTATCGTCGTGCAAAATCCACGAGTTGTTCGCCCAAAATATCAATTAAAATCGTACGTGTGGACTTGTGGGATATCTTAAGTTCATGTGCTATCTCTCTCAAGTTAGTATGACGGTTTTCAAGCACCATTTCCTCAATTTTATCGACGTTATCTGCGGTCGAAGCCGTCGATGGGCGTCCGGAACGAGGCAAGTCTTCGACGACTTCACGACCCTTCTTGAAGGCTTTGTACTACTCATACGTACGGGTTTTTAATAGTGCTTTATCATCAAAAGCTTCTTGCAACATTTTCAATGTATCGGCACACGAAATTTCATTCGCAATACAAAATTTTAGACAAATTCTTTGTTCGACGTAATCACCCATTGTAAAAAATCGGCACGCACTATTGACATCGACTAACTTAACCAGCTACTGTAAACACACTCGTTGACAGATTTCGCTTAAATTCGGCATAGTCATTAAGGACAATTGTACCAACCTAGAAAAAAAAATTTTACCTGCCTAAATTGCCCCGCCCGATTTAAATCGACAATTCCCAGTACTTTTTTGACAGAATGTATAGCATGATTATCCATCAAATTACAAAAAAAAATTATCAAGTTATGCTCTTAAACACTTATTTTTAGATCTTAAGTTAGTTAGTACAATAACTACGCTATAAAAAAGCAGATCTTGGTAAAAGAAACTCGGAAGATATCACTTTTTCAACATATTATAATAAATTAATTAAAAGTACAATTAATTGGTTTACTGGCAACCATTCTTATATGAAAACAAAAGATGCGTGCCAACATGCCCCAGTTTTGTCACAAAAGCTAAAAGAAGCTATGACAGTGTAATGGATGAATTTTCTGCCATCACAGAGAAAAAGAAGAAGCGTAAAAGTTAAGGTAGCGTAAAGAAAAGAGTAGAAGAATGTAAAGAGAACAGATAAGAGAAGCTCCGGGGGATGGGAAAATGTAAAAAAAGCAATAAAAATTAAAAGCGTTCTTCACGCAGTAAGATAACACCAAATGAACCGCGAAATCTGGACTACGTGCCAAGTTTTGACACGAGCCGAGCAGTCGAGGATAGCCAAGACTGAGCGGCGCCGTTACCAATCCCTGCTGTTCCAGCCGCCAGCTGCAACCGACAACCGACGACGTGCCAGACACATACATTCACACGTACACAATAAAAAGGTACTATTATCCTTACATATAGTATATATATGTGTATATACGAAGGTGGTCCAAAAAGTACTAAGCCTCACCGCCCGATGGCGTTACTAACGCAAGAGAAATTCACTATCGTGTAGTACATTCTCGTAGACGACTACTGTCAAAATTTTAGCGAATCGGACTCGCAGTTTCGTTTTGACTGCGTATGGAAGCGAGGGTGTTCGCGGATTTCAGAAAATTGGAGAAAAAGCAATATCGGTCAATGATACGATTATTGTTTTTGGAATGGAAAATTGCGCAACGACATCAAAGAGCGCTTGGATGCTGTGTACAGTAACTCTGCCCCTGCAATAGCGACCGTGAAAAATTGGTTTAACGAGTTTTAACGTAGTCGTACGCCGGTTTTGATGAGCCATGCCTGGGTTCCCGCGAAGCAGCTACCACGGAGGATAATGTAACAAAAATCCACGATCTCGTATTGGCAGACGGCTGATTAAAGGTGCGCAAGATACCTGTGAGAATAGGCATCTCAGAAGACCGCGTGGGTTATATCCTGCATGCAATTTTAGGCATGAGGAAGCTGCCAGCGCGATGAGTGCCGCGTTTGCTCACTCCGGGCAACAAGCGCAAGCGTGAGACCACTTCAGAACAGTGTTTGACGCTGATTAAGCGCAATCCAAAGGAGTTTCTGCGTCATTTCATGACCGTCGACGAAACATGGGTCCGCTGGTACACACCAGAGACGAAGGTACAGTTGAAGCAGTGGACTTCACTTGGCGAACGTGCTCCGAAGAAGGCGAAGACTGTCCTATCGGCTGGAAAGGTGATGGCCACCGTTTTCTGGAATTCACTAGGTGCGATCTGCATCGACTACCTGGAAAAAGGCGAAACAGTTGCAGAGCTCTTCTATGCTAAATTATGGCGCTGATTTGACGCCGAATTGCAGAAAAAAAGGCCCCATTTAGAGAAGAAAGAAGTGCTCTTTCACCATGACAACGCAGCATCTCACAACTTCGCCGTCGCCATGGCCAAATGGGTCGAATTGGGCTACGAACTGCTACCCCATCCACCATATTTTCCAGATTAGGCCCCGTACGACTTCTTTTTGTTTCCAAACTTGAAAAAGTCACTCGCCGGGCAGAAATTTTAGTCAAATGAGGAAGTCATCGCCGCCATGGACACCTACTTTGCAGAACGAGAGAAAACGTATGTTTCCGACGGGTTAAAGGAGTTGGACCATCGCTGGGTCAAGTTTATCGAGCTAAGAGGAGACTATGCTGAGAAATAAATTGCCAGTTTTTCAAAATTTTCGTTTTTCTTTTGTAGGCTAAGTATTTATTGGACAGCCCTTGTACATAGTGTCCAGGTAACTACAGGATGGAGGCGCTGGCTCTTGGTGCCAGGGCCTTTAGTTGGTGGAAGGCCCTGAATTCTCACTACCAGGGCTCCTTAAACTTCTGTGACCCATCCATTGGCAATTGTAATTGATTAGGTTCTTATCCTCACATACATGCGCCTCTTCCTTCTCTCAGGCTCCTGCACCTTGGAGACAATAGCGCAGCACGCTTTGGCTAAAAACTAAGAGACATTTGAGCACATTGTAACATTGCATATTCGATGCGCTCTTTGTTTGCTGTGTGTGTTATCGATTGCATTTTCGGACATAACAGGTATAACATACATATACTAGTTAAAAACTAGTGCTTTGGCCAGGAAAGTTAATTCTTTAAGTCCTGAATAGACGGTTTTTCATTGCAACATGCGACGATTATAATTCCAGGAAAAAAGTCTTGAAAAATTTCTAAGCAAACATATCTGACGTAGAACTAACTCAACCTTCAGAATCTTGGACTAGGTTTTTCGAAAAATGTAACCCTAATAAACTATATGTGATTTTTTCTAAAAAAACATGGATTTCTCGACTAGTTTTTTTCATCATCTCGTTTTTTCATTTGGAAATCAGTTTAAAATTTCTGTTTAGAGTGAAGAAATTGCGTCCTTAAGGTTTGAACTTTAAAATACGCAGATTAAAATTTTGTAAATATACGTAGAAAAATCCAAAATGGCGGTTCAAACAGGAAAAAATTGTCGAAAACTTTAGGAATTTTTTTATTCGAAAATGATGAGCTTTAGAAACAAATATTACGTGACAAAAAGTTTTTATAACAAATCAAATAATACGGTGAAATTTTATTACAATTTTTTTAAAATTTTATTTTTTAAAATCCCAAAATTTTGAGAATATTATGGTATAATTAATTAAGTTTACCTTCCATAGCCGTCAAAAGTCTTTTGCCGTTGCCCTGTTCTTACCACATGGGGGTGTAGTATATGGCGAACCTTCTTTTGTTTTTTTGTCTTCTTACGTTTTTTTTTTTTTTTTGGTTTTTTCTTTTAATGTTGTTTTTTCTTTGATTTTATTTTTTTTTGTATTTTCATTCTGAATAATGTAGTTTATGTGCCTTTTGCATTCTTTGTTTATTTTAACGTTTGGATATAAAATACTTTCTATTTTCTGCCATGAATCGACATAAAATAGAAATAACAAATAAAGGTATCGCAAATCTTACAGATTACTTGTATCCTATTGTTATAATTTTAAAAATTCTTACAATTTTTTTCCGTACTTCTAACCATTGTAAGTGTGACGGAGAGTCCGTCATGAGTCGTCGACGAAGAATGTAATATATACATTCTTGCTTGACTGTCACCGGATTGTCGGTTGAGGAGGAAGCCGTCGACGAACAAGCAGGCTATTCCCGAGGCCCAGCAGCTCTTCTCCGGGGAAGAAGCAGCCGGAGTCAAGGATCGCGGCAAGGAGTAGACCAGCCAGGCGTTCAACGACGAGCGGACGGGTCACCGAGACACCTATCGTAAGTGTCTTCATTTGTCCAATGGTAATAAGAGAGAGAGAGAGAGCAAGGGTGAGTGATGGCGAGTTCGCGTAGTGAGGGTGGCAGGGAATGGCCACTTCCCTGCCCTGGGGAAGCTATAGGCCTCCTTTGGCTGGAGAAACAGTCGCGGGCGGCTAACCTGCATTTTCGGGGTAGAATCTCGTGCATATCCGAGTGTGCGGGAGAGAGACGGCGCAAGCGTGTGCTGCTGTGTGCAAGAGAGAGAGAGAGAGAGAAAGAGCGTAAGAGCATATATTATTAATTAAATAAATTCATTTTTGTGCAAGGCCTACAGGGCGCACGTAGTCATTTCGGCTACGACGTGGTGCCCTCGTCACACATGCTATTCATTTTTTCCTTTTGTGCTTTTAGCGAGATAAAATTCAGCAATAGCTAAAGCTATCTCTTTTGATGCAATTTTTTTGTCGCTGTATGATAAATTATGAATCACAATTGCCTTGGTTATCGATGATTAAATTAGACGAATAAAATTGACCAATTTCATCTATTGGCTCTTATTCATGGCATCAAATTAATACAATACTTATCGTATAGATCGCACTGCCTATGTATTTATTATGCAGTACAAATGCTCTGGGAGAAGGTAAATCATCTTTTCTTTTCGATTCTTTTGAATATGTTTATGCTATTGATATTAGCATTACGCCTACCGCAGTTGAAAGTAGAGAGACTGGCTTTAAATCCATCACAGTAATGTAATTCTAACCGCTTTTTCCTTCATGTTTGACAAAGAATGTACCCTTTATTTTTTTGTCCAATTCATTATCAATATTCACTCTGTTTTTCCTTGTGGTACCAGCTGCTCTAATGCCAAGTGATTGCAAATAAATAAGTAAATCTGAATTACAAAAATAATTATCAGAATATAAATGATACTACGTTATTTTTTTTTAAACAACAGAATGAAGCAGCTTTTGAAGCGTTTGCATCACGACTCGACTTCCTAGGGCACATTTAGATAATTTTGCTTTTTTATTAGATGAATAAATATTCAAGCCCTTGCCATAATAAATATCACAAGTAAACAGATATCCTTCGGCATTACAAATTCCCCACATTTTAATTCTAAAACGTGCAGGCTTGTCTTTCATAAACTGGAGCAAAATGGTTTTTTCGTAAAATTTCACCATCATTTTATCGATAGACAAGGCTGATGAAAAAAATGAAAATTGCAAAGCATAAGAGATACAGAATTCAGTTAAATTATTGCGGTGCGGTGATTATAGCAAAAATGCGCCTGAGGACTTCGACCACTCTTTGTCGAGTATACGAGGGCAGTCCCAAAAGTACTCGACCCGACAAAGAAAACAGTAAACAAATTGCGAAAATGTTTTTTATTTTTCAACATATTTTCCTTTAACTTCGATACGCTTTTCCCAAAGATGTTCAATAGCTTCGATACCCGCTTTATAGTAGGAACCGTCAAGCTCCTCAAAATACCTACTAACTGCAGACTCTACCTCTTCATTGTTGGCAAATCTTTTGCCGCCGAGCCATTTTTTTAAATTTGGAAAAAGAAAATAATCCGAGGGAGCCAGATCTGGCGAATAGGGTGCGTGAGGCAGCAATTCGAACTTCAATTCATTGATTTTAGCGATCGCAATGACGCACGTGTATACTAGTGCGTTGTCGTGATGAAACAACACTTTTTTTTTGTCAGATGGGGCCGTTTTTTCTTGATTTCATCACTCAAACGCTGCAATAAGGCTGCATAATATGCGCCGTTGATGGTTTTTTCTTTTTTGAGATGATCAATAAATATTATTCCACACGCATCCTAGAAAACGGATGCCATGACCTTGCCAGCTGACTGAACTGTCTTTGCTTTCGTTGGAGCCGGTTTTCCCTTTTTAGTTCACTGCTTTGACTGCTCCTTGGTCTCAGGTGTAAAATGATGGACCCATGTTTCGTCCATGGTTATGAATCGACGCGAAAATTCGGCTTTATTGCTGCGAAACATTGTCAAACACTCGATGGAAACATCCTCACGTTGCTTTTTGTGCTCCATTGTGAGCGAACGCGGTACCCATCTTGCGCACAGCTTTCTCATGTCCAAATTTTCGGTCAAAATGTGATGCACAGCACTTTTTGAAATGCCTGCCATGTCTGCTATCTCGCGCACTTTTAGTCGACGGTCATCCAATACCATTTTGTGGATTTTCTTAACATTTTCTGACGTAGTGACCTCACTTGGTCGACCACTGCGGTGTTCATCTTGGCAGCTTGTACGACCTCGCTTAAACTCAGCTACCTAATATTTGACCGTTGTAAACGAAGAAGCAGACTTTCCCAGAGTAGAATCCAACTCGGCTTTGATATCGGTTGGACTTAGACCTTTTAAATGAAAGTATTGTGTCACATAACGATGCCCGATTTTTTCCATATTTACAAATTCACTGAGAGCGTTCACTTTGGATGTCTGTAAAAAAATAATAATAAACGTTTCGTTATGAATTTTTCACATTAAGTTGTTGAAAGGTAGTATTGGCAATCGCAGTAATTTTTTTTTTAAAAGTACCTGTATTCATAAGTCAGGTTGGGTACTTTTGGGACTACCCTCGTATTAGATCTCTATCGTTCCCCAAATAGGTATGATTTTTTTTCCAATCCCTCTCAAATTGTATCTTTCCGTCGTAACGATTTGTTTTTCGGGTGGTAATAGACTTTATTTTATAAGGTTTATCTCAGATCCTGAGTCGATCAACAGTTGCTTTTCCGTAAAGCTTAGTGAATTTGCTATTTTAACTAAGGGTAGTCCGGTTTTTGTTCCGCTCGTGATATTGTGCAAATTCTGGATCAGGTGCGGGTAATCTTCATCGTCCCAGAGTATTTTGATGCGTTTATCGTTTACTAGTATCGTATCGTCACCAAAGTCCATTTTTGCTTTAGTGGTTTCGAAAAAATTCCCTCCTAATACTCCGTCAAAAGGGATCGGGAAATCATTATGTACTATGATAAATTCGATTATTGTTTCTCCGATCTTTACCTTGGCTTTTCCCAAGCCTTGCTCTGTTTCGCCTCCCAAGTCTTATAGTGTAAATTCGTCTAGGGTCTTAAAATATTTGTGATCCAGCCAGACGCGTGCTTTCAATACACTAACCTCTGATCCTTCATTGATCATGAGGGTGCTGGGGAACCTATTTTGGAGGAGGCTGAGGCTTACGAACAGTACAGTTTTAGAAGTTTATATGGCATTAACTCTCCACTGAAATCTTTCATTTGTATTGGGAGAGCTGAGCGCACTTGAGTTCGTGGGGCCTCCCTGATAGCGCTCTGTTATGGGAGAGTCCTCTCGTTTTTTGCCTGGTTATATCTCTTTTTCCTGCACTTGGTGACTGCGTGCCCTTTTATATGTCAATAGCTACAAATTGGTACTGTGGTCACATTAGAGGTCTTCGTTGGCGGCAGACTGCTACAGTATGGCCGAGCATGTCGTATTTGTAACAGCGTATCACTGCCTTAGGCGTATTTTTGGTGCGTTTGAAGTAATTCAATGCTGAGTGTCCTGGCTTGTTTTATAGTTGACAGGCGTCGACCGCGCGCTTGTTTTTATTACACTGCACTGCTGTATGTCCTCTTTGCCCTCATATTTGGCATTTAGTACCATTGTTGCAGAAATTGGCAGTATGTCCCAGCTTTGCGCAAATTTGGCAGGTTTTTGCTTTGAGAAAACAGGTTTCTTCCGAGTTTCCAGGTTTTTTCAAAAACGGCATACTGCTGACCTGTTTACCCATGGCTCGTATCTTGTGTCTTTCATTCTTTTCAGCTCAGGTTTCGCAACCTTCTTGCTCGCGTAGAAGAATCCTTTTTTATGGGCTCGCTGTTTATCGCGGAGGGCTGTTTTGGAGGCGATTTGCTTATTGGCCAGTATTGCGTTCGTTACGATGTCTAAGATATTGTTTGTTTTCTTCATTCTATTCTCTATTTTTGGTTTTAGACCTTGCTTAAGGGGAGGTTCTCATCAAGCACGACCAAAAAATCGATTCTTTTTTTTTGCTTAAAAAGTTGGCAAATGTCTCGTAGAACACGCTCGTGAAACCCGTTTTGCCGAATTCAATTTATTTTTAAGGTTATAGTCAAAAAACCGAAGTCGCCTTTTTACGTACTAAATCGCGTACTAAAACTTTAAACGCGTTTTTCTCGAAACCATGTTTTTTGAGACGGGCGGCAAGATATCACAAAAACTATAATAGATATCGAGATAAATTTTTTTTATTTAAAGGTAATTAAATTTGCTAAATCTTGACTTAAAATCATAATTTTACAATTATTATTTTTATTGTTATTGCACTTTTTAGAGCAAAAGAAAGTGCAAAAAATATTTTTTTTTTTGCAAGTCCGCAATTTTGGTAATTTTAAACTTTTCTTTGTGATTTTAGTTCAAGATCCAGCAAATATTTTCTAGTTTATAACAAACTTTGATTTTTTGATTTCAGAGAAAAATTGGATGAGTTACCTTGCCGCCCGTGGAGGTGTCTTTTTTTATGACTATTTTTCAATGCATATAACTAATAAACTATTCGGTATTTTTGTCCAAAAAAATTTGTAAAAGTAGTTAATAATATACTCAATAAGTACCAAAAAACTTCACTACTTTATTTATTTCCTTCCATGAGAAAAAAAAACACGAAAATCACGTAATTTTTGGGTCGCTAGATGAGAACCTCCCATTGAAGGGGTCTGTCTAGTAGCTCGCGCCGAAAAAAACGCGATTTTCGTGATTATTTCTTGGGATACTGGATAAAGGTAATGATATAAAAGTTATTAGGCTTAGTAAATACACTCTTGAAATACATAAAAAAAATTTTTTCTTTTATTTTATACATGTATTATGACCAAAAACGTCAGCCAAACGCAACACCTCGAAAAGTAGGTAGGTCCGCCTTGTTGATAAAATCTCGGAGCTGTATTGTCTGAAACAAAAAAATCAAAGTGCTTCAGGTTTGGTATGACAATAGCTATGTCCCCTATGAATTTTATTCAATTATTTTAACAAATAAAAAAATGGTGAAGAAAAAACAAAAAATTTTCAAAAAACCGGTTTTTTTTCGCCGATTTTTGAAAAAAAAATATAGTAAAATTCAAAATTATTGGTTTTTAATTTATAGGGGACATAGCGATAGGTTTAAAGAATATGTGGTTCAAATTTCATAAGGGTCGGTCGAGTAGTTTCGAAAATTTCATCAACAAGGCGAGTAAAAACGTTGTTTCGAGAAAAACGCGTTTCAATTTTTTTTTACATAAAATTCTTAAAAAAAAATTACTTACACCTAGTCAGCGATGCCTGGACCGTACAAAATTCCTTCAGATTGTTCGAAGAGTTGACTTTCTTCCAATCTTTTCTTTCAAAAGTGAGTTACTAGACAGACCCCTTGAAGCACTATGAGATGTGTGCTTCTGTTGGTACTCTGAATTCGGGATCAAGGGCACTGGTAGTTATTTTGTAAGCTTTGTTAATCTGTGCTCCTAAATCTCTTATACAATTTGCGAAAGCGATGACGTTTTTATTGTCTCGCTGGTACTCGTTTTGAGTTCTTTTAGCAGCTGTTGCTCAGTTTTAGTACTGGCGTATCTATCCTTGAAAAAGCCTTTCAAAGATTCAACCGTCGGGAATGATAACCCGAGGATCGCGGCACGGGATTCTCCTTTTATTCTACTTCTGATAAGTCTCACTAAGTTTGATTCATCGTAGGGCCCAAGTATTTCTCTGGCTTTGTTGCAGCCTTATAAAAATTCGCTTACTGGGCTATTTTTTTCATCAAATTCAGGGACTACACCGAGGGCATCCTTTAGAGATACTGGAAAGATCGGTTTTTGTTCGTCTTCATTTTCGGCGTCTCTACCGTAAACTTCCCTATTAGGTTGAGCCATTGTCGGGAAGTCTGGATCTGAGATGTTTAGATCGATCAGAGGTTGGTATATGAGTGGAGGGAGAGTAATGTCTCTAGTTACTCTCGAAGGACAGGAAGAGTTAACGGAAGAGTTGAGACCTCTATTCTGGGGAGAGCGAGATACACGTGGTCTACGGGTAAAGGGATCGGCAATTTCGTCTTTATCTTTTTCTGCTTTTAATGCCTTGGCGATTTGTTGCCTGGTTTGTCTCTTGTCGGTCATTTGTTGCTTAAATGAAGAACGGAAAAAAGAGAGAGGGGAAAAACATGCAAAAATGAATATACATGGCTTGTTCCCAGTTGCTTGAGGCTAATATGTTGATGTCATAAGTTATGCGACAACATGTGGAGATACTTGTTTCTAAGCAGGAAATTTCGTTTTTAGTTCTATTGTTACTTTTATCTTACTTTACTCTCGTTATTTATTGTTTTAATTATATTATCTAACTTATTTATTTATTATTTACTTGTTTTAGTTTCATTTATTTATTTGTTTATCTTTTTCAATTATTCCTATTGTTGCTTATTTTACCCGGTTTGCTTGTTGTATTATGTTCCTATCGTCCTAATTTCTCAAATTTCTTTGTTAGTTTACTTAATTTATTTTTGTTTACTTATTTTTAGCTCGCGAGTTAATCAAATTTGCTCTCCAATTTTGCAATTTTTGCGTGGACGTTTTTTCGGTCTCGGATATAGAATCCTACGTGCGACCCTAAAAACCAGCAAATTCTTTGCTGTTTCTGGAATATTTGCAGTTGGTTTGGATTCAGGGTTTCGACGTCTCTCGAGAGATTAGTCAAACGTGCGCGTAGTCTCGAATTCTCGTTTCACAATCGTTTGATCAGCTGTTCTTTTTGTTGATCCGCGAACTCGAGTTCCTGAACGCGATTATTGGTTTTCCGGATCAGCGTATACAAATGTGTATTGGTGAGTCTTTCTTGAAGGAGCTGTATCATTTGTATAAATTTTCATTAATTCGTTTATAATTATTTGTTAGAATTCGCCGTCAAAAAGGTTACTAATTTCAATTTTCTTTTAGTTCCAAAAAAAAAATTTAATTTGGATGAATTTAATATATCCATATTTTAATTTTAATAATACAAATTTTAAAATATTTTTTGAACCCGTAAGCAATAAGAATTATTAGATGAAAAAAAAATGTTCGTTGAATATATTTTAAAACAGTTTTTTTTTTTTTATTATTATTATTTCTTGATTTTAGTATAATGATAGTATTTTAATTTTTACTTGTGAGGGATATTGAATTCTGATACTTGTATATTAAAACCAAGGCAGTGTGTGAACGATGCTCAACATGTGTGTTTAAAATCTAATACTCGTATATGTAATATTACCTCTATTATGCTAAGATTTATATAGAAAATATTTAATTAATACAAGTTTCGATATTATAATGTAATGCATGTATGTTAAATTGGGTTTTTTCTTTACTTCATAAATTACTTTTTTATTAAATTATTTATTGATTTGTTTGTGTTTTTCAATGTGTATTAAAAAGAAATTTTCATTCTCTTATTCCAATTTATTTATGGTTTTTATCATTTATTAATTAGCTTTATTTATTCATGTATTTTTTTTTTTTACTTATGTTAGCACTTCCTTTCTTTAATAAATTCTTTTTGTTTTGTTTTATTTCACTCGTATTACTTATGGCTTAGTTCAGCACTTTTTCCCTATTAATTTGATTTCCACTTTATTCAATTTAATAATTTGTTTCTCTTTGTTTGATTCGTTATTTTTTTATTATCTTATTATTTTAGGTTTATTTATTTATTTATTTAATTACTTACTTTTAATTTAGTTATATTTTTCGTTAATTTTATTCCTTTATCTATCTTTTATAATTTATTTGCCTGCTTTAGCACTTCTTACTTTTTCATTTATTTCTTCATCTATTGTATTAGGTTGTTATTATTTTTTGCCTTTTTTTTTTACTTACTTTTAATTCGTTGATTATTTAATTTATTTAATATTTCCCATAGCTTACTTTTTCACTTGTTTCAACACTTTCTTTTACAAATTCTCTTATTTTTATCAATATTGCACGGTTAACACTTCTTGTTCACTTTATTATTATTTTTTTATTGTTTATTAATCGGGTTTGTAGTTTATTTATTATTTATTCTCTTCTTATTTAATATTTTATATACTTATTTGTCACTTCTTTTTTCCTTTTTTTTTTTATTATTTATTTGCCTTTTGCTTATTTATCTTTAATCTATCCCTTTTTATTCTTTTATTACTTTGTTTTTTATTTTACTTTGAAAACAACAACAAATTGTTTTACTTTAACACTTTATTTATTATTTCACTTTACTATTTCACTTGTTTTTCTTTATTTTACTTTATTTACTTGTATATTTTTCACAATTCACTAGTTTTAGCCTTTTATATTCAATTTATTTCCAGGTTATCTTTATAATTCTTTTATTTATTTATTATTTGAATATACTATGAATGTATTATTTTATTATTTAGCGTAGAGATAGAAAGAGTTTGAAAATTAGGAAGAATCTTGCAATTCACAGTCTCCTCTGAAGTAAAGAAAATTTAATTTTCTTTTTAACCTCAAAATCCCTTTAGAGCCTCCAAAAATTTTGGTAACGTCGGTTGTGACGTTTTAATTGCGTGAAAAATAACACGGACTTCTTTTCTCCTTTATGAGCCTAAGTACTGAAAATTATGGGCTCGGATGGCGGAGAAATTAAATTTGCGAGATTTTTAGGAAAAAGTCAAGAATATCGGGAATAAAAAACAGTATAGGCCGACGTTGGCCTATATGCTGCCTTGGAAAAGGACCTGCTAAGTGTTTCGAGGATAGAGATATTTAGCTGATTCTGGCTAATATTATCTCTTCGGAAGTAGAAAAGAAAAATACAAAATCTTAGAAAAACTTACTCTTTATTGAGCGTGAAGTAGGTGAAAAAAAAAAAAAATTTTCTCTCTCTGTCTCTCTCTTCCTTGCTTCCTTCAGTGTTTTCTTAGTAGTATTTAGCGTAGTAGTGTAACTTGTTCCTTAGTAATGTAACTTGTTTCCTCGAGTGGTGCCTGAGGTCTGCTCATGTAAATGATGCCTAGTAATGTTTCCCTCGAGTGCTGCCTTAGGTCTGCTCGTGTAAATGAAGCGTAGTAATGTTTAACTTGAATGCTGCCTGAGGTCTGCTGCTTGGTGATCATTTTGTGCCGTATGTAAATGCGTTGGAGAAGCTACTCAGCGAATTCCTTCTTTGGCCGGGAAATTCAGGGAGAGGCCAAGTTTCTCGGGCACCCTCTTCCTAGCGGGCTTCTCGGTTGGAGAGAGTGATAATTAGAGAGAGAGAGAGAGAGATGATCCATTTTTGCGGAATTTCTACATAGGTTTATTATTTACTATTTACAATAAAATTATGATAATTCAAATTGTACAATCAGGTTCTATTTAAAATTTAACGCATTTTATAAAAAGAATGAAGTTTTTTGTCGCATTATAAGTGATTAATTTATATAGTGATTTTTAAATAAAAAATGATTATATATATAATAAAAAAAAAAGATTGCTACTATGGATACGAATGATATCCTTAGATTAGCGAGAAAGAAATAAAAGTAAGATAATAGCTTAAATAATTATTTTTAATTAATTTCTAATTATTTGTTAAGGACTGTTAAAGGAGTACTTGTTTGATTATCTTTATTTTCAAAAAGTTATTAAGTAAATTTGCTAGTATGATATTAAATTTATATTGAAATTTCTACTATTAATAATCATTTTGATTACAAAATGTAATTATTAATGCAATTTCTTTTTGTACAATTTTGCTTATAAAAATAAAATAATGAAGCTGTTCGCGTAGTATTACTTTATTCTATCAAATAGTCAAATAGTAATAATTAGGATCGTTGATGTAACGTCGGAGTCTTAACTCAAACATGCAGCCTTAACCTTTCTTTTTTAAGCCTGGACATGGAAGTCCATGGGCTCGGGGTGGCCGAAGGAATAACAGAGCATGAAGATACTAATTAAATTTTTATTGGATAGGTGTGAATTTCGGGATTGAGAATGCGGCAAGCCACTACAGGCTTGTCTATTCTCGGTAGAGGACCTAACAAATGATATTTAGGTAGAGGTTGAAAGACACTTTTTGTTTAGTCCAGCGACTTTTCGGAGAAAAATAGATGACAGAGAAAAAAAAGAATAAATTTAAATAAGAAGTACTTCTATTTCCTTTTTTACTCACTTTTACAATAACTTCTCACTCTCTCTCTCTCTCTCTCTCTCTCTCTCTCTCTCTGGTTTATTCTTTAGGTTGGTGGAACGATGTTGTTGTGCTGGGGCGCGGTCGGTGGTAATCCAGATCGGGCTCTGCCTGCTGGGGTCTTCTGATGTCCTTCGATCCGGGGCGCAGTCGGCTCGTTGAGATCCAGCAACGTATCGTCGGCAATCCGCGTGGGCTGATAGTGATGGCCAATTTAAAAAAAACTCACGTCGAATACGCCTCCGCATGTCAAGCTTGCCCTTTTACGCACTCGTACAGAGATGATTCTGCACCAATCAGATTGCGAGAAATTAGCGCGTGGTAGGCGCTAATCGCTTATCTTGTACATATTTCTCTTGAGAGGGAGAGCGAGAATTAGAGAGAGAGAGCAGATTCTTTTTGTACAATTTTTACGCACATCCATTATTTATTATTTGCGATAATTAAATGTCAAATTAAATTAAATAGTTGCATTCTATTTAAAATTTAACGTACATTACAAAAAAGAGCGAAGTTTTTCGTCGCATTTCACGCTATTCACGATGTATTTATTTTTGCAATGATCTTAAAAATAAAAAAAAAATAATTATTTAAATTAAAAATGATTGTCATTGGGAATAAGAATAGTAACTTTAGATTATTAAAACTAATTTATAATTACTCGATTATTGAGGAAAAAAAAGGAAACTAGTGCAGAATAACAGTTAAATAATTATTTTTTTTTTTTTAGAATTACGATCTTTACTTAATTTTTGAATATTTGTCACGAAGTGTCGGTGAATTAAATAATTGATTGACATTATTCTTAAATAAAATTAGAGAGATTTTAATTAATATTCCTTGAGTTTTTGCGTTGACTGTACCATGCGCTGTGTTACTTTAATTGAATTTTAAGAGTAATTAATTTTTTTAATAAATTAATAGTAGAATTAATTATTAATCAAGAGAAATAGTAACAATTATTACTTTAAGAAACAATTAATGATTAACGCAATTTTAAATATATAAATAAAAAAAATATGCGGCAAGAAAAATTACAATTAGACATAATCATGTAAAATTAGTTTTAACCTGCAAAGGAACATAAATTTAATCGCAAAATTAAAATTCCTCGTACATAGAATATGCAGGAAGGTGAAAATAAAAAAAATTTTGATTCTCTCAAATATAAGAGTGGTGGATATTATAAAGCTTAATTATCTCTCAAATATAAGAGTGGTGGATATTATAACGCTTAATTTAATATAATGTTGAAGAATTTAATTATTAATGGGAGGAAAATTAGGAAATAAAATTAATATGACACTTCATAAAAATTATAACATTTCATAAAAACAATGATTTTGGAGATAATAATAATAGTGCAATTTCTACAATAATGTTCGGTTATTAGGTCTGGAATTAAAAAATTTTACAATGACGGATAAGCAACCATTTATTTCGCTTAATCATCTTATTAATAATAAACAAAAGCAAAAAGAAATATTTTCGGTATTTTATGAGGAATAAGTAAGTTCACTGAATAAGTTGTTTTTGCTTTTATTTAGAAATACAAAAATAATAATGATAAATTGGAGGAATTTGAATAATCAAATTATAATGTAAAGGTTCTAAGGAAACAAGCGTAGCACAAGATTCTATACATACGGTTAGTTTACGGGAAAACGTAACATTCGTTACTATTAAAATTAAATCAACTATAAATCCTTAGATCTATGGTCTAAAAATTTAAAATCAATCTATTTCTTGATCGTGGCCGAAATACATTGGCGTATTTTACAATAATTAGTGATTATGTTTCACATTATATTTTTATGCGTCATATACATGAGGAAACCGAAAATCTGCTCTATTCTGCCTTTTTGACATGAGTTCGATGATTAATTTAGATTAATGATTAATTTATGAGCGGAGAGAAAAAAATTTTGACTATGAGTGTACAATAGAAGAATAATACTTTGGCATTTCTGGTTGGACCGGAATCGCTGTTATCGCGCGGCGTCTCAAATCGCGCTGTAGATGCATTTTTCCGATGTCTTAAAGCTATAAATTCTTTTGCATTACAGCTGGACATTAAAATAAATTATTTTATTATTTCTCTTTTTGTTTAAGAGATTAAAAAAAAATAAAAGGAAATAAAAGGAAAGATCTTCGGGGAAAATCCAAAGAGGAGAGAGGAAGAAAAAGGAAATTATTCCCCTTTTCTAAAATAAAAAAAAAGAACGAGATCTTTCTTACCCTCACCTCTAAGGCGAGTGTAGGTAGAAGAAAGCAGGAATCGGTAAGATAACGTTACTAATCGGTCTGTGATTTAAAAACGTCGAAACGCTGCACCGACGTTACATTGAATTATCGCTGAAATTAAAAATTAAACTATTGGGTGTACAACTTTGCTTCCGCCGTTTTTTTCCGAAATTCGAGGCTTTATTGTAAAAAACTGGTTATGAATTTATGATTCCAAGTATTGTCTATCGCTGGCCACTACTTTCTCCCATCTTTCGGGAAGCATACGAATCCCGCGTTGAAAAAACTTGTCATCTTTGAAATCGATCAACGAATCGATCCAATTTTTCACTTCTTCATAAGACCGGAAGTGCTGGTCAGCCAGGCCGTGTGCCATTGATCGAAACAAGTGATAGTCCGAGGAAGCAACGTCAGAAGAATCAGCGAGTGCGGTAGGACTTCCCATTTCAAAGTTTTTTAATATGTCTTGACCACTTTTGCAACATGAGGTCGAGCATTGTCATGCTGTAAAATCACTTTATCATGTCTCTCGTTGTATTGCGGCCGTTTGTCTTTCAATGCTCGGCTCAAAAGCATTAATTGCGTTCGATAACGATCGCCTGTGATTGTTTTAGTCGGTTTTAACAACTCATAATACACTACGCCGAGCTGGTCCCACCAAATACTGAGCATGACCTTGGAACCGTGAATATTTGGTTTGGCCGTCGACGTGGAAGCATGGCCGGGATATCCCCATGATTTTCTGCGCTTGGGATTATCGTAGTGAACGCATTTTTTGTCCCCAGTCACAATGCAATGCAGAAATCCTTTCCGTCTTTGCCTTGCAGGCAGCTGTTTACAAACACACAAACGCCGTTCAACATCTCTCGGCTTCAACTCGTACGGCACCCAATTTCCTCGTTTCTGAATCATTCTCATGACTCTCAGGCGTTTTGAAATGGCTTGTTGCGTCACTCCCAGTGATCGTGCCGATTCTTGTTGCGTTTGACACGAGTCTTGATCAAGTAATGCCTCCAATTATGCATCTTCGAAAACCTTCTTTCTTCCAACGCCATGCTGGTCTTCGACGTTGAAATCGCCGTTCTTGAAGCGTTGAAACCACTCTCAGCACGTTCTTTTACTAGTAGCGGCCTCACCATAGGTATTTGAGAGCATTCGATGAGCCTCAGTCGCAGATTTCTTCATATTAAAGCAGAAAATTGAAACCTCCCGCAAATGACGAGAATTCGGCTCGTAAACTGACATGTTTAATCGAGAATAACTTGATGATGCAGACACAAATCGACTAATATTTCGATGGCGTTATGTTTTCAAATACCCAAGCTTATTGTATGACATCTATGATCTATTTATTTTAACTACCACTTACCGCTACAGCCATCTATTGCAAAACGGCGGAAGCAAAGTTGTACACCCAATAGAATAATTAGTAGCAGTTAAACGTTGGCCTATTGCAGTTAATTTAAATTAATTTTTTATTTTAATTTGCTTGATTTATTAATTACTTATTTAAAAATTATATTTAATTAATTATTTATTTATTTGAAAAAAAATTATTTGAAGTGTATTACAAGAATTTAGGACATTCCAGATTATTGCGCCATGTTCCAAATTACGCTATAAGAAAGACTACCTTGTAAGAATCTGTATGTTGAATGTCGATTAAATTTGTATTGACCTCCTTAGCAATCTAGTTATTTCCTCACTTAGCAGGAAGAATTTTATTTTATGATGACATGTGTGCGATTGTTTGTAAAAATTGCATTGTAGTAAAATTAAGTTTAACGAGAGCGGCTATTCAACTCTCGGTTTAGCTTTGGTTGAGTTTTCCAATGGTTTACCTACGTGGGGAGTGCGACGAGTAGGTTGTGGAGAGGGCTTTATCATGATAGGAAAGGCAGAGAAGAAACTTATCAGCTAACACGAGAAAAAAAACTGAGTTCGTGTATCGACGTTACAATATATATACACATAAATAGAAAAAAAAAAAGAAAAACAAAAGGAGAGAAAATAGATATCAGACGTACCTATATGTTTTCAGCACGATTTTATGGAATACTGGCTTCATATGCGGAATGTTGATAATTAAGGGATCGGTGGAGGTCTCTGTCACCGTAGGCGTCGATATAGACCCTGTTTTACCTGCCGGCATAGAATTCGAAGTCTTGTATAAAGTTAGGTTTCCTAAATCCACTTGGGAAATTATGATCACATTAGACTTCTAATGGGAAAAATACAAGCTAGGATAGATAAAAGCATCTCTAGTTACTTGGATAGGCAATAACGACATCCACGAAGAACGCTTCTTCACTTACACAGCTCAATTCAACAAAATATTCACAAAATTTAAACAAATGTATGCCAGTTTTTACAAGATTCAAGACTAACAAATATGATGGATCTACCCCTTCAAATAGCGAAGAACAAAAACACAAGTTTTACCTGAATACGCTAAAGGCACATGCCAGACATACAGTGACAGAAACAGAGTATGCTACTGCATTAATGGAGAGTTCTTTAACACGAGTCTCAAATGAAATATTGCAAGAGAAAGTAGAAATAATCAGGAGCAGAGCAAAAATAAATGACTCAGACGAAATAAAGAAGGACAGTCCAGTCTCCCAGCGACTCCTGTATTTACCACTTAACAATATAGAAGAAACATAAGAAGGATTTATAACTTAAAGTGTGAGATTCCAAGAAGTTTTAGTAAACATTGTAAGGAAAAGAGTACACCCTCTCTCAACCACTAAAGAAGAAGTGAGCGAGATGGTTTGCAAAGTCGAAACCACGAAGAGGTACATCCGTCTGTCGCGCATCGTGTCATCATTGAAAGGCTGTCCAGTGAAGGCCAAAACTCGGCTCTTAGCCGGAAAAGCGCTTGCAACGATTGTTTTTTGACTCAAAGGGAGTTTTACTCATTGACTTTCTTCACGATTAACTAACAATGAATGCGGCCTACTATTGCTAGTTGTTACAGTCAGTGAGAACCTCCTATCAAAACCAATAACAACGTATGCCCATTTAGGAGGTCATCCTTGTCCATAACAACACTAGACCGCACACCGCGGCTTTGATAAGGGATAAACTGTAAAAAATGGGCTGGAAAACACTCGAACACCCTCCTTATAGTCCAGACTTGTCCCCCTGTGACTACTTTTTGTTTGCGCCCCTAAAAGAATCACTTGGAGGAAAATGATTCAAAAGCAAAAAGAAGTCGAGAAGCACGTGCGCTATTGCCTGACAACTCGTCCTAAAACTTTTTATAAACAAGCAATATTCAAGCTTCCAAAACGGTGGCAAAAGTGTGTAGACAACGCAGAAGACTACATTAAGAAATAATGATTATATGGTTTGTGTGTAATATTATTTAATAAATGTATAAAAAAAAATTACCGTTTATATTTGATTCACTCTCGTATTTTTGAATCATCTTAATCCACTTAAAACAATGTATGGTCTAATTTTGTGACATTCGGGACTACAAACGCAGGATTAATAAGATTGATAATAATATGTAGTTAGTGCTATTTGGAACTCTGTAAGGTAACTTAATATACTTAGGAAATTAAAATATTCCGCTAGTAAAAACTAGGGAGGGAGCCACTGCAAGCGATTCTGATTCAAACATAAACGATCTAAAACAAGCAGAGCCCCTTTATAAAACTCTAAATCGGAAAGGGTAAAGCCTAATATATTCATCCTTATGCGATGAAAATCCGCATCACTCAGTATAAAAACCTTTTTGCTTTTAGGGATTTTTACAAATACGCTAGCAAGCAAGCATGCCAGCTTACGGATTTGGTTGCACCTTGCGGTAGAGTATTTCCAGAAGAACATCCAGTCATATACGTCAATTATAGCTTATCGGTGTTATAGTATGAGACCAGAAATAAGAGAAATATACATAGGATACTTAGGCAACTCAGTCTTCTGTTACGACTGTTACTATCCTTGCTCCATTTCTGTAGGTGACAGCACCGATATCGTGAGAGATCAGCATGAAAAGCACCTGCGCACCAACTAACACATCTAACAATAAGTCCCGAGACTAACAACGAAAACAACATTTTTTTTTTTTAAATCATTTTTATTCATCAATATAATATTAATATATACAATATTAATCTCCTTTTAGAGTGATACGATCTTTTCAACGCCTTTCCAACATTTCTATACCATGTTTATAGAAGGATTTATCCTTTGCTTCAAAATAGGCTTCAGTTTCGGCAATGACCTTCTCATTCATGCCAAATTTTTTTCCTTGGAGCATTTTTTTAAGATCAGCAAAGAGCCAGTAGCCGCTGAGGGCTAAATCTGGCGAATAGGGGGGGTGAAGAAGCAAATCAAAGCCAAATTCGTTCAATTTTGCCATTGTTTTCATGGACTTGTGGCATGGTGCATTGTCTTGGTGAAAAAGGATTTTTTTCTTCTTTATGTGCGGTCGTTTTGCTGCGATCTTCTCCTTTAAACGTACCAACAAGTTAATATAATAATCACTCTTTATCGATTTACCTTTTTCCAGGTAGTCAATGAAAATCACGCCATGTGTATCCCAAAAACAGACGCCATGACTTTGCCAGCAGACTGCTGCGTTTTTGGACGCTTTGGGCGGCTTTCGCCAGTCATGCGCCACTCAGATGATTGCCGATTCGACTCCGGAGTGAAATGATGTATCCATGTTTCATCCATGGTCACGTATCAACGCAGGAAATCCTTTTTATTGCGAGTGAATAGCGATAAACAGCTCTCTGAATCGTCGACTCGTTGCTGTTTTTGTTCCACTGAAAGCAATCGCGGCACCCACTTGGAAAAAACCTTTTTCATGCTTAATTTTTCATGAAGGATTGTAAATACGCTTCCAGATGATATCTGTGTCATTTCTGCAATCTCACGGACCTTCACTTGCGATTTTTCATTACAATTTTTAACACTACACTTACATTTTTCTGTGTAACGGCTTCCAATGGCCTACCCGAACGTTCCGCATCGTTTGTGTGTGTACAACCACGTTTAAGCTCAGCATACTAACAACAAATCGTTGGTTCAAATAGAGAGGAGACCGGGTAATGTTTTTTAGGCTATTGCTAGGCTTCTACGGTGTTTTTACCCTTTAAAAAACAATGTTATATCAACACGCAAAACGCGCTTTTTTCCATTTTTCAAACAAATTACAAAGTGACTTTACTCTAACCTCGATAACTCTGCTGTCTGTGATCCGATCGACGTAAAATTTTTACACGTCTTATGTAAAGGTTCGCACTCTATGGAAACGTGGCCAGTTTGGTACTACTAGCACCATCTGTGGGTTAGTCTCGGGACTTATTAAACGATGTGTTACTTACTTACTTGTGATACCTGAGGAAGATATTTTATATCAGTACGACCGATACTCTGGTGCAGGCGTTGCACAAAGAAGATATTAAAACGAATCTGGGAAGAGAAGAAATATTAATGACTAAAGAAATCGTATACCGGGCAGTTAGTGAGAGAAAAACGGGTTGTCTCTAATTCGTGAGTAAGGGAGTTAAAGGACCCTTCGACTGGAAAATCACCTACAAAGTATCCTTAAATAAGTAACTTCTGTAGGATATGCGGTAAGGGAAAGACACGGAGAAGCCTGAATAGAATCAAAGTATTATGTTTACAACAAGCAATCAGGCGAATGAATACAGATTTAGAAGACGCACAAGGAGTAATTGTAATAGATCCGCAATATTGAACCAATAAGAGAAAAGTGGAAAAAATTGTAAGTAATGCGCGGGAAATAAGAATTGCCGCCAGGTCAGAGAATTCTGTTTTATCTAATTCAGCTAGCTCACCCGAGTCAATCAAAAAAATGACCGCGACAAAAGAAGATCACACTTTTCCCGTGATAATCGAAGAAGCAACCCTTGCAAGAAAAATCACATGCCTGTCTAGGAATCGTGTTGGTCTCAAAGAGAGATGAAAAGATTATTACAGGTCGCAATGGCCGAAACAACGGCAAATCCTTCTCCCGAAACACCTACACCTGCTGCAGACAATAAGGATGAGGATGTGCTGGAAATATTATAATACTATCCATGATGAATAAACAGAACAATGCAGCTATCTATATGAAAGAGGCTGAGAAGCTAGTCACCTTTTCAAATTGGCCGAAGAAATGAATATCACATTAAGAAGTAGCAGCAGGTCAATACTACAGCAGAGAACGGGATATACTATTCTGTTTCGCCTGCAGTATAGAATTAAAGAACTGGACAAACTATGATCAACTTTGGCTTAAATACCTAGAATTAAGCCCAAATTCTCTCTTTGTTCAAGGAAGACTGTGCGGAAATGTGAAGATTTCGGATAGATGCACTAATACCCACAATCAGCAATTGGAAAATTGGAGCAAAATATGCCAACGACAACCTATGGAAGTGGCCTTTTTCACATGCGGGCATCCGTTTGTTGGCAGATGTTACATTGTTTGAATACTTAAGTATTTAAGCCAATAAAAACCGAGTTTAAGGAAAAAAAAAATTTTCTAAAGCAAACTCTGTTTTTATTGGCGTAAAAAAAATACTTATTTTAAAATTGTATTTTAATTATCTGAGAGTATGATGCTATTTTGGAAAACAGTCAATCTCCTTAAAACGATAATATCACTCATTATATAATATAAATGCACATTTAAGTAAATTAATAAAAGAAGTTCAAATTCAATTTTAAAATCTCGTTATGAACAACCAATCAATGATGAGATATAAAAATTTTAAAAGAATAAAGCAGCATCCACCAACTTATAAAATAAATGCAAATCTTAATTGTACTAGCAGTACGTATAGCGTAGTGGTTAGGGCTTTACTTCATAATACAAAAGATTCGGGTTCGATTTCATCGTAGGTCAAAGAATTTTTCTGCTTTTTTCCATGAGATATTAATCTATACAATATATTAACGACAACTTATAACTAAATAATTACTTTAATGCAGAAATGAATATATATGATGTGTGATAGGGTTTTCGTTGATGCATGTGCGGGACTTTCCAACGCATGTGTGCACTGTTGCGGACTCAGCTATCTCGCGCTGCGGCTTTGACTGCTGATGGATATTAGCCATCGTGTAATGGCACTTACGTGCAGTGACGATCTTATTACAACGCAAGATCGCCTTGGATCCTGCTTTCTACAACGTGAGAGGCCTTACCTTGAAGCTACGCTGCAGGTGATACTTTTCACCGGGCTCGGCTATTCCAGAAGCGTGTCAACAGAAGTTTGACGCGTCCGCGGAGGCGGCGATATTCGGAAAAGGAACGCTCGAAAGAAGAAAAATAAACTAAGGCGCACTGTTATGCGCAGTCAACTTTTTTTGAGTCAAAAAAACACTTATATTATAACAAATTATATACACGTCGGTCACAAGTGGACTATAGACTTTTGCTGAGGGCTGTAAACTTAAAATATACCAACGCGCAAATATTCTCCATGAGACGCGCACTGCGCATACGTGTCAGTCACTCGCCTCGTTATATTCATGTAGCAAGGCGTGTAAACCAGCGTTTATCCTCGGAAGCTGGTAGGTGGCTGGTCGCGGCCTCTTGCGGCCAACCGAAATACTACGTACGTGTAGTCCCGCGCGCACCCACACACAATAAAACTAATACTATGAGTGAGCAATACCTGACCTTTCACTCATCCATCGCAACAATTAAATATAAACTAAAATACACGGTCGCACGATAAGATTATCGTGGTATGCACGCGGATTAGATAAGTAGCCTTACTATTTCTTACACTTACACTTACTACTTCTAAGCGATCCCTAGATTTTCTTTTTGAAGTCGTCCTCGTGGAAAAAGGCGGTGCCTGGAATTTTGCACGTGGCTGCTTTTCAGCAGATACGAGGGCAGTCCCAAAAGTACCTGACCTGACAAAAGAAACAGTAAAAAAATTGCGAAAATGTTTTTTATTCTTCAACATATTCTTTCAGTTCGATACACTTTTCCCAACGATGTTCAATAGCTTCGATACCCGCTTTATAGTAGGAACCGTCAAGCTCCTCAAAATACCTACTAACCGCAGACTCTACCTCTTCATTGTTGGCAAATCTTTTGCCGCCGAGCCATTTTTTTAAATTCGGAAAGACAAAATAATTTGCGGGAGCCAGATCTGGCGAATAAGGTGCGTGAGGAAGCAATTTGAACTTCAATTCATTGATTTTAGCCATCGCAATGACGCACGTGTAGACTGGTGCGTTGTCGTGATGAAACAACACTTTTTTTTCGTCAGATGGGGCCGTTTTTTCTTGATTTCATCACTCAAACGCTGCAATAAGGCTCCATAATATGCGCCGTTGATTGTTTTTTCTTTTTCGAGATAATCAATAAATATTATTCTACGCGCATCCCAAAAAACGAATGCCATGACCTTGCCAGCTAAATAAACTGTCTTTGCTTTCTTTGGAGCCGGTTTTCCCTTTTTAGTCCACTGCTTTGACTGCTCCTTGGTCTCAGGTGTAAAATGATGGACCTATGTTTTGTCCATGGTTATGAATCGGCGCAAAAACTCGGCTTTATTGCTGCGAAACATTGTCAACTCGTTGTAAACATCCTTACGCTGCTGTTTGTGCTCCATTGTGAGCAAACGCGGCACCCATCTTGCGCACAGCTATCTCATGTCCAAATTTTTGGTCAAAATGCGATGCACAGCACTTTTTGAGATGCCTGCTATGTCTGCTATCTCGCGCACTTCTAGTCGACAGTCATCCAATACCATTTTGTGGATTTTCTTAACATTTTCTGACGTAGTGACCTCACTTGGTCGACCACTGCGGTGTTCATCTTGGCAGCTCGTACGACCTCGCTTAAACTCAGCTACCCAAAATTTGGCCGTTGTAAACGAAGGAGCAGACTTCCCCAGAGTAGAATCCAACTTGGCTTTGATATCGGTTGAACTTAGATCTTTGAAATGAAAGTATTGTATCGCATAACGATGCCCGATTTTTTCCATATTTACAAAATCACTGAGAGCGTTCACTTTGGATGTCTGTAAAAAAAATAATAATAAACGTACCGTTATGAATTTTTTACATTAAGTTGTTGAAAGGTGGTATTGTTATTCGCAGTAATTGTTTTTTTAAAATTACCTATATTCATAAGTCAGGTCGGGTACTTTTGGGACTACCCTTGTAAGAAGAGAAGAGGGATCTTCCCCTTGTCCATCTCGCTGCTGAACCTCGATTAGCAGCTACTTTTACTGCTCTCTCCGAATTTGGGTTGAGATGCTTCAAGGGTTTATCTTGCATCACCTTTAGTCGTTGAACATACCATATATCTTTGGTACCTCCTGCCCAAGATAATGCCACTATGGCCGGCTCTTTCTCTTCTTCGAACATGCGTAAAAGAGCATCAGGCACGTGATTGAGTGCCCCTATCTAGTACTCAATAGTAAAGCGATGGCCTTAGAGCTCCAAGGCCCACCGCGCTAGCCTTCCAGTCGGGTTGCGGAGGCTACTGAGCCAGTGAAGACTGCTGTGGTCAGTTATAACCTTAAACTCGTGCTACTTACGTGCCCTCTACCTAGGGCCTGAACTTCTCGATGGCACAAACTACGGTTGGGCACTTTCTTACTGTGACACTGTAGTTCTCTCCGCTAGGCTTAGGGTATAACTCGCGTACTCGAGCAGCCGTTTCTCCCCATCAATCACTTGAAGTAACACGGCTCCGACTCCCGTGTCACTCGCGTTCGTCTAAATGACGAACTCTTCGTTAAATCTGGAACTTCGATGGATAGGAGCAGAAGCTAATAATGCCCCTTCTTGCTCAGAGGCGGCTTGCTGCTCCTCTCCCAATTCGTAGCGCTGACTCTTCTTGGTGAAGCGCATGAGCAGTTTGACGATAGTGGCCAAATCTATAAGAAACTTGTGATACCACGACGCCATGCCTAAGAACCTGCGCAGTATTAGTATCTTGCCTCGTCTTGTCAGAACACACTCTTGTCGCAGTTGATCGTCAGACCTGCTGCTCGAATGCGCCTTAATACCTGCTCGAGCTGCCGCAAATGCCCCTCGAACGTCTCTGTGACGATAATTATTAGGTTGCTGCAGATGAAATGGCCGATTTAGTAATAAATTTTTGAACAACTGTAACTTTTTATTAAGACAATTTATTTTATTAAAATAGGTACTAATAGATGCAACACACTTTTTCCAACGAGAAACAAGTACATTTATTCCAGTCTTGTTGAAGTCCGAGTTTCTGGTTCAAAGAAACTCCTCGAAGGCATTTTTGACAGCAGCTTCATTATTAAATCATTTTCCTGTCAAAAAGTGATCCAAATGTTTAAAGAAATGGTAATCTGTTAGTGAGAGGTCTGGTGAATATGGAGGGTGAAGAAGAGTCTCATAGCACAAATCGTTTAATTTTTGGACCATTGTTCTCGATACATGAGGTCGTGCGTTATCATGAAGCAGTACTACTCCATCCCTGTTGACAAGTCTAGGTCGTTGGACTATCAATTTCTGATGCATTTCATCCAGTTGAGTACAGTATTTCTCAGCATTAATGGTTTTGCCAGGTTGCAGGAACGAATAGAGAATATCTTCAGCTACAGACCACCAAACAGTCATCATTATTTTCTTTGGATGAAGGCTTGGTTTCGGCATGTGTCTTGGCGCTTCATCGGTATCTAGCCATTGGGCTGATTGGCGACGATTATCGTATAAAATCCACTTTTTATCGCAGGTCACAATTCGATGTAAGAACGGTTCCTCTTTGTTGCGGGAGAGAAGAGAACTTGAAATCTCCATTCGACACGTTATGTTTTGCTCGGTAAGATCATGCGGAACCCATTTTTCAAGCTTTTTCACTTTTCCAAGTTGTTGCAAGTGGCGGCAAACTGTCGAATTGTAAACGTCTAATTTCTTGGCAAGATCCTTTATGGTTTAGCGGGGGTCAGACTCTACTAATGCACAAAGCTCGTCGTTATCGATCGATGGTCCTGGGTGTCCTCGTGGCTCACTTCCAAAGTCCATAACTTCGGATGAAAATTTTTTGAACCACCGCCAAGTGGTTCGTTCGCTAACTGGATCAGGCCCAAATGCGCTGTTGATATTCCTCGTTGCTTCCGTTGCGTTGTACTCTAATTTAAATTCGTATAGTAGAGGTAGCTGTTTTTGATTAACTTTTATGTTTACTTTCTCTTTTTGTTTTTACGACCACTATAAAGTGCAAAACAGAAATGTCTTCATAAACCAAGGTAGCAGTATTTATACTTTAATATGTCATATCATTTTCGCCGCCTTGTGCCAACATAATACACTAAAATTGTAGCCAACTTTATGTGATTGCTAAATCGGCCATTTCATCTGCAGCAACCTAATATATCGTCGAGGTAGGAGAATGCAAACGGCTTAAGCTCAAGGCCTATCACCGTATCAATAAGCCGCTGAAAGGTCGCGTTAGCATAGCTGAGCCCATACGGCATCTTCGTAAACTGGAAGAGTCCGGGACCAGGCACGGTTAATGCCGTGAGTAGCCTCGTTTCCTTCTTCAGCCGTATCTGGTGATAGACGCTGCTCTGGTCGAAAGTCGAGATATATCTTGCCCTTTGTAGCTTGCGCATGATGGTATCCATACTTCGCAGTGGATAAGCATGTAGCCTTAATACTGCATTGACCTTTCTGAAGTCAATGCAGAATCTGCACTTGCCATTCGCCGTATTTATCATCGCGACTGGGCTTGACCAGCCGCTGTGCGATGGCTGGATGATGCTGCCCTCCAGCATCTCCTTCGTCTGGGCGTGCATCTCCTTTTGGGTCTTCAGGGAGTTAAAATATGCCCTTTGCTTGATCGGTCGAGCATCGCCGATGTCGATTGCACGCTCAATCCAATCCGTACACCCCAATGTCGCTGAATCCTCTGTCAGCATTTAATCCACGAGCTTTTGGAGCTGCTCTTACTTCGAGGGCTGTACATTAGCCAAGCCTACGACTGTCACAGCTGAACTGCCTACTGCAACGAGTGAGGCTAGCTCCAAAGCCAGCATCTTTTTGGCGTTCTCCAGGAGCAGCTGGTTCTTCACTGGGTCGAGGAATACGTTGAATCCCCCAATAAAGTTGACACCGAGGTAACAATCTGCTGAAAAACTGGTTGAAACTGCCACCTCGATGTCCTTGGACATGCCGGCCACCTCGAAGGGTAGTTGGACAAACTTAAATACGGGAGTGAATTTGCCGTTTGCCACGACAGCTCCCTTCCCTTGGCTCGACATGACCGCGCATCCACACACCGTAGCTATTTGCAAGCCTACGGCGCTCATCACAGTGTGTGACGCGCCTGAGTCGTATAGTACGCGTAGTGTGTACCCACCTACGCTCACCTGTAACCACCACTTTGCATCTTTTGGGACACCCTGCTGGGTGGTTCGGCGTCAGCTCGAGCGCGAGCTCAGTGCTCACGAGCTCATCCGTGGCGGCTCCTTAGGGAACTTCGATTCCGGACTGGCTGGGGAAAGGCAGAGGGATGTCGTCTACGCTTCTTTCTGGTCGATTTCGGAGCAGTCAAGGCAGAACCTGTGGGTCATAATCTGTCTGCTGTAGCCGTAACTGCTGAACTCCTTTTCGTGCTTCGGCTGCTTGTTCCATTCGTCTTCTTTCTTTTTTTTCTGGAAGACGACAGCTTAGGACTGCCCTTGCGGGAACGCGACCTCGCCTGCAGTTGAGGACTCCGTTTTCTTAGCGGGCTTCTTCTACTTTCCCGGTGTTTTATGCCCGCCATTACACTAGTGTGATGAGCAAGTGTCTCCATTACTTGAGTTAATCTCTTAGTCCTTTGGTCGATCGGCGATGCCGGCCGATCGACTTTTGCAGCAGCAACCTCCACTTCGGTTGCGCTTACCTTTACGCCGACATTCGGCTGCGTGCCATTGGCCGAGGTCTTTGGGCGGTATGCTGCCTCTGACACTATCGCGTGGTTCGGGGAAACGGGCGTTCTGTCGCCGCATTCCCTCTCCAACGGCAACTATGCTTTTGTAGCACGGTCTATCAATTCGTCGACTCTACTAAAGTCGCCCTTGCCACGCCAGGGACACTTTTCTTTCGCATCTAATTGCCTACACGCACGCTTTCGTGTGTGTTAGTCTCGGCTGCGCTCTCTAAGCAAACTCTGGAACTGTTTTTCCTTCCTGCTCATGCCTTCTACGAATGCGCGTCCCTAATTCACCCATACACGTTCTAGGCGCCAGTTGTAACGGATTTTTTTTGATGCACGTGTGGGACTCTCCCACGCACGTGTACACTGCTGCGAGCGCAGCTTTCCCGCAATGCAGCCTTGAGTGCCGACAGACGTTAGCCGTCGTGCAATGGCACTTGCATGCAGTGCCGATTCTATAACAACGCAGAAACCATCTCAAATCCTGCTTTCTTCATCGAGAGGAGCCTTACCTTAACGTATTAAGTTCTACTAATGTACTAAGTAAATGGACGTTTTTCATCGCATTTTGCCACGATAGTAATTTCTGTAAAATAGCCTTGTAAAAAATTTCTAAACAAGCATATCTGACATAAAATTAACTGAACTTTCAGAATCTTGGACTAGATTTTTCAAAAAATGTATCCGTAATGAACTATATGTGATTTTCTCCAAACGAACATACATTTTTCAAATTTTTTTTTTTTTCATCTTGTTTTCTCATTTTGAAAACACTTTAGAATTCCTGTTTGGAATGAAGAAATCACGTCCTTGAAGATTAAAATTTCAGATATACAGATTAAAATTTCGAAAATTTTTTTAGAAAGATCCAAAATGGCGACTCAAACAGGAAGAAATTGTCAAAAACTACAAGAATTCTTTATTTAAAAATAATGGGCTTCAGAAACAAATATTACTGAATGAAAAGTTTTTATAATAGATTAAATAAATCGATGAAATTTTTTTTAAATTTTATGAAGATTTTTCTATTTCTTAAAATCCCAAAATTTTGAATGCATTATACTGGGTGTCATATTTTAGGAAACGTATGCATATAGCTCTTAAACTAAAGGTTTTAAGAGAAAAGTTGTAAGACAAAAGTTGTTAGATTTTAATAGGGAAGTCTAACTGTGACCTCTGTTATGACCTTAAATATAGCTTCCAAGGTCATTTAAAGGACAAGTTGGTTTTTTTAAATCCAAATCCATACTTCTCAACTTGAAAAACGAGAGAGCAAAAAATTTCACGTCCCAATATGATCTTGACTATGACTTTCAATGTGATCTTTAAGGTCATTTAACGGTCAATTTAATATTTTAAAAAGAAAGCCTTACCTTTGACCCCGGAAATAGAAAGAGCAGAAAATTTTACGTCCAAGCAGTTATAACCTTTACCGTGATCTTCATGGTCATTTCGAGGTAAAGTTAATCCTTTTAAAGGAAAGTCTCTACTTTTGGTCATAGACATAAAGAAAGCAAAAAACTTATGCGGGATACCTTTTACCATGAAATTGACCACGACCTAGACCATCACCTTAAAGGCTATTTGAAGGTCAAGTTACATTTTTTTGAAAGGAAACTTAAACTTTAAATCCCAATTTCGATACTTAATAATTCCGTTGGCATTCTGCTAACAGTAGACAAATAATGATGGTCCCCTTAGTACAGTAACACAAAATAAAAATAATTAATAATGGAAAACCAGTTAATGTTTTTAAATTAATTTTCATTATAAATTAACTCAAACAAAATGAGACATACAGAAAATAATATCTTTGCAGCTAATAATACTTTTCTCAATAAACTAAGATTCTTTCCTAATAATAAGAGAAGTTTGATAGTCTTGAATTTTGTATTATTCTTGCCTTGATTTAACATTCTGATAGTAGGCGATCACCTTCAATGAATAACATAGTCTATTACTATTATTCTGGAAACTCGAATGGATTCCTTTTTAGTTAGTTTCTTGATTGTGAATTTGGTTGCCATATAGTGGTTTCTGAATAGTAGTGGCCATATAGTGGTTTCTGAAGTTACTACTTATTTAAATCAACTGTGTCATTCATTGTAAGTTTATTTGAATGTGAAATTAAGGCGTCATTTTGAGAAATTTTGAGTTTTTTCAAATTCTATCATTCTTAGAAGAACTCGTTATTCAGTTGCAAAAATAATTTGCTTGTTTATTTTTTTAATTTAATATGTTTTTCTAATTTAAGTTTTATTTAGTTTGACATTTTCTCATTATACCTGTCTACACAGCTAAAATAATTGTCAATATTCTCCTTGTCTTAAGAGAATGTCGACGTAACTACGTTCAAGCTTCAATTTTGTAGACTGCTAGATTCCCCGAAAGACGTCATCGCAATGACACTGTTATTCGTAAAATTGAGTTGTGTGGCCGAGAAGGTGAGTTTGCTAGTAAAAGGAGGTCTATGTTAACAGAAGATTATGCTAATAATTCTTAAATGATTGCGGTACTTACTATGGTGCATCTGAGTCCTCAGATAATTTTACGTCAAATTGAACAAAAGCTTGGTGTAACAAAATCAACAGCCAGCAGATATCTAAAAAATGTTGAGTATCATCCATATCACATATCTTTGAACCAAGCTTTATCGATTGAAGATTATCGAAGACGACTTATTTTTTATTAATGGGTGACGCAGCAGGTCAATAATGATAATAATTTTTTATGGGTCTGAAGTTTGCAACGTTAGAGCACAACGAAATGATTTTTTACATTTCAATATATCTGCTAAAAACGTACAAATTATATTTCAATCGATATCTGAATATTGGTTACACTATAAAACACTAAGACCCAAAAAATTTAAATATAAATTTTAAATACAAACAATTTTTAAAATATTTCGTTGGACTGCAACATTGGAAACATCAAACCCATAAGTTTTTTAAATACGTTATAATATTTTCAGCGATAAGGCGACATTTCGAAGTACTGGTGCCTTGAATCGCCATAATTGTCACTTTGGTTTCCAGTTAACCCACACTGGATGCGAGAGATTGACCATCGACATCCCTGAAGTTTAAATGTATGGTGCGAAATCGTTAATGGTTATTTGATTGGCCCTAAATTTTCGAAAGCAATGTTGACAGATAAACTTATTTGCAGTTAATAACGGATAAACTTCCAGTTCTGCTTGAAGACGTTGACCTTAATACGAGAAATAGATTATGGCTACAAGAGGTTGCTTCTCCACTTTAGACAATCATTGTAAGAAATTATCAAAATGAAAGATTTATTATCGATGGATTCATAGAAAAGCTCCCGTAGCATGACCACCTAGGTCACCATACCTTACATCGCTTTACTGTTATACACAGTATGTCTGAAAAGTTCCTGAACTTATTTTGTAGCACTTGTACGAGTGGCGCCACCTCTTGGACGACAACGGTACTATGTTGCTACATCCCTCTGGAGTGTCTGAGAATTTTTTCACCTGTATCCGTTCATTAGTTGCCGAGATAGACGTGCTTGAGTGAACGTGTGTTTAGTACCCCGGTGCAAGCTCTACGATGGATGAGAAATTTGAACATCGTGGCGCAATTAAATTCTGCTATAAACTTAAAAAAACTTTCGTGGAAACGAAAAAAATGATCGATTTGGCTTACGGTTAAGGTGTAGTGTCGCGTACAACTGTTTACACGTGGCTCAGTCGGTTCAAGAAGGGTAGAGAGTCGTTAGAAGATGACGAGAGAAGCGGCCAGCCATCAACAGCTGTTACCGACTAAAACGAGGCTCGCGTGCGCGCGCTACTGAAGCAGGATTGCCACATGTCTCTTAGAATGTTGGCAGACGAACTGAACATGAGCAAGGATAGCGTCGTGTTGATTTTGAAAGAAAAAATGAACCGCAGGAACGTCTGCTCTCGATTTGTTCCGCACTTTCTCACACCAGAGCAGAAAGAAACTCGCATCCAATGTTGTCAAGATTTTATCGAGACTTGCGACACCACTCCGGGCTTTCTAACCTTAATTGTGACTGGAGACGAGACTTAGTGCTTTCAATACGATCCTTCCACGAAGCGCCAGTCATCCGCTTGGCTCAGTCCGGGCCGTGCAAGGCCTCAAAAAGTGCGTTAACAAAAATCACGGGTAAAGACGATGCTTATCGCTTACTTCGACTCCAAAGGCTTGATACACAAAGAATTTGTGCCCCCAAACACCACCGTAAATGCTGCGTATCACGTAGAGGTGTTAGAACGTCTGAAGCGCCGGATTAATCGCATCAGGCCCAAGTACAAGGAACCGGGATCGTGGAGTTTGCTGGATGACAATGCGCCTGCTCATTCTTTGAACATTGTAAAGCGTTATCTCACCGAAAATCGGATCCCACGCATCAATCACGCCCCATACTCGCCAGATCTGGCTCCAGCCGACTTTTTCCTATTTCCCAAGCTAAAAATGGCCTTGAAAGGACGATTTTTTGAAGATGCACCGAGCATTCAAGCGGCTTGTACCTAGCGTCTCACAGCAATTACTTCAGAGGAGTATCAAAGAGCCTTCGAATCACTCATGGAGCGCTCAAATGAGTGTATATCTAGGGAAGGGGACTATGTTGAAAGTTAACTGGAATAAATTTCTTTAGATGTAATTTTTGATTTTTTATTCCAAAAGTTTGGGAACTTTTCCGACATACTGTGTATATAGGGCTTTCTGAAAAATGAGGTCTATAGGACCAGACCAACGACAAAAAAAAATATGAAGGTGATGATTCGGAATGCATGTAACTTCATACCGCGAAACGTGTTATTAAAAGCGATATCGTATTTCCGAAAATAAGTCAACTTGTACCATATAATCGTTTATGAGAAGATGGAGCAACTTTTGAACATCTTTTGCCTGAAATAGCTCTTTTCATTCCGCCCCCGCTGAAAATACAGCTTACATCGATGGATAATCTTGCTTCAAGTGGCTGGGTCTCTGCTTTGTCTTGCTTTAACTAGCTGGATCTCTGTCCGATCTTTCCTTAACTGGCCAGATCTTAGCTTGGTCTTGCCTTAACTGGCAGGGTCTCTGCTTGATCTTGCTTTAACTGGCTAGGTCTCTGTCCGATCTTGCCTTAACTAGCCGGGTCTTCGCTTGGTCTTACCTTAACTGGCTGGATCTCTGCTTGGTAAAATATACTGTTTTTTCGTTTTCTGAGATCAAAAGTAAGATTTTCCATTTTAAATGTTCAACTTAAATTTAAATGACCTTAAAAGTTGTAGTCAAAATCATGGTCAAGATCATATAAAGACGTTAAATTGTCTGCTATTTCGTTTTCTGGGGTCAAAAGTAAGAGTTCTCGTTTAAAAAAATCAACTTAACCTTAAAATGAACTTAAAGGCTATACAGGGTGCGTACGGTATTTGAGGACAACTTGAGAGTAAAATTAATAAGCTTGTATTTTTAATAAAATTTAATGAAATTCTAGGAATTCTTTATACAACGTTAAATTTATATATGGCTATAAAGTTATTCAATAAAATCGCCATTAGCAGCAATAACCTCTTCGATCTGGGTCCGGAAACGATTACATGCCCGAATCAAATGCTCCTTGTTTATATTGACCATAACGGCATTAATAGCAGTCTTTAGCGAGGAAGTGGTGTTATGAGGACGCTTATTGGTCTCACGCTCAACTACGCCTCATATGTAATAATCCAAAGGATTAAGGTCTAGGGAGCTAGGTGGCCATAGGTTCGGTGTTATGTGGTCATAAAAATTTTCGGCCATCCAATCTTGTGTCACCATCGCTTTATGTGAAGAAGCAGAGTCTTGTTGAAAAATGTATGGTCTGCCTCCGCTTACATTGTCTATCCAGGGTTTCACTACTGTCTCCAAAACCTCGATGTATGCAGCAGAGTTTACTCGAAGTCCTTGAGTAAAAAAGTGTGGTGGCATAACATGTCCTCCATTGCTGACAACACCTAAAACCATAACAGTGGCTGGAAATTTTGTGTGCATAACAACAGGAACCTCCGTAGGATTCGAACATAGCCATCTGTCATTTCTGCGATTGGTCTTTTGATCTTGGTCAAAATTTTTTTCGTCGGAAAAAAACCATAACATTTTGGGTGCCTTAGGGTGTTTGATTTTGTTTAAAAGACGTTTTGATCGGAGAACTCTCTGTTTCCGTGTTCGTTCCGACATGAACTGTCCTCTGCGCATCACGTAAGACTTATACCGAAGGTCTTCGTGGACAACTCTACGAATAAGGCGCTCAGAAGCATGAAGCTCACTCGCAAGGACCCTCATTGATTTTGAAGGGTCCTCGTCTATGATCACTTGCACTTGCTCTAAAAATTCTGCAGATCGGACAGTGTCAAAACGTTGTTCGTGCTTTTTGCGTTTTGCAACTGATTCTGTATCGCCTCCTGATGCTTCCAATTCACGGCAAATCTTATGCACGAATAAACGGGCGCAATTAAGAGAATTGGAGATCTCTAAATCTGTATGGTTCGCACATATAGCGACGATGACAGCAATGTTTCTTCATTTCTTGAGTGATGTTGTAGTCCGCCATTTCTTATCTAAAAAGGAAAAAAAAATTGATGTAATAATTATCCACAAGAAAATGTAAAAATTATCTAACGTCAAATTATAACCATTCTTACGAGTACTTTTAATAATATAATGCTTTAAATCAGTAAAAAAAGAGGATTCGTACAACTTTATGTATGAAGAATCGCGAATAAATTTTTTTGTTTCTTCAGTTAGGTCTTATAAAGAAGTAAGAAATTTGATCGATTCGTAGATCGATTCAAAAGATGACCAGTTTTTTCAACGCAGCATTCGTACGCTGCCCGAAAGATGGGAAAAAGTAGTGGCTAGCGATGGACAATACTTTAAATCATGAATGTATAACCAGTTTTTTACAATAAAGCCTCGAATTTCGGAAAAAACGGCGGAAGCAAAGTTGTACACCCAATACAAAGAGAAATATTACTAATTGCATCAGTAGAGAGTGTAAACTTTTGATTTTACGAAACCAATGTTTTTGCTGACAATAGATAGATGTAATTTATAAATAATATTTTCTTATGCAGGAAGTATTCTAGTCAAACTATTCACGTGCGGTATTCTGCTATATACTATCTATGTAAGAAAGTGCCATAACAAGTCGCGAAAATATTTATTTTTTGAAGTTTTTTTGGTTATCTAGTCATGGATAGTTACATCAATTTTGTTTGAGAACACAAGTGTACGAGAAAAAATGAAAAAATAATGTAAGTTGGAAAAAAGCTGTATGTACTAATAAAGGATAAAAAAATCCATTTTCGAAGTGAATTTGATTATGAAAAAATTACTTATGAATAAATGACTGAAAAAAAAATCTTAGAATAATTGTCGAAAAGTTAGGGAATTTTCTAATTGAAAATGATGGACTGTTTCTAAAACCTATCATTTTCAAATAAGAAATTCTTGAAGTTTTTGTCGATTTTTTTCTGTTTAAATCGCTATTTTGGATCTTTCTACACATATTTTCAAAATTTGAATCTGCATATCTTAAAGTTAAAGTCTCAAGAACGCAATTTCTTTACTCCGAACAGGAATCTTAAATTGATTTTAAAATGAAAAAACGAGATAAAAAAAAGAAAGTTGAAAAATGTATGTTGTTTTGGAAAAAAATCACATATAGTTTATTATGGTTACATTTTTTGAAAAATCTAGTCCAAAATTCTGAAAGTTCAGTTAATTTTACGTCAGATGTGCTTGTTTCGAAATTTTTTACTAGGCTGTTTTACAGAAATTACAATCGTTGTAAGTTGCAATAAAAAACGTCCATTTAGGACTTAATGGGTTAAAGCTCCGCTGTCAGTGGTACTTTTCACCGGACTTAACAGAGAGTTGACACGCCCGCGGAGGCGGTAGTATTCGGGAAAGAAACGCTTGAAAAGAGAAAAGTAAACTAACTTGCATCCGTTATGCGCAGTCAACTTCTATTAAATAAAAAAAAAACTAATATTGTTACAAATTATATACACGTCTGTGTATGATTGAGTACCTGGCGAAGTAAAATATGATGTTATTTCTACAAATCAGTATTTGCTAGAAGATGCAGATTTAAGACAAATACACTTATTTTTTATACATTTATTTTTATTTACAGGGAAAAGTTCCCAAACTTTTAAAATAAAAAATCGAAAATTACATCTAAAGAAATTTATTCCAGTTAACTTTCAACATAGTCCCCTTGCCTAGATATACACTCATTTGAGCGCTCCAAGAGTGATTCGAAGGCTCTCTGGTACTCCTCTGAAGTTATTGCTGTGAGACGCTCGGTGCAAGCCACTTGAATGCTCGCTACATCTTCAAAAAATCGTCCTTTCAAGGCCATTTTTAGCTTGGGGAATAGAAAAAAGTCGGCTGGAGCCAGATCTGGCGAGTATGGGGCGTAATTGATGCGTGGGATCTGATTTTCGGCGAGATAACGCTTCACAATGTTCGAAGAATCAGCCGGCGCATTGTCAACCAGAAAACTCCACGATCCCGGTTCCTTGTACTCGGGCCTGATGCGATTAATCCGGCGCTTCAGACGTTTTAACACCTCTACGTAATACGCAGCATTTACGGTGGTGTTTGGGGGCACAAATTCTTTGTGTATTAGGCCTTTGGAGTCGAAGTAAGCGATGAGCATCGTCTTTACCCGTGATTTTTGTTGGCGCACTTTTTGAGGCCTCGCACGGCCCGGACTGAGCCAAGCGGATGACTGGCGCTTCGTAGAAGGATCGTATTAAAAGCACCAAGTCTCGTCTCCAGTCACAATTGAGGTTAGAAAGCCCGGAGTGGTGTCGCAAGTCTCGATAAAATCTTGACAACATTGGATGCAAGTTTCTTTCTGCTCTGGTGTGAGAAAGTGCGAAACAAATCGAGAGCAGACCTACCTGCGGTTCATTTTTTCTTTCGAAATCAACGCGACGCTATCCTTGCTCATGTTCAGTTCGTCTGCCAACATTCTGAGAGACATGTGGCAATCGTGCTTTAGTAGCGCGCGCACGCGAGCTTCTTTTTTGTCGGTAACAGCTGTTGACGACCGGCCGCTTCTCTCGTCATCTTCTAACGACTCTTTACCCTTCTTGAACCGACTGAACCACGTGTAAACAGTTGTACGCGACACTACACCTTCACCGTAAGCCGAATCAATCATTTTTTTCGTTTCCACGAAAGTTTTTTTAAGTTTATAGCAGCATTTAATTGCGCCACGATGTTCAAATTTCTCATCCATCGTAGAGCTTGCACCGGGGTACTAAACACACGTTCACTCAAGCACGTCTATCTCGGCAACTAATAAACGGATAGTGGTGAAAAAATTCTTAGACACTCCAGAGGGATGTAGCAACATAGTACCGGTATCGTCCAAGAGGTGGCGCCACTCGTACAAGCGCTACAGAATAAGTTCGGGAACTTTTCCGTTATACTGTGTATATATACAGGGTGACAAATGGGAAGTTGCCTAAAGTATATGCATCTCTTTCCCCCTCTACTGTATCGTATAAGGCTGGGCCCACGTAGCTACATTCTAGAATGTTCTTAGTTTCTATTAAGACCCCGTAAAGAGCAATACGTGTACTTTAAAATGAGTAACCTTACCAACGAAGAAAAGGTGTATCTCATCAAGTGCTTTTATTCTAGAGGTAAAAACCATACTGAAGCGTATAGAGGTTTTCGTACTAAGTTTAGAAGTAAAAGAGTAGCCAGTCAAAATACTCTTAGAAGGTAAGAATGAAAAAAATTATATTTGGCTCTATCGTATGACCGCATTTTTTAATAAAGTTTTCAAACTTCTTTTTACTTCTTTCTCAGAGTAATTGATAACATCATCAATTATTATACTCTTGACGATCGCTGTCACGATCTTCCTGCTCCTTCATATACAGTTACAACAAAAGATAAGGTTGCCGAGGTTGAAGAACATTTCAAGAATAATCCAACGGATTCAATAAGATAAGCTGCAGCAGCTTTAAAAGTGAATCGAGAGACACAAAGATTAATAATAAAAAATTTTATTAAGTTACATCCTTAGAAAATTTTTTCCTTTTGCTAAGAAACGTGGATTAGTCAGGAACTATTATTTTATGCAAGATGGTGCTACGCCGTGTAATCTCGGCACAGCGTACTACGTTTAAATCACTCATCGATCGGTAATGTTATATCGATTCCTCAATTTTTTTTTTATTTTTAATATATATATATTGAATTATGTTTATATATATTATTATTTTATTTTATATATATATTAATTTTTTCTCTGGATTTTCCACGAAAATCTTTCCTAATTACTTTTAAAATTCAATTATAATAACATACCGCATGATACAGTCAACGCAAAAACTCGAAGAATGTTAATTAAGAATTCTCTAATTTTATTTAGGAATAATGTCAACCTATTAATTAATTCACCGACACTTTGTGACAAATATTTAAAAATTAAATAAAGGTTGTAATTTAAAAAAGGGAATATAATTATTTAATCGTTATATTGCATTAGTTCTTCTTTTTCTCTTAATAATCTAGTAATTACAAATTACTGTTGATAATTTAAGATTGCTACTCTTGTTAACAATGACAATCATTCTTAATTTAAATAATTATTTTTTTTTATATTTTTAAGATCATAAAATAAAATACGACGCAAATAGCGTAAAATGCGACGCAAAACTTCGTTTTTTTTTGTTAAGTGCACCAAATTTTAAATAAAATGCAAACATTTAATTTAATTTAACATTTAATTTTCGCAAATGATAAATAACGGATATACGTGAAAAATTGTACAAAAAAAATCCTCTCTCTCTCTCTCTAATTCTCGTTCTCTCTCCCAAGTGAAATACGCTCAAGATAAGCGATTAGCGCCCACCGTGCGCTAATTTCATGCAATCTGATTGGCGTACAATCATCTCTGTACGAGTACATAAAAGGGCAAGCTTGAGATGCAGAGACGCATTCGTCGTGAGTTTTATTCAATTAGACATCATCATCAGTCCGCGCGAATCGCCGACGATACGTTGCTGGATCACAACGAGCCGACTGCGCCCCAGATCGAAGGACATCAGAAGACCCCAGCAGGCAGAGCCCGATCTGAATCACCACGAGCCAACTGCGCCCCAGTTCAACAACATCGTACCATTAATTCGAAAAGTAGACAAAAGAGAGAGAGAGAGAGAGAGAAATTATTATAAAAGTGAGTAAAGAAACAATAAGGATATTTAAATTTAAATTCATTCTTTTGTCTTTATTCTATCATCTATTTTTCCTCCGGGAGTTGCTGGACTAAACAAAAAGTGTCCTTCGACTTTTTCCAAAATATTATTTGTTAGGCCCTCTTCCGAGAATAGACAAGCCTGTAGAGGCTTGCCGCATTCTCAATCCCGGTTTACCCACCTATCCAAAAAAAATTTAAGGGGTCTGTCTAGTAGCTCGCGCCGAAAAAAACGCGATTTTCGTGATTATTTCTTGGGATACTGGATAAAGGTAATGATATAAAAGTTATAAGGCTTAGTAAATACACTCTTGAAATACATAAAAAAAATTTTTTCTTTTATTTTATACATGTATTATGACCAAAAACGTCAGCCAAACGCAACACCTCGAAAAGTAGGTAGGTCCGCCTTGTTGATAAAATCTCGGAGCTGTGTTGTCTGAAACAAAAAAATCAAAGTGCTTTAGGTTTGGTATGACAATAGCTATGTCCCCTATGAATTTTATTCGAATATTTCAACAAATAAAAAAATGGTGAAGAAAAAACAAAAAATTTTCAAAAAACCGGTTTTTTTTCGCCGATTTTTGAAAAAAAAATATAGTAAAATTCAAAATTATTGAAAAAAATTTATAGGGGACATAGCGATAGGTTTAAAGAATATGTGGTTCAAATTTCATAAAGGTCGGTCGAGTAGTTTCGAAAATTTCATCAACAAGACGAGTAAAAACGTTGTTTCGAGAAAAACGCGTTTAAATTTTTTTTTACATAAATTCTTAAAAAAAAATTACTTACACCTAGTCAGCGATGCCTGGACCGTACAAAATTCCTTCAGATTGTTCGAAGAGTTGACTTTCTTCCAATCTTTTCTGTCTCAGAATTGTTCTGCTCTTTTCAAAAGTGAGTTACTAGACAGACCCCTTAATTAATATCGTCCCGCTCTGTTATTCCTTCGGCCACCCCTGAGCCCATGGACTTCAATGCCCAGGCTCAAAAAAGAAAAGGCCAAAGCTGCACGTTTGAGTTAAGACTTCGACGTTACAGCTGCATAGAACTCAAAAGGTATTAAAAGCTATTTACGAAGTTTATGATGAACGCGTCATCGGTTTAGGATATCCCAAGTTTGCACACGCAGGTATAGAACGGCCCTCTTATTCATCGGACTTAAACCCGTGTGATTTCTTCACATGGGGCTATCTGAAAGAATACTGTTATGCGGAAAAACCCGAGACCAAAGATGATTTGAGAGAAGCTATTAAAAAAGGAATTTCTAGTATTTTTTGATCTAAAATTGAACAAGTTTCTCATAGTTTCCAGAAACGGCTTGACTATTGTGCAAGTTCAGATGGGAATCACTTCGAGAATATTTGCCATTAATAGTTATTTCCTAGCCAGGTTTTGTCATTTTTTTAAAAACGTAATATGTGTTTGTTGCAAATGTTCGATTAAACTATAACCTATTTCAAATAAAAATGACCACTTCACTGATTTAATATGTATTTCTATAATTTTTTCCCCTGCACTCATCTCAAAATTATAAGTGATTACTTTTGGTAAGTTCTCATTTGTCACCCTGTATATACTAGACAAAGATATTTATACATTGGTATTATTTTTCTCGAAGACGTAATAACTCGGCATAATAAAAGAAAAACTTTCGAAGATTACAGAGTTAAGAAAATATAGCAAAAATTATTACTCACGTGATGAAACAAAAAATAACTGCTTGGCAAGCTTCTGAACAGTACGATATACCCTACCGTACATTACAATCGCATATAAAAAATTAGTGTATATTAATAAACGTGATATTTCTGGTTGTTTTAAAAAACATGAATCTAAATTAATTAATTATATTGAACAACTGGTAAAAGCAAGATATGCTCTGACGAAACAAAATACTAGAAGAATAGCATATAGCTTTGCAATGAGGAATAACATTAAGCATCCTTTCAATGACTTACCTGCAAATGTATGTAATATGCATGAAACTGACTCAATGAAATAGTGGAGCTGGAAAAGTTGTAGCTGCTGAATGTGCTAAAGATGTACACGTATATTGGCTTCTGCAGAAAAAGGTAAAATAATAAGTATGATAATGTATTGTAATATAGAAGAATAATTTCTTTCACCGTACTGCGTAATGAAACAAAAGTATTTTTAACCACAATTTAAATTGAATTAAGAATTTCAAAATATGCTGCAAAAAATGATTTAATATTTTGTGTTTGCCGAGTCATACAATATAATATTTACAACTTTTTGATAGATAATTTTTCAAATAGTTAAAAAGTTATTTAGAAGCCGCTATGGGTAATTAGATTCTTAACTATTTTGGTAGACTTGTAATAAAATTTGAATTTAGCAAACATTTGAATGGCGCTTGATCGAAGTCTGCAACTTCAAATAATGGATAAGTGGACTTAAAGTTTGTGGAATTCTGTCATTCAATTCACAAATTATTCCTGATTACGCTTTTACCATTTCTTATAAGGCTAAGGAATCTACTTAAAAGTGACAATAGATACAATCGATATTTAAAACTTATCTACCTCGCATTATAATGAATCAGCTATGTCAAGTAATACAATGAATATTGAAGAGCAATATTTGATGCATATTCTAAAAAATTCGAAGTGGTCAAAGAATATTCATCTTCTACCATTATTACAAGAAAAAAAAACCGAAAAAATTTTTTGACTTTAGTTACTATGAACAATTCGTTAGGGGATTTGCAATATTTGCCGTGCCATTCATGAAGGCCGGCAGGCCAATTAGACGGCCGTAATTCAGCCGTTTTTGGGAAGCGTTGTTGGACAGGAAAAAAATAATCAGCCAAATGAACTTCTGAGGATGGTTGTATATATATTTAAACTATAAAAAAAAAATTTATACCATCTTCAGAAATGTATTTTAAGTCCCGTTATCAATGTATTTGTAGAGCACCTCGCTGCTGCCGCGTCAGATTTTGTGCAGAATTCAGCTCGCGATTTTTGTCTGAAAAAAAAACAAGAAGACTATTAATTTTGATGAAATTATCTTCGATATGAACTAAAAAAATCGGGTGAAATACGTGAAATTCGAATATTTCTGGAAGATAGGAACAAAAAGGGATTTTTCAAGAAAAATAAACTGTTTATTTGGGCAGAAAAGTCACTGAAAATCTTGAGTTTTCTTTTAGTTTAAATAGAAGAGAAAACGATACTGAAAATAATACATTTTGAATGAAGTCGATAGCTCGTTTAGTTTTTTTGTCATCTACAAATTGGGCTCGTCAGCGGCAAGGCGCTCTACAAATACATTGATAAAGGGACTTAATACATTTCTGAAGATTGTACGGATTTTTTTTTTAATTCAAATACATACACAACTATTCTGAAAAGTTCATTTGGCTTATTATTTTTTTTCCCGTCCAACAACGCTTCCCAAAAACGGCTGAATTCGGGCCGTCTAATTGACCCGCCGGCTTTAAACTAATGTATAAAACACAAAAATTTTAATGAAAAATTGCAATAAGCTTTTGAAATGATTGAATTTTTTTGTAATCCCTTATTAAAGAATTATTTAAAAAATACACGAAGCATCAAAAAATAGAATTAGGGGAAGGAAGGATAAGATGGAATAGACGGGAAAGATAGAGACACGATTATTTCAAATAACATGATGGAGCGACGTTTTTGGTAAGTATGCACAGCTTCATGTTACTATTTTTTAATTCCAAACAAAATTTAAATGAGCTTATGTCAATAATTTCTTAAGAAAAAAATGCGAGAAATTTAAGCTATTAATATTAGTAGAGAGTAGTTAAATAATTCAAATTGTAATATGGGATCAATCATTACATTTATACTCTAGCTTTTTATACATTTTTTTTTTACTTCTATTTACTCACTTAACTTGGTCATTGGCTCTCGGAATCCTCGATGTTGTAATTACGTGTTTAATGTTTTCCTTATTACAATAATTTTTGTTTTTTTTAAATACTTAAAATTTCTGTGACTAGAGTACTCTTATATGCGTATAACAAGGTAAATGTCGATAAAGCATCGATGATGAGAAATATATGCTTATAATTTTTTCTGGTTAACGGTAGTAGTAAATGACCAGTATGATATTGTTAAATTAATTTATTATTAAGTACTGTACAGCAAGCTATCTCAGACAAAGAAGAACAAACATTTTCAAGTATGTATTGTATACATTAGCGTAAGCTTCTTAACCATTTTTCGTTGAATTATCATCAAAGCTTGCGCACTACTACTTTCACTCATTGCGGAAACCGAATGACACCAAAATGTTACCAAGTTTTTAAATAAAAGCTGAAACTGAATTTCTTTTAATATAGTCATCAGCGTAATCGGCGTTACTATGAACAATAATATTCGCGAATTCATTATTAGCCTTATACGTATAATAAACTAAGCTTGGAAGTATCTTCTACTTATTTAATTACTTACTCAGTGGAAAACCCGCAGTTCAGAGTGATTTTCAAATTTACTGAAATACTTTCATTATTATTACTTATTGGCTCGTTTTTAATTTCATCATTATTTTCAACTTGTTAATTATTTTTAATTTGTAAAATTTGTTCATTGTTGACTTTACCATTATTTTTAATTCAAATACAGAAGTTCAAAATTTAAAATCGTCTGTATTATTATTTAAATTAACTTATACATTTGTTATAATTCATTTTTGAAAATCAAATCTCTATGAGTATATATTTATATTTGCATCGTTTCCGACAAAAATTTCACACTCCGGTTTCGAATTCTACTTTTTCCTGTTTTTTAATATGAATATATACGAGGTGTATTTAATAAACAGCCGATTTTTTAATTACGAATACTGTATGCATTCGAGTTTCGATTTTCCTTTAATATGTTGGTACATATGTCCCTAACATATGTTGACAATATCAGCCCTTTTCACGTGTTTGTGTTGTTTACAGCAAGCACAAAGCGTAACTGTCTTTACACATGCGTTGCGACTTTTCGTCGTTTGAAAAAATAGAGCAAAGAGATTGTATTAAATTTTGCATAAAAAGCAAAATTAAGTGCTCTGATGTCGTGAAAATGTCAACTGTGGTACTTCGCAAATCTACTTTAAATGACAGAAATATTTACAAGTGTTACAAGCAATTTGAAGAAGGCTAAGAAGATATCAATAATAATCCTTGTCTTGGATGTCTTAGCACGTCAACAATAGATAAAAACATTGAAGCAGTGAAGAAAATGATTCTTGAATGGAAAACTGTAAAACCAACTGAATTTTATTAAAGAAATGCATTTTCTTAAGTTAAAAGACCCGTTCATTCCGAATCTGAAGTCAGATTTTATAAATTTTGCACCAAAAATAAAACATGGCCGCCTAAACATGCCAAAATTCAAGCATCGACTGTCCAATCTTCATTAACTGAGTATTAATTTATTCTTAGATATAACCTTCTTAAGCTGCTTATATTGCATCTTTAAAAAGTACAACAATAACAGAGTACATGAAAATTCTAGTAACCAATATTTTTAAGATGGCAGATTCAATATGGACGCCATTGCAACAAACAAATTTTTTTTTCAATTTCAAAGCATGCGAAATGTTATTATATATGTTTTTGGGGTCGCTAAGTTCAAATTTCACATCACATTTTTGTTTTACAAAATCGCAGTTCCAATATGGTGACAATTGCAACAAATAAATTGGAAATTTTATCATATTTCTGTTCGTTTACCATCTCAAATGTTGCCCGATTCTCATCACGAGAAGGTGAACAGAATATACTACAATATTGTTAAGTACAAAGAGTCTTCTTTCTGTTTTGTTTTCGTTTTTTTTTTTGTTGTTTTTTTTTTTTTTTTTCATTTTTTTGAATAATTAAAAAAAAATTGTAAAATTCCTTCTAAATTAATCTGTAAAATTTTCAAAGTGAAAAAAATGTACCGGTATATGACGGAAACCGAAATTTTCAAAATTGAATCTTATAAATGATTTATTGTATTTTGCAGGACGCGATTGACGCAATTGAAACGTAAATCTAAAAGAAAAAATTTAGTAACAAATTTAGATGCGATACCTACTGATACGAAAATTATAAACTCATCTATATTACCAGCAAAATTATTTATTTTTGGCCAAATTGGTGGTTTTTGTGTATTCATCATTTATAATATTATATGAAGGCCTCAATGCCATAAATAACGAGTCCTTAATTATAAAGTTAGATCTAATATTTTGTTGAATAAAAATCCGATATAAAATTTAAATTCAGCGACCCCAAAAACATATATAATAACATTTCGCATGCTTTGAAATTGAAAAAAAAAATTTGTTGGTTGAAATGGCGTTCATATTAAATTGGCCATCTTGAAAATATCGATTACTAGAGTTTTTATGCACTCTGTTATTGTTGTACTTTTCAAAGATGCAATTTTGAATTATGATGAGTCATTAAATTTTTTTATTGTACATAGCAACAACTAGAGAAGTACGTAGGATTTTTTTGATATATTGATTTGTGGCAAAAAGGCGCACTTCCAAAATCAAACTTGAAAAATTCACAGAAAAAATCGTTAGAAAATTGTTAATAACAAAAAAACTACAGCATATAAAAAAAAATCCTATGTACTTATTTAGACAATATATTTTTGAAGATCGTGTTAAAATTTGAAGTAAATTGATTAAATATTGTTCAAGTTATGGATGCGGCCAACTTAAAATATGTAGTACTGAGATAAACACGTTTAATGTTTTAGGTTATAGAAAATTATAAAAAATTTTGCAATACCTTTAATCCGTAATGCCTGCTCCATATAATTGGCCTTCTAGATTAGTGTTGACGCGAATACGTCTAAACACTTTATTACACATTACGTTTGTCACGTAATAGCTTCAAAAACATCTGCCATACACCTACTCTAGTCCCCTAAAATATCGTTTTTTGTTCCGGTCATTAAAGGCAACCTGCCTACCTGCCAGCCTTGCACTATACTTTGAAGAATAAGTACTTTAAGATATTTTCTGGTCATGATATTTTGGTGTAGTTCTTTTTAGGTTCTAAGGGACCATTTACAGTCTCTCAAGTAAGAGCGTGGTCGTGTTAATTTATAAAAAAATGTATTTGATAAAACTTTCATATTTATATATACATTGTACACATTACAAACAATGATGCAATTCGGTCAATAATGTGTCCAGTCACCACCGGCGTTGATAATTGCCTGGCATCTCCGAGGCATGCTTTCTACTAATTTGACGGCGTATTCTAGTGGCAAGGATCTCCAGATCCGACGAATTTCGTAAGACAACTGCTTCAAAGTGTATGTGCGTCTTCCACGAAGCTTCCGTTTAATATATGCCCACACATTTTCAATAGGGTTTGCATCGGGTGACTGCGACGGCCAATCCAATGTAACGATGCCAGATTGAGTCTTCCACTAAGTACATAGCTTGCTGCGGTGTTAAGGATCATTGTCCTCCTGCAGAATCCAATCTTCATTTTTTGTGATGAACCATCGTTTGGCAGATGGCAGTAAAGCCTTTTTGTAGATTTTTATCATTTTCTCGGCATTTAGGTTGTCAGTAAAGAGGTGCAAAGTGCCGAATCCCTGCATTGAGAAGCAGCCCTTTATGCACCTTTATTCCATGTTTTACGGTCCGCTGAACAAACCTATTGGTGGTAGTTGACCAGGCTCGCGTGAGGACAGAACGTGCCCATATAGAACATTCATCAGTAAAAATGACATTTTCAAAATCTCTATCAATATTCTCATGCGCCCAAGCGAGTCGCTTTGTCACATGTTTTTCAGTCAACAGAGGCTTCTTCATTGTGTTGCGCCATTTCAGATGATAAGTACGAAGATGGGTTCGGATAGTTTTGTAGGATATATCTAAACCTTTTGCCATTAATTTTGCTTGTCCTTGCCGCAGTGTTGAAGCAGAATTCCGCGAAAACAGATTCACTATTCTTTTTTCATCTTTTTTGTTCACTTTTCCTATCGAGCCACGTTCTGGTAAGTCATCGACATTTTTAGCCACTTTATATCGCTGTATCCACTTCTGTACAAATGCCTTCGACTTTCTCATATATTTAGCAGCCGCTGATTGCGACATTTTAGGACCTTTCGGGTGGATGCAAAGGAACACAGCCTCGTAGCGCGACGCGTACTTAGCACTCATGGCGTTTAACGTGATTCTCTTTAAAAAAATCAACAACAACTAAATTTTTGTTGACAATGCATTAAGGACAAAACTTTTCTCTATCGGCTCGCAAAAGAATTAGAGCAAAATCTTTTATTACCTGTCGGTGAAGTCGACCACGCTCTTACTTGACAGACTGTAAAACCAAACAAAAACATTAAAATAAAAAAATTTTTTGAGAATCCTAGAGTGGCCTAAGGCCTCAAAATAATTATATGGTATATTAAAATATATTTAAATCAACCTTATATTATAATTTTGTATCGAATTATATTTTACATTTAAAATAATATTTATAATTAAGGATATTTATAATAATTTTTAGCGGCTTATAATTATCTATTATGTTTTTATATCAATAAAGTTATGTATAAAATTATATTAAATATTAAATTTATGGTAAATTAAAATACATTTAGCTGTAAACAAAATAGATCTACTTTATAGCTTAATATATTGAAAATAATTTAATGTTATAACTTATTATTTTCCTCTTACATTTAATTTATATTTAAAATATCATTATTTACAGTATTAACATTTTAGTATATTTATAATAATTTTTAGTTGCGAATATTATATTTTATTTACATTAAACTAGGTTGCATTTAGTTAATTATATTTTAATAGTTTACGTTAAATTTAAATATTAATATATTAGAAACAGTTTTATACTACAATCAATTCAAAATATATTATGTTAATATTTAAAGTAGTACTATTCATATTTACGTGTATTTACAATAACTCTTAATAGCGTGTAATTATGTACAGAGTGATCTAATTTAAAACACACACTCAAATAACTCGCCAGGGAGTGCTCCAATCAAAAAAGTGTTAGAAATAAAAGATGTAGGAATACGAACGCAAAAAGCGGACGGTGGCCTTCGATTTGACCAGGACTATGATCTTCAAAAAACTATGATTTTTATGGGATTTTTATTGTTTTTCCCATGAAAATAAAATTTTTTACGATTTCGCATACGATATTCATAATTAACGTATCAGAATACATAGATAAGACTTTTTTAAAAAAATGAAATTGAAGCATTTAAGAGTGTTTAATAAACGCTAATACTCGTATACAAACGCTAATGTACCAACGTATTTAACTGATATGCGTTTGAACGCATTTAACTCGGAAAATATCATCTCTAGAGAAAAATACGTAGTATAAAAAAGGTAGATTTTAATGCGATCTACAACTCACATTTGAAATTTTTTATTTATCAATATTTTACGAGATAAATGCCAAAGAATACTATTTTTATGAGTTAGTCATGGTCTTCTCTATGTTTTTGACTCCGGTCTCTAAAGCCATATAAAAGTTAGCATTTAGAACAGAATAAAATAGTTTAAAGATACACTGAAAGGAAAAACTGAAGAGGTCAATATCTACCTCTGCGAGTACTATTTCCTACATTAAGTCATTGTTATAAAACATGATGACCAGGACCCACAACGTGGACGCATCAGGGTGGATTGTCAGGTCCCATTTGGATCTAACCAATAGAGGCAAGAAGCGGCTCTTAAAGGAAAGAATCTTTATCGAGTCAATGAAGACAAGATCGTGAAGATACCGACCAACATTGGCAAGAATATTAGTCTAGCCGATGAAGGCAAGATCATAAAAATAACGGCCAATAAAGGCAAGAATGTAGATAGTAAGAGTAGATAATAAGATAAAATAAGAATTCAAGAATGAAGTAAATAACTTTTACCGAATAAGATGTTCGAAAAGACTTTTATGATTATCAATACATAAGTGAATTCTTTGCTTAAAACTTTGAATGGTCAGCAGAAGTACACACCTTAGTGTACTCCTGCAAGCATTAGTAATTCTTTTCACCATGTTTTCATTAGTAGTTGAAGCATTGGCGTAAACAATGTTTTTCAAAAAACCCCATAAAAGAATATGGGCTTGTAAGATCTAGTGGTCGGGGGGGGGGGGGGCATTCAACATGATCGTCACCACGTCGAATATGTACCTATCCACCGGTTAGGGTAACTTTGGTTGAAAAATTCCTGAACTCTTAAACTTTCATCAGCAAGTGCACCATCATGCTGAAACCACATACGCACTATTGTTTGCAGATGAATGTCTTGTAGCACATTTGGTAGTTTATTTGTTAAAAAATTAAGTTATTTATATGTATTAACATTGCCATCAAAAAAATAAAACCCGATTAGAAAGTCATTAATAATACAACACCATATTATGAAACTCTACTGATATTAGTAATTTACTGCTCGAGTCTAGTGAAGATTCTCAATATATGAAGTCTCATAATTCTTCTGATTGTTTTCCTCAGAATTCTTGATCGTACTGCAATTTGCCGATTTGAATCGTGAGGATGTAAATAAATGCTGTCAAGCACTACCAGTACTCGCAGATCATTGCTTACGATCGTCATTATTCTGCGCTGTTGCTGTGGTCTTCGAGGACCTTGCCTCTCACGCTGTTCAATTTTAAAAATAGTCCTATCGTTCGGATGATGATACCTTTCGGATAAACGCGCTTGATATAATCGGGCGCGTATCCGATATGATAAAATGTCAACAATTCGTTGTGTGCATAATCGGGTATATTTACTTCAATTGTATTTTAATAAATAACTTTACATACAGGATACAAGAAAGGAAAAATTATTTAACAAAAAATTTATATAGAAAAAAATTCCAAACGAATAAAATTGAATCGTTCAGTTATTGACTTTATAGAAAATCTAGTGAAATTTCATTAAAATAACGATATTATAAAGTGATTGTGTGATTATAAAAAAGTTTATAACGATGACCAAACGCAGAAAGTGGTACTCACGGAGGTAGATATTGACCTCTTAAGTTTTTCCTTTTGGAGTATCTTTGAACTATTTTATTCTGTTCTAAACGCCAACTTTTAATCGTCTTCAAAAGCTGGAGTCAAGAACATAGTAAAAACGATGAGAAAATCATTACAACAGTATTTTTGAGTATTTATCTCATAAAATATCGCAAGATTTTTAGAGTTTCAAAGAGATTAAATTGTGGTAATGTTTAATTAGACCTTCACCTTTACCGTTAAGGTTATTTGGAGGTCAAGTTAATTTTTTTAAGATAGGAATCTCTATTTTTGACCCCAGAAATAAAGAAGCGGAAAATTTTACGTTCAGATATGGCCTTGACTATTTCTAAATTTTCAAAATGGCGGATCTGAGTAGCGGAAGATTTATGGTAATTAAGGGGGGAAATCACAGTAAAATTTTCAATTTTTCGAAAAAAATTTTTTTTGCCTAAAAGGTGCTTTAGGGTCTTAAAAATAATATACCAAATGATGAAACACGGCAAAAGTGTCCGAGTGCCCAAATTTTTTATTCTGCGGTAACGCCACTCAGGTATGCTCTCAGTACTTAAAACTTTAAACGCGTTTTTCTCGAAACCACTTTTTTGAGCTCGCCGAAGACATAACTCGAGAAAATCTTTACCGATTGACTTGAAATTTTGTCAGTAGCTTTAAAATATTTTTTTCCACAGAGCTACGTAGGATTTCTTATTTTATATGGCTTAGTTTTTTTTATCGAAGATTTGATGGCGTTTTTTTTTGTTAAAAATTTAACTTTATTTTCAAACATGCACCATTTTGTGAAAAATCAATACATCAAAAAAATCCTACTTAACTCGCTAGCTGTTGTTATATAAAAACTAAAAAATTTTGTTTTTTTCTTCCAGGTCAAAAATTTAGGAGTCTACGTCTTTGGCCATCGACACGCTTTCAAAAATACGCGCCTTGGGGCATATGCTGCGCAGCCGCCATTTTTAAATATTTTTTATTGAAAAAATTACACTTTGTACTTTTTTAGTATTGCTATAAAACCTACTTCACAGATTTTCGATTGATGCTTTTATTCAGCCAAAATTAATTCCTGAAAATATGCCTATTTTTTTGTGTGCTACTGTGATTTCCCCCCTTAACAAATTTAAGCCAGACTTGCTATATGGGAGTTCTCGGAATCGTTGATCATTAATCAGCGGTGAAATTTACCATATACTAAATGTTAAATTGGCATGGTCCACCATCTTGGATTCGCTATCTTGAACTTTCAATCTGGAGTCAAATTTGTGCCAAATTGTGTTAAATTACAAATCTGACTCTGGATTTATTATCAACGATTCCAAAAATCTCCACATACAAAATTTGGTAAAAAGCGCTTGACTTTCAAACATTTCGTCTGCCATCTTGAATTGCAAATCTGACCTCGGATTCATAATCAACTACCTTAAAAACCCTTTTTCCGATTTTTCGTATCCGATTAACAAATCCTAGCATCATCAGCAGTTTATCATTAGCATATGAGTTGGAACGCATAGATCCCTTAAAATCGTTTTCAGATTAATGAATATGTAATAGTTATTTTGTGTGAATATTCAAAATTGGACATTTCTTTTCACTGTGCTGGAAGTTCTGATTACTGTTAATAGGCTCACTTGTGAAGTTGTTTACTTCCATTGTTTACCTAAAAAGATTTCTACGTTTCTTATAATAATTATTTTAATGATTAGATTATGAGGCTATTCCATTAAATCAAAAAATTGAAATGGTTTTAATTCATGGACAATGTTTAAGAAATATTGATAATGCTATTGCTTTCTATGTTAAACTTTTTCTCGATACGCCACGATTACGAAAATGTTTTTATCGAGTCATCAAACAATTTACTACTGAAAGAACCATACAAAAAAAAAAAAACGAAAAAAAAACAAAAAAATTAGAAAAGTTCCTTTACTGGAAGAAATAATGAAATTAACGTTCTAGCTCAAGTGTTTGCACAATACTAAAACGCAATAAATTCTATCCTATTCGTATTAGTTTACATCAAGAACTTCATAGCAATCATCTCTAAAATCAAATTACTTTCTATCAATTGGCACTTCATAAAAAATACATGAAAATCGAAACTTTTTTCATCAAGAATAATTTTCTGATTAGTCCACTTTTACTAACCATGGTTAGGTTAATAAGCATAATATGCATTATTCGAGCGTCGATAACCCTCACTAGATACGCTTAATTGTACGTTGGTATCTATGGTCTATCAATGTTTGGTATGGAATTATAGGGGAAAAACTAATCGGTACGGTATTTAGTAATGGAACATTAAACAGAGAAAAATATCAAGACATGCTAAAGAATGAACTTCTAATATTGCTTGAAGATTTGAGATTAGAAGTACGGCAAAATATATGGTTTTAGAACAATGCATCTTCATCCTATTATTCAACAATTGCTCGAAACGAATCAAATAGACAATTCAATGGTCGTTGGATCGGTAGAGAAGGTACAGTGAATTGGCCAGCTAGGTACTCACATCTTACGTCTTCCGATTTCTACTTATAAAGCTTTTTAAAATCTAAAGTTTACAATACAGTGCAAACGAACCCTAAAAATATAAGATAACGTATCAGAGACGCTTGTATTTTAGTAACACCTACAGTTCTTCTTAGCTGTATACATTCTTTTGGGAGAAATTTCAACAAATGTATTAAAGAAAGAGGTCATCATTATAAACATGTGTTATAATGCTTTTCTAAAACACCACAGAGAGAGGCAAGGGTACTTACTGAAAACAAACACTTCGATAGTGAAAGACAGGAGGACTTAAAACAAGCATCCTGATATTGAGAAGCAAGGGGGCTCACTTAAGGGGTTACCCCCAGTTGTAGCTCAACAAAAAAGGCCTATTTCATGAATTTTTTTAAAGAAAACTACAAAACTTTTTTAAACGATTATTATATCTCTTAAAGAATACATCTTGAAGAACTTTCAGTAATTTCTTTATTGCAAAATATTACATTGTTAAGTGGCAAATGGCCGCTAATGAAATAGTGTTTTTATTTATACGGTTTGCGGTGACCAACATTGCGGCGAAGTGGATCATTTGAAACAAACAATGTGGATAGATTTAGTTAAATATAAGTATAGACTAGTTTTTAATCAAAGGATTTAAAAAAATATTCATTTTTCACAAAATGGCGGACAGTCAAAGTTAATAATTCGATTTTAACGAAAAAAATCGAACGATTAGAGACTACATTTTCATGTATTAAATAAGCCTGCAAAATTTTAAGAAGATACGTTTATTAGTGTTTGAGTAATCTTGGTCACTGACTTCAGAAATGCCATTTCGAGAAAAACGCGTTTGAAGTTTTAATTGCCGGTTGTTAACACAACGGATTCTTCTCTTTCAACGCTCATATCTTAGTCAATTTTGTTCGGATCGACTTGAAATTTCCAGGTCATATTCTCAGATACTTATACTTAAAAAAAATGCAATTAACAAAAAATCGATTTTTTCAAAGTCGCAAGTGGGGGTAACCCGTTAAAGCAAGCACTACAAGTGAAGCAGAAAACTATTACGTCCATGTCGTTGTTCCTGGGTAGTGCTAAGAGTAATAATTTCTAAAACAAAACTAAAGATTTCAAAATAGTTTTACAGTATCAGAAACTGACTTTTATCAGATTTTGAAGATAGTGATCGTTGATCACGAATTCGATATCAGATTAAAAATTCAAAACGGCGACTCCAAGATGATGGACCAAATCAATTTGGTGAATTTGACCGCCAACTCATGATTATTGATCCGAAAATTTCTAAAACGACTCTGGCTTAAATTTGTCGATAATCAAAAATTTTTCGCTACTTTAAATATATAGAAGTAGTCAAGGTCATATCTAAACGTTATTTTCGTTTCCGAGGGATTCCATATAAAAAAAATCAACTAAACTTTAAAATAACCTTCAAGGTCATGGTTAAGATTAAATTAAAGGCCACCATCATTTGATCTCCTGGAAACGCTAAAAGTTCTGTAGAAACTTTTTTTGAACTAACGCCATGAACAAAAGTTATATATAAAAGTTAAATAACGTTGTACCAAGATAAATACCTCACCCGGTATATACACATACACTATAGCCCATTTTAATCGACGCATTCAAATATTTCCGTTGGTAAGCCGACTATTAGAAAATTGTGCGGACAAAAGTTGTTCTGCATACTAGGAGTTACCTTCCTCCGATTGGCTTTAAGGGGAGGTTTTCATCAAGCATGACCAAAAAATCGATTTTTTTTTTTTTTGCTTAAAAAGTCGGCAAATGTCTCGTAGAATACGCTCGTAAAACTTGTTTTGCCGAATTTAATTTATTTTTAAAGTTATAGTCAAAAAACCAAAGGCGTCTTTTTACGTACTAAATCGCGTACTAAAACTTTAAGCGCGTTTTTCTTGAAACCATGTTTTTTGAGACGGGCGGAAAGATATCTCAAAAACTATTATAGATGTCAAAATGAATTTTTTTTTATTTGAAAGGTAATTAAATTTGCTAGATTTTGACCTAAAATCATAATTTTACAATGATTATTTTTATTGATATTACACTTTTTAGAGCAAAAAAAAAGTGCAAAAAAATTGTTTTTTTTTTGCAAGTCCGCCATTTTGTTAATTTTAAACTTTTCTTCTTGATTTTAGTTCAAAATCTAGCAAATGTCTTTTAGTTTATAACAAACTTTGATTTTTTGATTTCAGACAAAAATTGGATGAGTTACCTTGCCGCCAGTGGAGGTGTTTTTTTTTTAGATGACTATTTTTCAATGCATATAACTAATAAACTATTTGGTATTTTTGTTCAAAAAAATTTGCAAGAGTAGTTAATAACATACTTAATAAGTACCAAAAAACTTGACTACTTTATTTATTTTCTTCCATGAGAAAAAAAATCGCGAAAATCACGTAATTTTTGGGTTGGTAGATGAGAACCTGCCCTGAACCTTGGGATCAATTGTCAAGGTTATTCGAAGATTAGTCATTTTTTCAAATGGGAACTTCTGTTTTACGTCGAATCCTAAAACAGCGGGAAATTTCACGTCCAAAAGGATAGTTTACAATTTTTTGGAAGCCCCTTGGCAAGGTCAAATCAAAGGGAAATATTGAAAATTATGCTAAAAGCTGTTTTTCTTTTTAGTTTTTAAATATTTATGCTCGTGTAAACAGTTGATTAGGCTTAGAGGCCAATGACATTGATGGTTTTGCCTTTAAAGCCAACTGTAAAATTCATTTAAAAGCAATATTATGAATGAAAAATTTCTTTTATGTCCTTAATCTTACTTTTAGTGTTACCTAGAAACAACGTCGCAGACGTAGTCAATTCCGTTTTCTTTGGGATGCTTGTTTAACGTGAATCTGATTTAGCGAAAAATCGACGTATTGAAAATAACGGATCTAAGAATTCTGAATGTCTTAAATATTATGCACACCACATCTCATTAATTCATAAATTAAGGCTAAATTATATTTAAATGCGAATTATATTCTGCTTATAGGCTTTAAAAATGACAGAAGGAAATACAGAATTTTTTAGATACATGATGTTTTCTGATGAAGCAAAGATTTATAGTGATAGAAAAAATAATAAGCACAGTTGTCAGTATTGGTCAGATCGTAACCCTCACTAACATAAAACTGTAGACCATCAATCCACCGAAAATCGATAGAGTCTTATAGTTTGGTGTAGAATAATAAATAAATACCTAATTGGTCCCTATTTTCTTTTCTAAGAAATGTTGATAGCGACTGCTTTTTAAAGTTGCTAAAAGATTGGTCGCCAGAAATGTTAAAAAATGTTGATTTGATGACAAAGCGAAAAATATGGCTTCAATAAGATGGTGCAGCACCACACTATGAACGAATAATACGTGACTTTTCACATAAAAATTATAATGAGAGATAGGTCAGAAGAGGAGGTCCAGTTAATTGATCTTATGATTCACCAGGCTTGACATCCCCAGATTTTTATTTGTGAAGCTTTGTAAAAAATGCTGTTTTCACGGAACAATTAACAACAAGAAAAGAAATGATAGATCATGTCGATGGAACTTGTAAATAGAGGTAACTTTTAAAATTGGCTATAATAATTATGATATTTGTAAGAAGTGAGAGGCAAGAAGACTCACGTTAAATAAGCACCCTAAACGCAAGAGGCAAGAGGACTAATATTAAGCCCGAAAGAAACAGAGCTTACTACGTCCACGTCTTTATTTACAGGTAACACTAAAAGTAAGATTAAAGACGAAAAAGAAATTTTTTATTTAAAATATCACTTTCAAATAGCTTTTACAATTGGCTTATAAGATGAAATCGACAATTTTATTGGCTCCTAAGCCTACTCAATTGATTTTTGACCATAAATCTTTAAGGATTCCAAAACACAGCTTATGGCATAATTTTAAATATTTATCCTCGATTTGACCTCGTCAAGGGTCCTTCCAAAATTGTTACGTCTATATATAGTTAATAATAACTTCATATAATCGGTTATTATCCCTCACAATGAAGGTATTAAACTTATAGCTCGAGTGACTTTCAACAACTGAGAAATATTGCTCCTATAATGACGAAAGGTGTCACTTGCAGTACCATTAGGCAGTGCAAGACAGCGATTTGCAGTGAGTTGTAGTGAAAGGACATAGAGTTAGACATAGTTAAGGTCGATAGAATATTATATAAATAAAAGAAATTTAAATTAAAAGATATATAGTGATAAAAATTTATACAGATATAGTAAATGTTGTAATTTATTATGCAAAAAGAAATGATAAATATTAATAAGTAATCTAACGTAAGTCAAGGTTTGAGTAAGAGAGTATGAGTAAACATACAGAAGAAATATGGAACTCAGCTGAGATATTCTGATCCGTGGCTTACTACGATATCTCTATATGTGCGCTTAAATATGTGCATGTACTAGATTACGGACTCTTGTTTCTTTTTTAATGTGACTTATGAGGAAGCAATGATCCAGAGTAATTACTCGTCTTCGCGGGCGACGTCTTTCAAGTTGTTAAGCTACTGCTGGTTTGAATTATTGCGTTAAGGGAGCATTTTTATATAAATCAATCCAAAAATCTGTTTTTTTTTTTTTTTTTTTTTTACATAAATCGAAAATATAGGTATTTAGCTATACCGTGTTAAAATTTTAGAGCAAAATTCAAAACGTTTTAGTCTTTATAACTATTTTTGTTATTATGCTCCAGCGTGCAGAGCAAGTAAAGATTGTTGTGCGAATACAATAGTACCCCGCCGTGCTTAACACTCTACAGAGCAAAACGTAGCAGACGTTTTGATTATAATCCTTCGCACTCGAGGCCGTATTTTACGTATTGTAGTTTGAAAAGGAAATTACATCGTCTTTGTAAGATAAGAAACGAACTTCAAAGAACAAGATTACATAAACATAAACAAGATATCACAAGATTAGAAAACATAAATAGTTGTCATAGCGCATCGGATTTCCACACCAAACAAAGTAGTGAGCAAGAGTCGCCTCTCAAGAGCAAAGGGTTAATTGTATCTGTGCCTATATGCATAGATTTATACAGGCTTCTATACAGATTTATATAGGTAAAAGAATACCGTTATGCTCCAAACAAATTTGCAGGTAGAAACTCATTTCAAAGACGCTTATTACAAATTTGTTTTAATTAACATACTACAGAGGAAGGTACATAGATGGACGTTAGTGCTTCTGCGCGAAAATTATCTAGCAGCCTTAACAAAAGATATTTTGATCGAATTAGCGCATCGATATCGTGTATTAAATATTCAACTGCTTTTAATTTCCTTTCAAATACCTCGTGCTGAAATACTTGTAAAGGAGCGGTGAAATTCAAAGAAGCGGGACATCGCGGTCTCGGGTGGAAACTAGTCGTGTCGTACAAGTAAGATAGTTTTTCAGTAAATTCTGACCCTTTTATAAATAACAGATATGAAATAAATATGTATTCAGATTAATTTGGGCTAATTCAGAAGAAATTAATTTATTTTTTTCATTCAATGGACTGACAAGGAACCCATCACAACTCGACCTCACCGATTTTAATGATTTTTCGATATGTTGTGGAGCATAAAAAAATAAAAGTCAACAACAACAACAAATCATAATTAATTAAAACGAGATCATCTGAAAATTGTCGGACGAACTTTTTTTAGATGCAAAATCCATAAACATCAAATGGTTGTATTTTTCCTGTTGTTTCTGATGGTATTTTTTTTTACATTTATTATCTTGTTTTCCACAGTCCATTTATTCAATGAACAACAAGATGGTCAATTATTGTTATTTACTGTGGATATATTGCTTAAGGCCAAATTTGCTGAGATCGAATCTTTTACAAGCGTAGCCGTGCGTTAAATATTTGGCAAAGCGTTGGACTCAATATTTTCACTACCGATTGAAATACACTAAGTAATACAAGACCATATGAAAAAATAATCGGACCAATAATACAAAATATAGGATGTAAATGGCGTTATATTAAGTAATTAATCGTACATGACATTTATATGGTTTCATATAAAAATTTGCGAATTATACATTCACGTCTTCAAGAATATAAAAATAATGATAAATTATTCGACGGGGTTCATATACTGTTTTTTGGGAATTTACTTGAACTTCCACTGGTAAAAGAAAAATGAGTATATAACCGCCATGGTTTTCAACAGAAGTTAACTTATGGCAGCAATTCTCATTTTGCGAACTAACGATAAACATGCGACAATGAACTAAGACTAAGTTCATTGACTTCTTGAATAGCTTATAAGTTGGTGAATTAACGATGGCTCAGCTTGAGTTAATTTGCGAGTGGCGACGCGTACCTTTGGCAGGTGATCTTACCGATAGAATTGTTGTCCGTATATTTTCCACTGTTAGACAAGTTGACACTTAAAATGACAAACTGACGGCTGAAAATGCAAAGATTAAACAAGTACCCTTATTAAAGCTGCTCAGGAAAGAAGTAGAATGGAAATGGACGAAAGAACAACAGCAAGCGTTTGAAAACCTCAAGAGAACGTTGACTATGACAACAATGTTGGCAAGGCCGGATTTTAATAAACCGTTCACTCTTCAATGCAATGCCAGTAATCATGTGATTAAAGAAGTATTGACGCAAGTAGATGAAGACTGAGAGCATCATATCGTGTCTGTAGGCCGAGTTCTAAATCAAGCAGAACAGAAATATACCACTACTGAAAAAAAGTGTTTGGCAAAAATCTGGGCAATTAAAAGACTTCGACCATTCCTGGAAGGATATGCATTTATTGTTATCACAGATTATGCGTTGAGATGGTTGTGAAACCGTAAAGACCCTGTTGGAAGATTAGGCAGATGGGCATTCGATATCCGCAATGGGACTTTGTAATAGTGCATAGAAGTGGAGCATCCCATCACGTACCAGATGCTCTGTTACGCATCCCGGAGGGGGAGGAGGAGGAAATAGCAAAATTTAAGGAAATTCTCGATCAGTGGTATTTAAACTGCTTAGAAGAGGTCTGGAATTTCCCGAAGTAATTTTCAAATTAGCAGAACGGAATTTTAATTTTCAAATTAAAGACGAAATTTTGTATCGATATAGAATATCTATATGTGGTATAGACATTGGTGGATCTAATAACCAACAACGAAGAGGGACGAAAGCTGGTAGTACCAATCAAAAAATGTGACAGAGTGTTGCGCGATGCTCATCAGGAAGCTTCGTCAGGTCATCTCAGAATTAAGAAAATCTATGATAGAGTAGCACTAAAATATTATTGACCATGAATGTGGTATGACGTACACACTTATGTTTAGTTATGTAATGAATGTCAAGAGTCAAGTGATATAAAGTGATACAGTTCGCACCATAACGATTGATGAGAAAGCGAGTCAGCAAGCTATCACGGGCTGTAGTGGCAGCCGATATGATGGAATTTTTCCAATCCAATGGTCAATTTAAACATACATATCTTAGTACTTCAGGATTTATTTACAAGGTGGATAGAACTGAAATGCCTGACGGGAAAGCATAAGCGAAGGCATTTGACGACATAATGTTTAGGTATAAGATCCTGGATTACTTGTTAACGGATAACGAAAGAGAGTTAGAGAACAATCATTTGAATCAAACTTCAAAGACTACTCCACCATATCATCTGCAAGCAAATTCGGCCGAGTGGAGTAACAGAATTTTCAAAACAATGATCGCTTCTTTTGTCGGTTCAGATCAGAGAACATGGCATGAGCATCTCAATGAGTTTCATCATGCAGTAAATACCACGACGCCATTGACTACGGAAGTCTCACCTGCGTTTTTGAATTTTAGAAGACATTCGAGACCGGTGAAGAGCTTGTGGAGATTGGTTATGAGGAGTGAGATTAAGATTTGGCGAGATCTTGGAAAATAGGAGGATCGAATGAAGAGACTTGTTGCTTTACGAGATATAGTCGTTAAGCATATTAAAGAGGCAAGCAAGAAGCAGGAGGCGTATTATAAATGCGGGTGGAGATGCGCGTTATTTGGAATAAGGCATTTAGTGATGCGAAAGGTTCATGTGCTATCAAATGCAGCACAGAGATTTTCCACAATGCTAGCTCCAAAATACGAAGGACCATTAGAGATCGTGCAGGTTTTATCGTGCAGTGGTTTACCTTCTAGACATAGACGCGAGTCGGAAAAACGCGAAGGTATTCGTGTCGGAATTAGAAAGGTATATACAATATACCCCCGAGAATAGAGGTGGAAAAATTTTAAAGATAGAGGTTGGTGCGAAGGCGTGTTTGTGAGTATGTATGTATGAAAATATAATAATTGAGGACGGAATGATGAGTGAGATTTGGCGAAATTAAGATAAGTTCAGAAAGATTGATTGGTTAGCTATATTTATGTTGGTAACGTGATCTAAAAGAATTTCGCAAGAAACCTGGAACGAGCTGCCGTTTACTATGAAGAAAAGCCTGGAAAGCCATGTGGCAGACTACAAGGCATGGGAAAAGAAGTTGGCCGAGGAGAAGAAAATAGGAGTCAATCAAAGCTGAGGGATAATCGACATCGAGAATGCTTCTGAGGTATATGCCCAGCCAGCCAATAAAGACGGAGGTAGAGGGCAGCCAGCAACTGTCAATTCAGAAGAAGAATCTAACGACAAGTTTCTGTATCTGGGAATGACAGCTTAGTCACTCTGTTCAAGAAAAGAGTCGCAATGTGACTGACAGGGAAGTAAGAGAAGTAATGTCTCCTTAAAACTCGAATAGTAGCTCGTGACCGCTTGATAGACCTCTCCACCAGCCGGGATCGATCAGGTGATAAACCAAAGAAGTTGATCAATAAGAGGCAACATTGTAAGAAAAAAATTAATTTAATAAATTAAGTATCAAACCAGCTTATTAATAGAATAAATAGGTTATTAATTTCAGAAAAATTAGTTTAAAATAAAATTTAAATCTGTAAACTAAAAGTATGTCAAAAATTACTTATAACATTACTAATACAATTTTTTCAATATACTAGATGATTCAACATGAAGCCGGACTAACTAAGAAAATGCGTTTTTTCGGTAAAATTCTTATCTAGTCTTCAACATATTCTTTTACCTTAAAACACTTACCTCAGCGGTCTCTTAACATTTCGATACCTTATTTAAAATAAGATTGATCGAGACTCTCAAAATACACTATTGTCTCCTGCTTGACCTCCTCATTTGACAAAAATCTTTCACCCTGAAACCATCTTTTCCGATTTCGCAAGAGATACTAATCACTGTGGGCCAGGTCAGGCAAATAAGGTGGATGGAAAAGCCATTCGAAGAGCAGTTTATCAATTTTTGCCATTGTTTGCAACGATTTCTGAGCTGGTGCATTGTCTCGCAAAAACAGAATTTTTTTCCTCGCCAAATGAGGCCGTTTTTGTTTGATTTCCTGACTTAATCTATCCAATAACGAACAATAATACTCCCCTGTTATTGACTTTCCTTTTTCTAAAAAATCTATTTAAATTATTCCGTGTGCGTCCCAAAACACGGAGTCCATAACCTTTACGGCCGATTTTTGGGTCTTCAATTGTTTTGCAGCGCTTCCACCAGCTTCTACTCATTCTATTGATTGTTATTTGGACTCTGGTGTGAAATAGTGGGTCTAGGTTTTATCAAGTTATTAACTGGCGAACTAAGTCTTTTGGATTACGCTCAAATATCTCCAAACAACGCTTTAAATCACAAGCACGTTGTCGTTTTTGATCAAGGGTGAGCAAACGCGGCACCCATCTTGCGGTTAGCTTTTTCATTTCCAAATTTTTATGTAAAATGGAAATAATCGATCCAGTTGATATGCCTGTGATCTCAGCTAACACACGCACGTTAACTTTAGAATCATCAAGAACAATATCATGAACTTTTTTATTCATTTATTCAGTAGTAGCCGTTTTTTCTGGTCCATCACAATGTTCGCTTGTGCTCGAACGACCCCTTTTGAATTCAGTAAACCTATTACCAACGATAGTTTTTGACGGAGCTAATTTTTTTACAGCTAATTCGCCGTAATATTTATTTAGCTTCTCCTTCGTTTTTTTGCATTTTTTCCACGTAAAAAATAATATTTGATAAGCGCACGGAATTTAATGGTATCTATATTTGAAGAAAATTTTGAAGAAGACTGCTTTTAATAATTGTAACTCTATAAATAATTAGCAGATCAATCTAAAACTTTCAATATAATTGAGGCAGGAAACAATTTGTTGAACGTACATATTTTGATCGAGCTCTGCTGCCATCTGTTCGAGTCCGGCTGCATGTTGAACCACCTAGTAAATTGAAAAATATTGAAGCACAATAACTATACGAAAATTAATTTTTTAAGGTGAAATAAGGTCATCGGAGAAAATATTCCTCTAAATAAACGGTACTTCGAGCAAAATAGAGCCAAATAAAAAAATTTTAGATTGGCAAGTAGCTGTTTCTGACAAAATTAAGCTATTAGATATATGTTAGCTACTATAGAAGGCTACTTTATTATAAAGTGAACAACGAAAGAAATAAAAGACGATGGGATGGAAGAATCTAGCACATCGTTAGTTTAGAAAGAGGACGTACAGAAGGCTGTCAAATCGTTAGTAGAAGAAATAAACAAGAAGGCAGGAAACGTACTAGAAGGCAAGGATAACGAAGAAGAGGAAGAAAGTGTAGAAGCAGAAAAACAGGAAGAAGATGAAGCAGTCGCAGGCATGAGCATGGATAATAGGAATCTCTTAATAGTGAAATTAGGAAATTAGGTAAAGAATATCACGCACTCTTCGACCCAGGCGTGATGGGCTCGTTCGCTGAACCAAGAAAAGCGGAGCAATTCAAAGGTAGAATGATGCCGACGAATGCAGCTATAAAAGCAGTGACAGGAGAAATTACGAAAGTACTAGGATTGTTGTATATGAAATGAGAAGTAGATGGTATTATAGGACGGTTACCGGTTAGACTATTGAATATTCTGGATCATGATCTGATATTAGGCATGGATTTCTGTTTGTTATTCGACTGCGATGTGCAATTTGGTCAGAAATTATAGAGAGTGAAGGGTGGAGACTGGCACTCATTTGCACACGATAGGAACAGTAGGGGAGAAGTGCTGTATGCGAAATGTGCTGGTATTAGCGAATTGAGTTCGAGACAGAGGAAGGAAGTACAAGGGGTGGTGAACAAGGCGTTGAAAGACGCATCTATGGAGACGGAAGTAATCAGGCTCCTTGCACATCAGATAGATGTGCAAGGAGCAGCACCAATAAAACATAAGTATAGGAGAATGTCGCCAAAGATATTGGAAGTTGCTCATCAAGAAGTAGAAAGAATGTTGTCAGAAGGCACAATAGAACGGTCAGCTAGTAAGAAAAGCAGCGCACCGGTGATAGTTAAGAAGTCGGAGGGCTCGTTTCGATTCTGCATAGATTATCGTGATTTGAACAAGATTACCAAGAAGGATGCATACCCCATCCCTATCATGGACACCATATTAGACAAATTGCGCAAAGCTAAGTACTTATTTAAGATTGACTTACGCCAAGCGTATTTTCAAGTACCCATGAAAGAGTCCAGTCGGAAGTGAACACGGCTACGCAGGCGACGTTAAAGACGTCACCAGCCTACTTGAATTACGGTAGACATCCTAGACCAGTCAAAAGCTTAAGGAGAGAGGTTGAAGGAAAGAAGCCGATATCAAACCTAGATTCATCGATTTGGTTAGACAGGATAAAGCGTTTGGGCGCGTTGAGGGATTTAGTCACGAAGCACATTCAAAACGTAAGAGAGAGGCACGCAGCAGTTTATAATAGGGAAAAAAGAGAAGCTAATTTTCAGATGGGAGATAGGGTAATGAGGCGAACACTCGCGTTATCGAACGCGCGACAACGGTTTTCCGCGAAACTTGCACCCAAATACGAGGGACCGTATGAGATAGTTGAGATTAAATCACCTTCGGTTTTTGTATTAGGGACGAAAGAAGGGAACTCACGTAGAATAGCGAAGGCGCACGTTTTGGAGCTAAAAAGATTTATACCTCCTAAAAATCCCCGAAATACTACTGGGTAACCTGAGAGGAGGCGGAAGCGAGGTTGGAGAAGCAGCCACGAAACGCAGCAGAAAAATGCGGTTAGAGACGACGGCGGTGCAACTCTTTAGTGGGGCCGGTAGATAGCTACCCATTACAGTACTCACGTCTCTGTGAATCTAGTGGTTCTTTTTACAATTTTTTTTTTTTTGGATTTTGTTTCTTTACTTTTCTGTAGGCTCTCTTCCCCCAGCTAGAGTATGATTAGAAATAAGAATTATTTTTATTTTCACTTTTATCAATATATGATTTATTTATTTAATTTATATCATAATTTTATGTTATGCATGTTAAAATGGGTGCTAAATGGTGATGGATAAAGCATATTCATAGGTTAACTTGTTAGTTATAAGATTTTTAATATTGTAAAGGGCACTCGAGTCGACGAGGAGAAAACAATAACATCGTCGGAGTGAGAGTAAAACGGTACATCGGGGCAATGTTCTGCTTAAGGGGAGAGGGGGTATATGTGATCTAGCACATCACAGGCTGCACCAAGAATCACAATAAAATAATAAGTGAAGGAAATTAAATTAAAATTAAAGAAATCAAGGAAAGGAAGGAATGGTAAATATTTAGAGTTACTTAAAAATGGGAAAGAAAATAACGTAAATTTAAGGTAGAAAGATGAAGTAAAAACTGAAGGAACAAAGGTAATAAATTTAGATATTAAATGAAATACAAAACGACGGAGTGGAACTCCGATGATGAAGTTCTCTCCTCTGCTCCGGGTGTCCTTGGCAGTGTTGTCAATAGTGACGGGTGAGGTTAGGCGGAAGTGCATAGCACTAATGACCGCGTTCCACACAGACCCACATGCACGCACAAATCGTGGGTTAGTGCCGGACAAGCGAGTAAGAGGGGAGATTGAAGTACGCAGTGATAGTACGCGTACGTGACGCGTCTCGCAACTGAGCAGACGCACAAAAATATGAATGGCAATTAGAAGGCGGCGGTATCTGTAGGGGCGAACGTCACATATAGTAAACTGACATCTCGTCACCGTGCAATTATAAATTCGTGAGATAGACATCTATGAACATCAAAATAATCTAATACGCGAATCAGCCAATCGATGGACGTTCGATATACTGATCGCAAGTTAAAAAAAAGGATGTGAGATACCGAAAATCGACTAGCGTAGTAAGAAAGAAGGAAGAAGGCGGAAGCGAGTTCAAACACCAGAGACGGCAAGTTCAGTAAAACCGTTAGTAGTTGCTAGAGATAGTAGTAGTCTTGAATCTGAGAAGCACGCACGCAACCACCATTTCGCTCAGTTTTAAATTATCGTTGTTGATCACTGAAGTAGAGAAGAGGGATTGAGAAAGAGGAGCAAAAGAACTGTAGAGGGAAGAACTTAGGGTGAAGAATTAGAGAGAGTCGAGTGCGACGAAAGGAGGTTAAGCAGTCATGGAGGACAGCAGAGGAAGGCAACAGTAAGAGACGCGGTGGGTATCAGCGGCGGCTATTCCGCCTCCAAACGACTCGAGGCTCTCGGCAAAAGGAAGCCATCCATTGTCAGCAGAGTGGAGACGGGCGAGAAAGAAAGAGAGAGTGAAGTGAATCACTAAGGACGAGATACTCTGTATATATCGTGAATCAGTTGTAAATAAATCAAGAAATAAATGCGAAACCGAACGAGTCATTATTTAGTAGTTGGTTTTTCCGTCCGTGTTACAGGTATTTGCGTTCTTCTAGAAGGATATTTGCAGCGCATTTGCAGCAGTCAGCTAACTTCCTCCTCTCATAGGTCGCGTGCTCTCGAGAGTAAGCCGGGACGCTGCCAAAGCGCCCATAAACAATATTAAATTATTAATATTTAAATAAAAACAGACAGCACGTAACTGCCACGTTCCATTTTTATAAAAAAATTTTTATATATACATATGAACATTAATGTCAATATATAATTCCATTCAATGTAATAAATACTCTTAGTTTTTATAAAAAATTATTGATAATCCTTTTGTCTGGAGGGTCTTCTCCTCTTAAAATATTAACTTATTTTTTACTACTGTAATCAAAGAGTAAGGTGAATTTGTTTATAAAATGTGAATTCTTTATTTATTCTTCCAAATAAATTTCATCCACTTGAAAGTAATCCCCGTACGATAAAACGCACTTTTGCCAACGCTTTTTCAAGTCCTCGAAACAGTCGAAATAGTCTTTTTCCGGTATAGCCTTCAAGACCTTCTTCGATTCGGTTTTTATCTCTTCAATCGTGTCAAAACAGCGTCCCCGCATTGGCCTTTTAAGTTTGCTAAATAGCCAGAGGTCACACGGAGCCAAATCAGGCGAATACGGTGATTGCGGAACTATATGAGTCGAGTTTTTGGCAAAAAAGTCGCAAAGGACCAATCCAGTATGACATGTTGCATTATCGTGATGAAGGAACCAAGAGTTAATCGCCTATAATTTCGGCCGTTTCAGACAAATAGCTTTACGCAAACGACGCATAACGCTCAAATAATATTTTTTGTTGACAGTTTGGCCCGGCAGAAGGAATTCATAGTGCACCATACTACGATAATCAAAGAAAACTGTCAACATGACCTTGATTTTCGATCGACTTTGCCGTGGTCTTTTCGGTCTTGCTTCACCTTTTGCACGATAATCGCTGGATTGGTCGGTGGTTTCAGGGTCGTATGCGTTAATCCAAGTCTCGCATTTCAAGTGGTCCTGATAGTCAGACAGCAAAGTTTCACACACATCAACGCGACGCTTTTCTTCCAAAAAATTGAGCGATTTCAGCACCAATCAAGACTTGACGCGTTTGAGACACAAAACATCCTTCAAAATGGTTTGGGCTACGCCAAATGATATTCCAACCCTATCAGCGAGGTCTCTTATTGTCAATCGACGATTTTCAAGCACCAAATCTTTGATTTTTTGGACGTGGCCCTCGTCGATAGACGTTGATGGTCGTCCAGAGCGCGGTTTGTCTTCAACGCCTTCTCGGCCCGCTTTAAACTCGTTGTACCACTTATAAACGTTTTTTTGTACCATAGTTTGAGCACCAAAGGCCTTCCGCAACATTTTCAACGTGCCCGCACAAGAATATTCGTTCCGCAAACAAAATTTGATGCAAGTTCTTTGCTCAACAAAATCACCCATTGTAAAAATCGAGAAATTCACTTTTGGTTGTTTATAAAAAGACATGTAACTCGTAAATAATTGTGCCTTTTGACAAACAGACGCTTGGCAAATGTTATAGACAGTCCTACCAACTTAGAAAAAAAATTTACCTGCCTTCCTAATACCTGAGAGTTTTAAATGATAATTTCACCTAACTTTTTGATCACAGTAGTATATTTATTCGCCTAAAGTATATACATAAAATAATTTATGTATCATCAATAATCCATACCTAAATGTGTATTAAAATATACATCTATCAAATTATAAATGTATGCAAATATAGATAAAAATTTATCTAAAAATCCGTTCCATATTTAAAATTTTTTGCTTTTTTTAGAACTTTTGTATACAAATTTTTCTTTAAATTACCGCTGTTTCATGATATCAGCTGCAATTTAGAGCTGAATTTGCAGCTGATTTCACAGCTTTTTTTGAAGCAGGGAATTTCGTAGAAGAATAAATTTTTTACTGTATTGTACGAGGTCAGGCTATTAAATAACGAGACTGCGCGCCTAGAGGGCGCCGTAGAGGGGTGGGGAAGAAAACAAGTAGTGCGTTGGGTATCTAGATATCTTGTCTATACACGTACCAAAACACGTTCTCGTCACTATTATTGTATTTGTGCAGTAGCGGATTGAAACGAACGTGTTTTTTTCTTGTGCCGAAAATCATGTGTGACGCAAAACAGGAGCAACGTATCAATCTCCAATTTCTCGTTAAATTGAAAAAAACTCCGGCTGAGTGCTGTAAATTGTTGCAAGAGGCCTATGGGGACAATTCTCTATCTTGTGCGCGTGTTTTTAAGTGGTGTAACCGCTTTAGTGAGGACCGAGTAAGCACTGAAGATGACCAATGCCCAGGTTGCCCTGTCACTGTTTCAACTCCGGAAACAGTGACCAAAATCGACCAAATTGTGCGTGCAGATCGTCGAATAAGCATCCGGATGATTGCCGAGGCTGTGAACGCCGATAAAAAAACGGTTAGACAAATTTTACACGAGGAATTACACATGACAAAAGTCTGTGCGGAGTTGGTGCCAAAAAACCTGACTCCTGACTAAAAGCTCTTGCGTCAACAGGTCTGCTCAGATTTTCTTGAAAGGTTAAAAAAAGATTCCGGACTGATGAAAGACATTATTACTTGCGACAAAACGTGGATTTTTCAATACGATGTTGAAACAAAGCGGCAATCGATGCATTGGAAGACGCCTGAATCGCCCAGAATCAAAAAAGCAAGGATGTCCAAATCAAAATTCAAGGCAATGTTGATTGTTTTTTTTGACATTAACGGTATCGTGATGACTGAATGGGTTCCAGAGGGTCAGACTGATTAACCAGACTTACTATTTGTCAGTTTTAGCAACACTGCGAGAACGAGTTCGTAAGAAACCGCCCGAGTTGTGGAAGAACAACTCGTTGATTTTGCACCAGGACAACGCACCTGCCCATAACGCGCTATCTGTGAAGCAGTATTTGGCCGGTAAGCGCACTCTAGTGCTCGAACACGCGCCGTACTTGCCAGATTTGGCACCATGCAACTTTTTTTTGTTTCCGAAGATAAAATCTGCTTTGAAAGGCACCTGATTTGAGTCGATGGAAGCGGTAAAGCAAAAAACGGCAGAGCTCCTAAAGGCCTACACCAAAGAAGACTACCAGCACTGCTTCGATCAATGAAAAAAACGTATGGAAAGGTGTGTGGCGAGGGAAGGGGAGTATATTGAAGGGGAGGATTCGAATGTAGAATAATTTTTATAATAAAACCCTTTTTCGTAACCAGTCTCGTTATTTAATAGCCAGACCTCGTATTATGATTAAAATATTGGGTGTACAACTTTGCTTCCGCCGTTTTTTTCCGAAATTCGAGGCTTTATTGTAAAAAACTGGTTATACATTTATGATTTAAAGTATTGTCCATCGCTGGCCACTACTTTCTCCCATCTTTCGGGCAGCATATGAATCCCGCGTTGAAAAAACTGGTCATCTTTTGAATTGATCCACGAATCGATCCAATTTTTTACTTCTTTATAAGACCGGAAGTGCTGGTCAGCCAGGCCGTGTGCCATTGATTGAAACAAGTGATAGTCCGAGGGAGCAACATCTGGAGAATACGGCGGGTGAGGTAGGACTTCCCATTTCAAAGTTTCCAAGTATGTCTTGACCACTTTCGCAACATGGGGTCGAGCATTGTCATGCTGTAAAATCACTTTATCATGTCTCTCGTTGTATTTCGGCCGTTTGTTTTTTAATGCTCGGCTCAAACGCATTAATTGCGTTTGATAACGATTGCTTGTGATTGTTTAAGTCGGTTTTAACAACTCATAATACACTACGCCGAGCTGGTCTCACCAAATACTGAGCATGACCTTGGAACCGTGAATATTCGGTTTGGCCGTCGACGTGGAAGCATGGCCTGGATATCCCCATGATTTTCTGCGCTTGCGATTATCGTAGTGAACCCATTTTTCGTCCCCAGTGACAATGCGATGCAGAAATCTCTTCCGTCTTTGCCTTGCAAGCAGCTGTTCACAAACACACAAACGCCGTTCAACATCTCTCGGCTTCAACTCGTACGGCACTCAATTTCCTCGTTTCTGAATCATTCCTATGACTCTCAGGCGTTTTGAAATGGCTTGTTGCGTCACTCCCAATGATCCTGCTAATTCTTGTTACGTTTTACACGAGTTTAGATCAAGTAATGCCTCCAATTCTGCATCTTCGAAAACCTTCTTTCTTCCACCGCCACGCTGGTCTTCGACGTTAAAATTGCCATTCTTGAAGCGTTAAAACCACTCTTGGCACGTTCTTTTACTAATAGCAGTCTAACCATAAGTATTTGAGAGCATTTGATGAGCCTCAGTCGCAGATCTCTTTATATTAAAGCAGAAAATTAAAACCTCCCGCAAATGACGAGAATTTGGCTCGTAAGCTGACATGTTTAATCAAGAATAACTTTATGATGCAGACACAAATCGACTAATATTTTAATGGCGTTATGTTTACAAATACCTAAGCTTATTGAATGGCATCTATGATCTATTTAGTTTAACTACCACTTACCGCTACAGCCATCTATTGCAAAACGGCGGAAGCAAAGTTGTACACCTAATAATATAGAAGGAACTTGACTCAAATTTACTTTTTGCTATTGATCTTATTTCTTTTAAAATTTATAATTTTGTTGAACATAAAATATTACATGTTATGGAATATTTTTATTATATTATGTTATTTTCGTCACTAAAATAGTTCAATAATTACGGTCACTTCATAATTTGTTTTATGACAGTGACTTTATGATTCTAGTAATCATCTCTTTTATTATATATACTATTTGTGTAAATATATGGTATATATATATATATATTATTATTATATATATATATATATATATATTAGGTGTAGTAAAAAGTAATCCATTATTCTGCTAATAGATGGCTTTAGTAGTCTGTATCTCCCGTTGTAAAAGTGCGATCGGGTTACACTAGATGGCTTAAAAAAGATAAGATTTCGTACTAAAAAAGCTTTCCGAGCAGTTTTGCGATTGCTTGGCTCAGTATTCTTTTAGCACGCGTCAAAGACGGACATCAACAAAGAGAAAATACGCCATATTTTACAGTTTTTCTTTGATAAAGGCGAAAACGCAAGCCAGGCAGCTGAAAATGTGAAAAGTGTTTATGGTCCTGATACTGTAAGAGCCAATCACGCACAATTTTGGTTTCGTCGATTCCGTTCCGGTAATTTTGACGTCAAAGATGCACCACGCTCTGAAAGGCCAATTGTCGAAAATGTCGATAAAATAATGGAAATCGTCGAGTCCGACCGTCACGTAAGCACTGTTTCGATTGCCCAGGAGCTAAACATTGCACAAAAAACTGTTTGGAACCACTTAAATTAGGCTGGATACAAAAAGAAGTTCGATGTATGGGTGCCACACCAGTTATAGCAAAGAAACCTCATGGATCGAATTTCCATCTGCGAGTTGCTGCTGAATCGCAACAATATCGATCCATTTCTGAAGCGGATGGTTACTGGTGATGAAAAGTGTGTCACTTACGACAATGTCAAATGACAACGGTCGTGGTCAAATCACGGTGAGCCGGCACAAACGGTGGCCAAGCCAGGATTGACAGTCAGGAAGGTTTTGCTGTGTGTTTGGTGGGACTAGCAGGGAATCATCTACTATGAGCTGTCTCCTACGGCCGAACTCTTAATTCGGACCTGTATTGTCAACAATTGGACCGTCTGAAAGAAGCAATCGCCCAGAATCCACCGTTTTGAATTTGAAAAATTTGATCTTGAATTCATATTCAAAAATATATAACATCTTACGAAAATAAATTATTCAAAGTAATGTATCAGATATAGAATAAATTTTCCAAGAAAAATAAGTTTTTGGGTTTTTTTTTAGTATAGCTATTTCAACGATCATACTAGATATTTTATAAAGTGGCGTCGACATAATCGTTTACAAGTTAATTCGCATTAGCAAAAAAAACTTACTATTTAAGTTTTTAAAAGAATTAGTTTAAAATCTGTCTTCTTGTTCATAAAAAATCATTAATACAATTATATTCTATTCAAATTAAAAAAAGTTACAGATGTTGTTCTCTTAAACTAAGATACGTAAGATATTGAATTAATAAACGTTGAGGGCTGAATGCTTTGGTACAATGTCTATTACTATTAGGTTGCTGCAGATAAAATGGCCGATTTAGTTATAAATTTTTAAACAGCTGTAACTTTATATAAAGACAATTTATTTAATCAAAATAGGTACTAATAGATGCAACACACTTTTCCAAACGAGATACAAGTACATTTATTCCAGTTTTGTAAAAGCACGAGTTTCTGGTTCGAAGAAACTCTTTGAAGGCGTTTTTGACAGCAGCTTCATTATTAAATCTTTTTTCTGTCAAAAAGTAATCCAAACGTTTAAAAAAATGGTAATCTATTGGTGAAAGGTCTAGTGAATATAGAGGGTGAGTAAGAGTCTCATAGCACAACTCGTTTAATTTTTGGACCGTTGTTCTCGATACACGAGGTCGTGCGTTATCATGAAGCAGTATCACTCTATCCCTGTTGACAAGCCTAGGTCGTTGGACTATCAATTTCTGATGCATTTTATCCAGTTAAGCTCAGTATTTCTCATCATTGATGGTTTCGCCAGGTTGCAGGAACGAATAGTGGATAACTCCAGCTACATACCACCAAACAGTTACCATTATTTTCTTTGGATGAAGGCTTGGTTTCGGCATGTGTATTGGCGCTTCATCGGCATCTAGCCATTGGGCCGATCGGCGACGATTATCGTATGAAATCCACTTTTTATCGCAGGTCACAATTCAGTGCAAGAACGGTTCCTTTCTGTTGCGGGAGAGAAGAGAACTTGAAATCTCCATTTGACACGTCATGTTTTGCTCGGTAAGATCATGCGGAACCCATTTGTCAAGCTTTTTCACTCTTCCAAGTTGCTGCAAGTGGCGGCAAACTGTCGAATTGTGAACGCCTAATTCCTCAGCAAGATCCCTTATGGTTTGGTGGGGTTCAGACTTTACTAATGCACGCAGCTCGTTGTTATCGATCGATGGTCCTGGGTGTCCACGTGGCTCATTTCCAAGGTCCATATCTCCGGATCGAAATTTCTCGAACCATCGCTGAGTAGTTCGTTCGCTCACTGTGTCAGGCCCAAAAGCGCTGTTGATATTCCTCGTTGCTTGCGTTGCGTTCTGCTCTAATTTAAATTCGTGTAGAAAAAGTAGCCGTTTTATATTCACTTCCATGTTCACTTTCTCTTTTTGTCTTTACGATCACTATGAAGTGCAAAACAGAAATGACTCCATAAACCAAGGTAGCAGTATTTATACTTTAATATGTCATATCATTTGCGCCGCCTTGTGCCAACACAATACACTAAAATTGCAGCCAACTTTATGTCATTGCTAAATCCGCCATTTCATCTGCAGCAACCTAATATTATATATCACTATTTATTACAATCATTACTACAAATTATGTTAAAAAAGTGAAATTATATTTTATAACTTTCACAATTTATTTTAAATAGTCATAATATAATAATTTTGTCAATATATTCGAGTGTTCTAAAACCTTAGTTATACTGCTTATTATTTAATTTATATTTGAATTAAAAATTATATATTTGATACTCACTCTTGTACATCATCTTGATATTGATTTAACAGTATCTTATTATGAGTTACAAGTGAATGATTTTGATGGTATTGCATTTCATGTTTTATAGTTATTCCACTGCAGTCTGCGTGAGCATTTAACTTATCTAAAAACAATTGTTGTAATTAAAAATTAATGAATAAAAAATATGAATTACAATTATTGTATGATGAAGGTTGATTGGTTTCATAAACATTTATGACTATTATGTCAGTGTTTTATAGAATTAAAAAAAGAAAATTTATAATATTACATTTTCTTAAAGAAAATAAAATTCATTGTTTTTGTTAAGCAAGCTCATAATAATTTTTGTTTCTTCATTTGAATTCTAATTGTTTGACACGTCGTTAGAATATTATTATTTGATAACGACATATAATTAAATCAAAATGAGTTGATGAATTTAATTGGAGTATTATTTGATTCATGAAGTAATATTTAAAATTATAAGAATTTTAAATTAAATTATTTTATTAATTATTTGCATCCTTATTTAAAGAACTTAGAAAATTTTCCAATTGTCCTTGTAAGTAAGATATTACGAAGATGGAAATCTCTTTTTACAAAAAAAAAAATAGACACGCGCATATCTAAGAAAAGAAACACGCAGAAGGATTAAGGATACATACAAACTTTTTTATTTTTCTTTTTTTTTTTTTAGATAAGTCAAGTTAGTAATCTCGGTCTTTTCCGGTCATGAAAGCACACACGTTCAATTTTCTGCTGCGTACTTCTTTGCGTTTTTCATAGTGTGCTTGTGTTCGACATCGTAAACACGTGCTACTGAGAATGCGATGACTCTCGAATGCAGTACATAAGGTTTAGCACCTCTACTATGCCAGGGTCGTTACTATTGATACCGAAGCCGACTTCCACGGTAACTTACGGTATAACAATATATTAATTTGTGCGAGAGAGAAAACGCTATCTCTCTCATTACCCACACTGTATGAGAACTTCCAATAAAACTTTTAAGAAAATATTCCATTGTAAGCTTTTCATGATCTTTTTTTAACTAAATAAAACTTTCAGTAATATTAGATAAGAAGATTCAAAATAAGCTTTCTAAAATATTTACGTAAGATAATTTAAAAAATTCATAATAGCAAACATGTAATATATAAAGCCAGATTTCTATAAGATTATGATTATCTTCTACTAAACTTTAAAGACATGCAAACTAAAAGGTTCCTTGTAAGCTATTAGAAAGATAACATTCAGCTTCTTACAATCTTTCATGTTAATTTTATGTGGAAACCTTAACCGAATCTTTAAGAAAAGATTTCTATAAGTTTCCACAAAAGTTTATCGGAAAGGTTCTCAGAAACTTTATTGTGAGCTTTTCGCAAGCTTCCTTGTATCTTATATAAAAAAATTATTTTTTATTTTGGATAAAAATAAATTAACAATTGAAATTTATTATGCTTGTGTTAGTAATAAAATCTTAAAAGCAAAATAATTAATTTGAATATAATACAAAAATACAATTTTTGCAAAAATTAAAGAAGCAAAAAAAATTCTAAATTTTTTGCTAATTTTTGACGGGCTGTATCTCAATGAAAACTGGTCTTATTAAGACTTTAAAAATAGCATTTTGAAGCTATAGGATTTTGATTTTGAGATCTTTTGATCAAAATTTTTTAGGAACTACAGTTGTTAAATACTCTGAAGTAATAGCACAAAAAGAAAGTTTTGCAAATTTTTTGCGATGTTTTTCTTGGTCCACGGGCTCAGAAAATTGTTTTCAATTGAACCATTATATAGAGCTGATAGCCTGTTTATTCAGTTTTAATTTCCTTTTTCTAATTTTCTGCTACATTAATTCCTTTCGGAGGTATCCGACTTTGAATGCAAAAGGATCTTTTTATCTTTAACCATTGATATCTTAGCAGCCAATGATCGGACAGAAAATTGAATGGCAATTTTGGAATTTAGAATAAATTTCCTAAATTCCGTAGCATTATTAAGAAAGAACAATTTTTTTCAACCCTGATATTAACTTGGAAAAGGTTTAAAAAAGTCACTTTTTCTGTTGTTTTGAAAAATCAATCGCATCTTTACTAATTTTGATGAAACCACTAATGTTTTTAAAAATTCTTTCACCTCAACGTACCCTCAATAGCTTTGTTAAGTTTTAGATCGATCCATCAAATGGTTTTTTCGGACCGATTGATCAAAATTTCTGAAAAAATTAAAAAAGCAAGATTAATGGTTTTAAGGACCTTGTAATCATCTTAAAAATAGAAAAAGTTAACTTTTTTCTACAAATCTTCTAAATTTTTTTTCTAAAAATTTTTTTTTGTTTAAATTATGATAGTTTTTGTTAACCGCAAGCATTTGTTTTACCCAAAGCGTACCACATGAAGGTCGCACGTTCGGATTTACTCTTTTGTTGTGCTTTTACACTGTGTGTCTGTGTTTGTGTATATAGGGTTCTTGACGAGAAGTAAGACCCCGTGATTCGTCAGTTCCACAGTATTTTATGACTCCAAACTCATTCTCTGAAAGAAGTGTGTGTGTATATACGGGTGTGTGTGTGTATGCGTGTGTGTGTGTTTTAGTAACGAGTGTTACCACCGCGACTCCGAATCACCGCTTGCAGCCTTTCACGCATATTCATGAAGCAATTTCGGATCATCAACTGAGGAATCCGCCGCCAAATTATGATCAAAGCCCGTTTGAGTGAAGCTAAATTTTGTAATTTGGGTAATCGTTTCACAATCGACGGCCCATGATATTCCAGACGTGCTCAATAAGATTGAGATCAGGACTCATTGCAGGATGCTTCGATAGCCTAATGTCATGTCTCTCAGAAAATTTACGGATAATGTTCGCGATATGAGAGCGAGCATTATCCTGCATAAAAATGAATCCTTGCGTGTTTTGTCGTCGTGGCAAGACAACAGGCCTCAAGATCTGGTCAATGTAGCGCCTAGCGTTAAGGTTTTCGCGGACAATAACTAAACGAGTTTGCCATGACTGCGGAACTCCAGCCTAAACCATTACTGATCCTCCGTTGTAAGCTGCAACGGGACGGACAAAGTTTAGCGAAAAACGCTCTCCCTGACGACGCCAAACTCGACGTCTTTTATCGTTACCGTGCAGACAAAACCGAGACTGATCTGAGAACAGGGCATTACTTCATTTCCTCATGTTCCAGTTAACGTGTTGATGAGCATACGCTAATCGAGCACTGCGATGTGCAGGTGTTAACAATGACACACGAACAGCTCTTCTTGATCGCACTGCAACTTTACGAAGGCGGTTGCAAACCGTTGACCTTGAAATGTTTTGCGGCCGCCATCGTTGTTGCTGTCGACGATTTGGAAAGTGCTGCGCGACAACGTTCACAGGAACGAAAGGTTTTTGACGAACACGTCGAACAATAGCGTGATCGTCCAGAGGAGTCGTTACTCGGTGTCGACCTTGTCCAGCTCGTCTCTCAAATCCATTAGTTTCCAGGAAACGGTTGTAGGCACGAGACACGACGGACGAACTAATGCCCAGTCTATCGCCGACCTCCCGATAATTATACCTCTCCTGTGCAAGAGTCACGAGATGCGCGACTTGCGATGCGGTTAAGTGCCGCCTAGGCATGATATGAAAATTTTTAAAAAATCGAAGTTAATAAAAACTTATAGATAATTATTTTTTGACAATTTAAAAAAAAATTTTTAGTTTTAAAAAAAACTGTTGGATGGTTTTTTCACCAAACGAAGATTAGTTATAAAAAAAAATGTTTTTTTTTACGCTTGTGAGCTTTGCAGATAGAGTACAGAATTTACTGCCTGGAATTTTGTAAAACGAGTACTCGGTATACCTTGGGGGTATCAACTCATGATTAATTTATATTGATTTTTAATTCGAAAATTAACATACACATGTATAAAGAGGATTGAGGATTTTATAAATGGATCGGTAATTTTTTTACTTAAAAAATAATTTAAAAAAAAGAAAATTTTTTTTTTCTCAAAAGTTTTTTGTTTTCAAATTCAAAGAGTGAGAGATGAGCTATTGTGGGAAGAATCTAACAAAGTTAATTTTTTTTTATTTTTAAGATGATTACAAGGTCTTTAAAACCATAAATCTTGCTCTTTTAATTTTTTCGGAAATTTTGATCAATCGGTTCGGAAAAACTATTCGATAGATCAATCCGAAACTTTACAAAGCAATTGAGGGTACATTGAGGTAAAAGAATTTTTAAAAACATTTTCGGTTTCATCAAAATTAACAGAGATGCGGTTGATTTTCCAAAACAACAGAAAGAGTGACTTTTTTAAACATTTCCAAGTTAATATCAGGGTTGAAAAAAATTAATCTTTCTAAATAATGCGACGAGATTTAAGAAATTTAATCCGAATTCCGAAACTGCCCTTCAGTTTTCTGTCTGATCATTGGTTGCTAAGATATCAATGGTTAAAGATAAAAAGATCCTTTTGCATTCAAAGTCAGATATCTTCGAAAGGAATCAATGTAGCGGAAAATTAGAAAAAGTAAATTAAAGCTAAATGAACAGGCTATCAGCTTTATAGGATGGTTTAATCAAAAACAATTTTCCTGAGCCCGCGGACCAAGAAAAACATCGCAAAATATTTGCAAAATTTTCTTTTCATGCCATTACTTCAGAGTACTTAACAACCGCAGCTTTTAACAAGTTTTGGTTATAAGATCTCAAAACTAAAATCCTAGAGTTTCAAAATGCTATTTTTAAAGTCTTGATACGACCACTTTTTACTGAGACACAGCTCGTCAAAAATTAGCAAAAAATTTAGAATTTTGTTTTGCTCATTTAATTTTTGCTAAAAGTGTATATTAATTCTTTCATTATTTCTTAATTTTAAAAAATACTTTACACTATGAAAAAAATTTTTATTGTTAAACTAATAAAAGTGTATATGGATCACCATTTAACTTATGACTTAAATTTAAATCTTAGTTCTACAAACATTACATAGCGTAATGGTTAGGGTGTCTTGTGTAAAATAGCTGTATAAAAGAAGGACTTAAAAATCTTATTACGATATGAGAAACTTATCATCGATTAAATAAAGAAGTCTTGTGGGAATGGTGCAACATCCGCTAACTTATAACTCAAATTTAAATCTTAGTTGTACAAGTGTTGTGTATAGCATAATAATTAAGGCGTTTGCTTTATACTGCGAAGAACCTGGGTTCGATACCACCGTAGGTCAACAAATTTTTCTGTACTTTTTTTTATGAATTATTAATGTATACAATAAATAAATGAAAATTTTAAACTGTATAATCAATTTAATGTTGAAATAAACAAATACAACTACATCAGTGTAAAAATAACGTCTTCTGACACAGAAATGACGTCATTTTTGTGCTTGGAATATTTAAAAAAATCGTTATAATGTTCCAAATCGTGACAAACACAGACTTAAGCTTCGTATTTATAATATTGGTGGAATATTTGAAAAACCTAAAAATTTTGCTTTAATTGGCTGGTTTATATATTTTCTTGCCATAATCGTCTAGTTTCTCTATTTTCTCGCCATAATTGGCTAGATAATAAATCTTGCCATTATTGGTCGGATTTGTCGCAGTCTGGCTTTCATTGGCTGTACCAAAATGGAGCCCTAAAATTTAACCTGTTACATCTTTTCTGTGAACACTGGATAACGATGTATGAATTATTTCGATAACTGAATGCAAGCTCTGTTGTTAAAAGTTTTATTTTATACGAGGTATAACCTATTGAAATATATTAAAAACTAATCACGAGCTGTTTTGGTTTCCAAGTCATGCTAGAGTTCATTCCAAATTAAAATAGTCTTTAATTAAAGGTCATCTCGATCTTAAACCTAATTTTCAGTCTCAATCTTAAAGTTTCTTGCCAATCTCGATTTTAAAGTTACTATTTAAAAAATTAGATTTTAGCTTAAATGGCTATCAAGGTCAAGATGGAGGTCAAATTAAAGGTCATTATCCCATGTTTTCTTCTGAACCTAACAACTTTTGTAATGGTTATTTTCGAATTGGTTACTCTACTTACGAGATATTTAGATTTATAATTTAAAATACTTTGCGTTAAAAAATAACCTCTGAAGGTCATTTCAAAGAAAAGCTTCAAGTACTAATATGAATATAAAATTTTGTACTGTTTTTGAATTTCAAGAAAAGAATATGGGTTCTTAGTTAAGAAATTATATTTGACTTACGAATAATCTTGGAGGTGAAGGTCTAGATCAAATTTAAAGTCATCATTCGATGACCCCTTTCAAACACCAACTTTTAAGTCTCTTATCATTCTATTCTTACGTCTGTTTCTTTAATATTGACAATACGCTTCTGCCTTATTCACAAGGTTCTATTATCGTTGTTTGCTGCTTTTGAGCCAAGGCGTTAGCCTTATAACTCGGGCGAGCTGTATGATTAATAATTATTGCTTGTTACAGTTAATAAGAATTATCTTGTAGCATGCAGTGGAGAGAACAAGTAAGAAAGAGCAAATAATATAGCGACCGTGAATGGTAGCGAGAGAGAGAACAATGAGATAGGCACCGCGAGAGTCGGTAGGGTAGTATAATAACTGAGACGTGTGTAACGCGGTAAACGTCCTTGAATAAGAGATATTCATTTACGCCTTCATTATATAATTACTTATAATATTTATGGTTGATGCAATTATTTATGATAAAGGTTAATACAATTATTTATTGATTAATTAATTATATTCGAGAATAACGATGTACCCAGGTTACAGGTAGCAAACACGTTAATTTTAGAATATTTATTTATAATTAATATTAGTAGAATATTTATTATTTAATTAATTATTAGTAGAATATTAAAAATTTAATTAATTATTAGGTGCGCGACTAAGTTCCCGCTATTTGTCGATAGATGGCTCCAGTAATTACTGCTTGTCGATTTCGACATCCAAAATATCATGAAGCAAGCTTAGATACATGGTAAACTAATCGCTTTGACATATTAGCGATTTTGTTTTGGCATCATATAATTTGGGTTGTGTGAAAATGTCTTATTATATACCAAATCATTGTCATTTGCGAAAAGTGTTGCTTTTCTCCTTTCGTTCGAAGAAAATGGCGGCTAAAGCACATCGGGACTCCAAATCGCTTACAAAGATGCTGCTCTAAATAAAACAACGTACCATGATTGATTCTGTCGCTTCAAAGACGGTGATCTCGATATTGACGACTGTCCGCGTAAAGGAAAACAAAAAACCCTTGCAGACGCTGAATTAGAGGCATTACTCGACGAAGATCCATGCCAAATGGAAAATAAGCTTGCTACAGTATTAAGAGTTATCCGTCAAGCCATTTCCAAGCGATTTTATGCGTTGAAAATGATTTAAAATCAGAGAACTTGAGGTTTCTTATGATTTAAAACAAAGGAACGTTAAGCGTCGTTTTTTGCCTGTGAACAACCTGGTGGGACCAGGCTGGTGTCATTTATTTTGAGCTGCTAAAACCAAACAAAACCATAACTGGGCTACGATATCGACTTTAATTTATGCGATTCAGCCAAGCACTACGCGAGGAATTGCCACAATATGAGCAAAGGCACGAAATATTTAATCTACTGTACAACAACGCTCGGCGTTACGTTGCCGGTCCCGTTAAAACCTACTTGGAAACGCTCAAATGGGAAGTCTTACCCCACCCGTCATATTCCCTAGATATTGCGCCGTCCGATTATCAGATATGATGGTTTGGCTGATCATCAATTTCACTCATATAAAGATATCAAAAATTGGCTTGATTCATGAATAGCTTCAAAAGGCGAACACTTCTTTCGTAATGATACGAGGTCTGGCTATTAAATAACGAGACTGGTTACAAAAAAGGGTTTTATTATAAAAATTATTCTACATTCGAATGCTTCCCTTCAATATACTCCCCTTCCCTCGCCACACACCTTCCCATACGTTTTTTCCATTGATCGAAGCAGTGCTGGAAGTCTTCTTTGGTGAGGGCCTTTAGGAGCTCTGCGGTTTTTTGCTTTACCGCTTCCATCGACTCAAATCGGGTCCCTCTCAAAGCAGATTTTATGTTCGGAAACAAAAAAAGTCGCACGGTGCCAAATCTGGCGAGTACGGCGCGTGTTCAAGCACTGGAGTGCGCTTACCGGCCAAATACTGCTTCACAGATAGCGCGTTGTGGGCAGGTGCGTTGTCCTGGTTCAGAATCCACCAGTTGTTTTTCCACAACTCGGGCCGTTTCTTACGAACTCGTTCCCTCAGTGTTGCCAAAACTGACAAATAGTAAGTCTGGTTGACAGTCTGACCCTCTGGAACCTATTCAGTCATCACGATACCGTTAATGTCGAAAAAAACGATCAACATTGCCTTGAATTTGGTTGGTCATCTTCAGTGTTCACTCGGCCCTCACTCTTCAGTGTTTACACCACTCAAAAACACGCGCACGAGATAGAGTATTGTCCCCATAGGCCTCTTGCAACAATTTACAGCACTCAGTCGGAGTTTCTTTTAATTTAACGAGAAATTAGAGATTGATACGCTGCTCCTGTTTTTCGTCACACATGGTTTTCGGCACGAGAAAAAAACACGTTCGTTTCAAACCGCTACTGCACAAATACAATAATAGTTACGAGAACGTGTTTTGGTACGTGCCTAGACAAGATATTTAAATACCCAACGCACTACTCGTTTTTTTCCCCACCCGTTTATGGCGCCCTCTAGGCGCGCAGTCTCGTTATTTAATAGCCAGACTTCGTATTCAAGCTTTGCCAGAAAGATAAGAAAAAGTTGTAGCTAGCGATGGGCAATATTTCGAATGATTTATTTGTAACCATTTGTTAACAATAAAGTTTCATTTTCATCAAGAAGAAACCGCGAGAACTTAGTTGCACGCTTTATATATTGGAAATTAACGCTATACTCGATTAACGGGCAGCAAACAGGTTATTTCTAGAATATTCGTTCATATTTATAACTCTTATATATATATATATATATATATATATATACATTTATTATGTATATTTCAAATACTTATATTTCAACTATTGTTAGTATGATTTAATACCTAATTGACTACGAAGTGTGTTCAGAAAATAACGAGAATGTTTAATTTCGTGGGTTTGGAGAGCCCAATTATGAAAATTTTTTATTATGTTGGTACACATACCCCTGAAGTATGATACAATTTTTAGCTGTATCCATTGTTTTCTTTGTCAGTGGTAGCCGCCAAGGTTAGTCGTGTATTTATGAGCTCGTTCACACGTGACAAGACGCCGTTCGACGTCTCTCGGCTTCAGTTCGTACGGCATCCAAGATCCTTCCTTTTGTATTATCCCTAATGCTGTTAGACGTTTGAAAACTGTTGTTTGATTAACTTCTAATAATTTTGCTACATCAAATTGCGTCTGACATGGGTTATTAGCAAGTAATGTTCCCAATTCTTCGTCTTGGAACTTTTTTGGTGTACTACTGCGTTCTCTATCTTGAACATCAAAATCACCATTTTTAAATCGGTTAAACCAATCTCTCCATGTTCTTTCGGACAGGGCATGATCACCGTAGGTTTCTACAAGAATTCTGTGTGCTTCAGTTGCAGATTTTTTCTGAATACAATAGTGCAGAAAAATTTTGCCGGAAAGTTCTGTCCGTTTTCAGAGAAAAAAAAAGAATAAATTTTTCATACATTGAATAGACTTCATTGAATAATATAATTGCAATCATTATTTATGACTTCTTGCCAGCGTGATGGCAATTTATATATCCCATTTTTAAAAAATGTCTTATCTCTAGAAGCTAAAAATTGAACCAGTGCTTGTCTGATATCTTCTTCGTTCTTGAACTTTGTGCCCTGTAAAATATTTTCTAAGGACAGAAACAAATGATAATCTGAGGTTGCTAGGTCTGAGGAGTATGGTGGATGCGACAGAATTTCCCAGCCTAGTTTTGCGACTTTCTAACGAGTCCCCAAAGCAGCATGTGGCCTGGCATTATAATAAGTATGATGTTTTTCCTATTGACCATCGCTGGCCTCTTTTCTTGACGTGCTATTTTTAATTCATCCAATTACTGACAGTACCTCTCCGAATTTAGCTTTTCGTTGGGTTTCAAGAGCTCAAAATGTATTGGACCTCGAATGTCGCACCATATACACAGCTTTCTCTTATTCAGGCTCAACTTCGGTTTAGAAGTAAAGAGGGCAGGTTTTCCGGGTTCACAATATGCCCTTTTCCGTACAATGTTTTCATAGAGAATCAACTTTTTAACCCCCGTTATGATCCGGTTCAAGAAGGGTTCGATCTTGTTCCGTGCAAGCAGAGATGTGCATATGATGATTCGATCAGTCAAATTCTTCTCACTTAACTTATGTGGCACGCATCTCGAATATTACCGCACCCATCCTACTTTACGAATGCACATATGGTCCAAAATGGTTTGTTGAGCAGAATCTAGCCTTTCCGCGATCTCTGATGTTGTCAAAAAAGGATTTTTCTCTAACATGATCTTGACAGTACCGTCGGCGATCACAGATGGTCGCCCAGAGCATGGCTTATCAAAAAGGTCGAAATCACCTACTTGAAATCTTTCGAACCATCTTGTGATGTTCTATCAAAAACTGTACTTTCACCAAACACTTTCAATAAATTGCTACACGCTTTTGTAGCATTTTTTCCTTGTTGGAATTTATACAAAAAACAGTGACATAAATGAACTTTATCAGTAGCCATGGGTACACGATCGCGTCTCACTTAATACTAACATAAATCATCTTCGTTTTAGTTCACCTACGACGTCAGTGTGTCTACAGTGTCAACGATCAAAAGAAAGAGCCAAATATGGGTTACATAAATATGCGCAAGTTGTTGAAATTTGTTGTAACTAGAACGGACAGAACTTTTCGGTAGACCTAATACAATTTTGCTAAATAAAAAATAAGTATTTTAAGGATGTCTTTATCAATACCGATTTTTTAGGATATTGTGATGTACAGTCTGTCAAGTGAGAGCGTAATCGTGTTTATTTATAAAAAAATTTATTTGATTAAACTTTCATATTTATATATACATTGTACACATTACAAACAACGATGCAATTTGGTCAATAATGTGTCCAGTCACCACCGGCGTCGATAATTGCCTGGCATCTCCGAGGCATGCTTTCTACTAATTTGACAGCGTATTCTAGTGGCAAGGATCTCCAGATCCGACGAATTTCGTAAGACAACTGCTTCAAAGTGTATGTGCGTCTTCCACGAAGCTTCCGTTTAATATATGCTCACACATTTTCAATAGGGTTTGCATCGGGCGACTGCGACGGCCAATCCAATGTAACGATGCCAGATTGAGTCTTCCTCTGAGTACAGAGCTTGCTGCGGTGTTTAGGATCGTTGTCCTTCTGCAGAATCCAATCTTCATTTTTTGTCATGAACCATTGTTTGGCAGATGGCAGTAAAGCCTTTTTGTAGATTTTTATCATTTTCTCGGCATTTAGGTTGTCAGTAAAGAGGCGCAAAGTGTCAAATCCCTGCTTTAAAAAGCAGCCCCAAAGATGCACCTTTATTCCATGTTTCACGGTCCGCTGAACAAGCCTATTGGTAGAGGTTGACCAGGCTCGCGTGAGGACAGAACGTGCCCATATAGAACATTCATCAGTAAAAATGACATTTTCAAAATCTCTATCAATATTCTCATGCGCCCAAGCAAGTCGCTTTGTCACATGTTTTTCAGTCAACAGAGGCTTCTTCATTGTGTTGCGCCATTTCAGATGATGAGTACGAAGATAGGTTCGGATAGTTTCGTAGGATATATCTAAACCTTTTGCCATTAATTTCGCTTGTCCTTGCCGCAGTGTTAAAGCAGGATTCCGCGAAAACAGATTCACTATTCTTTTTTCATCTTTTTTGTTCAGTTTTCCTATCGAGCCACGTTCTGGTAAATCATCGACATTTTTAGCCACTTTATATCGCTGTATCCACTCTTGTACAAATGCCTTCGACTTTCTCATATATTTAGCAGCCGCTGATTGCGACATTTTGGGACCTTTCGGGTGGATGCAAAGGAACACAGCCTCGTAGCGCGACGCGTACTTAGCACTCATGGCGTTTAACGTGATTCTCTTTTAAAAGATCAACGACAACTGAATTTTTGTTGACAATGCATCAAGGACAAAGCTTCTTTCTATCGGCTCGCGAAAGAATTAGAGCCAAATCTTTTATTACCTGTCGGTAAAGTCGACCACGCTCTTACTTGACAAACTGTATAGTAAAATTTTACGTATATTATTTGTAGTAAAGTTTTTATTGTCACAGATTTTTAAAAATGTTAACGACGAAACAGTGTTGATGTAATGCACTCTATTCGGATTTAATACAAGTGCCTATATGTACGCAATATTAACCTTAGCGAAAATTTTTTAGAAAAATTATTTTTTTTTGTAAAATTTATAATATTTCTAAAAATTATTAAAGAGCAGGCTTAGAACAATTACGTACTTTATGAGCTTAACAATTAATTCATTATTATTTTCAATAGTCGAAAACAGAATGTTGGAAACACATCGTTCTATCTATTCTTTTACCACGAAAATAACATTGCCGGCTGCAGGAAGGAAGGAAGGTTCTATTATACTTGTCTCGTAAATATTGGAAATGGCGTTATTATAGATTAAACTTGATAATAATAAGAAAAATAAGTTCGTATTATTATTATTATTAACAAGTCGTGCATTTTCAAAATTTTAGCTTAATTTATAAAGCAACATATAAATTCTTAATTATTAAATATGTTCTCGTTAATAAAATTTAAAGAAGATGATATTCTGCATGTTGCAACTTTTTAGGCTTTTAAAATAAATAATGAAATATATGAGCCATATAGAGGAGAAAAATTCAAATAGTTTATTTTTGCGAAAAAATGGTAGTTATTTTAATTCATTATTGATGTTTATAAAGTGTTGATTGTATTGGGTGTACAACTTTGCTTCCGCCATTTCTTTCCGAAATTCGAGGCTTTATTGTGAAAAAATGGTTATACATTTATGATTCAAAGTATTGTCCATTGCTAGCCACTACTTTCTTCCATCTTTCGGGCAGCATACTAATCCCGCGTTGAAAAAACTGGTCATCTTTTAAATCGATCCAATTTTTTACTTCTTCATAAGACCGGAAGTGCTGGTCGGCCAGGCCGTGTGCCATTGATCAAAACAAGTGATAGTCCGAGAGAGCAACGTCTGGAGAATATGGCGGGTGGGGTAGGACTTCCCATTTCAAAGTTTCCAAGTATGTCTTGACCACTTTCGCTACATGGGGTCGAGAATTGTCATGCTGTAAAATCACTTTATTATGTCTCTCGCTGTATTGCGGCAGTTTGTCTTTCAATGCTCGGCTTAAACGCATTAATTGCGTTCGATAACGATCACCTGTGATTGTTTTAGTCGGTTTTAACAGCTCATAATACACTACGCCGAGCTGGTCCCACCAAATACTGAGCATGACCTTGGAACCGTGAATATTCGGTTTGGCCGTCGACATGGAAGCATGGCCGGGATATCCCCATGATTTTCTGCACTTAGGATTATCGTAGTAAACCCGTTTTTCGTCCTCAGTCACAATGCGATGCGGAAATCCCTTCCATCTTTGCCTTGCAAGCAGCTGTTCCCAAACACACAAACGCCGTTTAACATCTCTCGGCGTCAACTCGCACGGCACCCAATTTCCTTGTTTCTGAATCATTCCCATGACTCTCAGGCGTTTTGAAATGACTTGTTGCGTCACTCCCAATGATCCTGCCAATACTTGTTGCGTTTGACACGAGTCTTGATCAAGTAATGCCTCCAATTCTGCATCTTCGAAAACCTTCTTTCTTCCACCGCTATGCTGGTCTTCGACGTTAGAATCGCCGTTCTTGAAGCGTTGAAACCACTCTCGGCGCGTTCTTTCACTAATAGCGGTCTCACCGTAGGTATTTGAGAGCATTTGATGAGCCTCAGTCGCAGATTTCTTTATATTAAAGCAGAAAATTAAAACCTCCCGCAAATGACGAGAATTTGGCTCGTAAGCTGACATGTTTAATCGAGAATAACTTTATGATGCAGACACAAATCGACTAATATTTCGATGGCGTTATGTTTACAAATACCTAAGCTTATTGTATGACATATATGATCTATTTATTTCAACTACCACTTACCGCTACAGCCATCTATTGCAAAACAGTGGAAGCAAAGTTGTACACCCAATACATCATTTTTTTAATATTCCCTTTTAATATCAAGGGTGATTCATTATGAGGTTTGATTTTTACTAGGCTTTTTTTCATCATGGACAAATCATCATGGAAAGACTTACACCGCAACAACGTATCCAAATTGTTCAGCTGTATTACGAAAATCAGCGTACTGTGAGAAATGTTTTTCGTCCTCTTAGAGCAACTTATGGTGTGCATCGTCGACCTACCGAAACCACTATAGCCAATAACATCCACAAATTTGAAACCCAGCATACATTATTGGATGATACTCGACCGATTAAACCACATCCAGCACGTAGTGAAGAGAATATAGCGGCTGTAGCTGAGGGTGTGGCTGAAGACCGTGCCGAGTCGATTTGGCGTCGTTATCAACAGCTTGGTTTGTCGTACGCAACAATTTGGCGTATTTTACGTAAGGATCTTGGTTTTAAGGCTTACAAACTTCAACTTGTGCAAAAATTGAAGCCGGGCGACTTAGGCTTGCGTCGTGTTTTTAGTGAATGGGCTCTGAATCAGCTCAATGAAAATCCGCTGTTTTATCGCGAAATTTTGTTCAGTAATGAGGCGCATTTTTGGCTTAATGGATACGTCAATCAGCAGAATTGCCGTATTTGGGCTGATGAACAACCTGAAGAGCTTTAACAGCTACCACTAAAGCCACAGAAATGCATAGTTTGGTGTGGTTTATGGGCCGGTGGAATCATCGGTCCATATTTCTTTCAAAATAAGTTCGGTCAGAACGTAACCGTTAATGGCGACCGCTATCGTACCATGATAACGGATTTTTTACTTCCTGAAATTGAGACCCGTGGTATTGGTGAACTTTGGTTTTAATAAGACGGTGCTACTTCGCATACAGCGAGAGAAACAATGGACTTATTAAGAAATCATTTGGGTGAAAACCTGATTTAACGTTTTGGATCAGTAAATTGGCCGCCTAGATCGTGTGATATCACACCTTTAGATTATTTTCTTTGGGGTTACACGAAGTCTCTGGTCTTTAGGAATGAGCCAGCTTCAATCGACGCTTTGCAAGCCAACATTACTCGATTGTTCTTTCGACTCACAATAAAATTTTTACTATAGAATTCAACTTTATGCCTTTTATTTGAGATCAAAAACCAAACCTCATAATGAATCACCTTATACTTTTATATTCTATATTGGGTTGTTCGATCATTAATGTCGTTTTTTTCATGTTTTTCAAAGTGAATTTATTTATATTAACAACAAACATTAATCAATGATGTATTGACCGTTTGGTTAGATGAACTTTTGCTATCTTGTGGTAAGTTGAAAAATTCCATGTTCGAAGAAGCCTTGGTTTTTAGAAGCGAAGAACTGGTCCAACTCATTTTTAACAGCCTGATCGGAATCGAAAGTTTTACCATTTAAATGGTTTTTAAAGGAGCGAAACAAATGATAGTCTGATGGTGTTAAGTCAGGGCTATAGGGTGGATATGGCATCAGTTCCCAATCGAGCTCCATTAATTTTTGACGGGTTATCAAAGAGATGTGAGGTCTAGCGTTATCATGATGAAACATCACACCTTTGCGATTGGCCAGCTCAGGGCGTTTTTTCTTTATTGCTTTGCTCAATTTGGATAGTTAACGACAGTCGACATTTGTATCAATAGTTTGGTTTGTTGGAAGCAGCTTAAAGTAGACTATACCCTTGTAATCCAACCGCACGGTAAGCATAATCTTCTTTAGGTGAATATTTTCTTTGGATGTCGATCGTGGGGGCTTATCTTGCTTGATTCATGATCGTTTTTGAACTACATTGTCGTACACAATCCATGTTTCATCACCCGTTATGATTCTTTTTACAAATTGGTCGTTTTCGTTACGATTTAGCAAAAAGTCGCATATGTTAATGCAAATAGAGCGCAATAGTTACAAGAAGAAATCCTCGAAGCAGCAAGTCGTGAAGGAAGAAACATATTAGGTTTTGAAGAACAACTAGAAAGAGATATTGTGAAATATTTCTCCAAAGAATTACGCGCGGAAATTAGAATGCACATAAGCATGGCTCGCAACCTAGAAGTAGCGATAGAAAAGGTGATCGAAATAGAAAAAGAATATGATTACAGAGAGACTGACAAAATTTCCGAAATCGAAAGAATGTTAGAAAAATTAACTACTAAAGAAACAACACAAATTAACATAACAAAAGATACGAGCCCTTAATATGCAGAGATTGCAAAAAAGAAGGGCATATTCTAGAACATTGCAGGACGCGCGAATTTAATAATAAAAAACAGGAATCTGGAAAAACTTCTCTCGCCAGGGCGCAGTGAAGGAGGCTAAGTATGTACCGCGCCCATCGACAAGTACGCAGGAGCTTCAATTCTCCAAAAATATGTACGATTAAACAAAGATGCTATTTCTCCGAACATTGCGCTCTTTGACGCGACGCGTGAAATAGCGATAACATTAATTTTAGACTCAGGAGCAAGACCAAATTTATTAAAGATTAAAAATATCAGTAAATACGAGAGTCGTTTGAAAAGTCCGTGCAAAGTCCGAGAGATGGCACTACCGGCGCGTATCGAGGTCATGTTTAGTTAGTAGCATCTCTTGAATGAACACACACCAAGTTGCAGCCATATTAGTCTATTTCTTTGTGTTTGGCATTCATGTGAATCAAGGAAGTCGAGTGATTTTCAAGAAACGGACGAAAAAGAATCTCGTGTGGTGATTAAACATTACTTTATAAAAGGCAAAACGCTTTAGGAGACTAAAGAGAAGCTTGATAAACATTATGGTGACTCTGCACCTTTGATTAGAACAGTTTATAAGCGGTTTCAAAATTTTCGGACTGAGCATATGGGCACAAGTGACGCTAAACGTTCTGGATGGCCTGTGGAGGTTACGACTCCAGAAATTATTGATAAAATCCATGATATGGTGATGGATGACAGAAGATTTAAGGTGCGTGAGATTGCTAGTGCTGTGGGCATCTCGACTAAACGGGTACATAATATTTTGCATAAACATTTGGACATGAGAAAGCTATCCGCAAGATGGGTGCCGCGATTGCTCACGCTTGACCAAAAACGGAATCGTGTGAAGTGTTGCAGGTATGGTTTGCAGCTGTTCCAGAAGAATCCGAAGAACCATAAGCGTCGTTTCGTCACTGTGGATGAAACATGGATACATTACTATACTCCTGAGACCAAACAACAATCTAAGCAATGGGTTACGGGCGAATCTGCACCAAAAAAGGCGAAGACCGTTACTTCGGCCGGGAAGGTTATGGCACATAAAGAAATAGACCAATATGGCTTCAACTTGGTGTGTGTTCATTGAAGAGATGCAACTAACTAAACATTACCTCGATACGCGCCGGTCGTGCCATCTCTCAGACTTTGCACGGACTTCATAAACAACCCTCGTATAACGAAATCAACACTAAAGAAATTTTGGCATTAAAAGGTATAACAAGCGAAAGCTTTTTTACGCTCGGAAAAATTAACATTCGTTTTCCTAAGTTCAATATTGAAGTTTACTAAGTTTCGAATGAGTTTTCAATCCAAGAAGAAGGATTATTGGGAAACAAACTTTTCTCAAAATTTAATACAAAAATCGACTGGGAAAATTGTAGCCTAATAGTCGGCCAAAATAAAATTCCATTCATAAAAAAATTCAACGTGGCCAACACACTGCAGGTGCAGGGAAGGAAGACAAATGAAGCAACCGAGAGCAATGGAGATAGAGAACAAGAGGGACTTCTACCGTACAACGAAACAAAGAGGCAACGGCCGCTCGACGGCCGCAAGCAGGTACAAAACCCTAGGCCAAGCCGCGCGGTATCTATAAATGAACGTAAAGAGACAACAAAGAGCCGAGAGTTTCCAAAAAATAAGAGCAATGCAACTCATACGAAGCAACAGACAAATACAAGATACAATATTTTTTTGTGTGCTACTGTGATTTCCCCCCTCAACACTGCGGCAAGGACAAGCAAAATTAATAGCAAAAGGTTTAGATATATCCTACGAAACTATCGGAACCCATCTTTGTACTCATTATCTGAAATGGCGCAACACAATGAAGAAGCCTCTGTTGACTGAAAAACATGTGACAAAGCGACTCGCTTGGGCGCATGAGAATATTGATAGAGATTTTGAAAATGTCATTTTTACTGATGAATGTTCTATATGGGCACGTTCTGTCCTCACGCGAGCCTGGTCAACTTCCACTAATAGGCTTGTTCAGCGGACCGTAAAACATGAAATAAAGGTGCATCTTTGGGGCTGCTTCTCAAAGCAGGGATTCGGCACTTTGCACCTCTTTACTGACAACCTAAATGCCGAGAAAATGATAAAAATCTACAAAAAGGCTTTACTGCCATCTGCTAAACAATGGTTCATGACAAAAAATGAAGATTGAATTCTGCAGGAGGACAACGATCCTAAACACCGCAGCAAGCTCTGTACTCAGTGGAAGACTCAATCTGGCATCGTTACATTGGATTGGCCGTCGCAGTCGCCCGAAGCAAACCCTATTGAAAATGTGTGGGCATATATTAAACGGAAGCTTTGTGGAAGACGCACATACACTTTGAAGCAGTTGTCTTACGAAATTCGTCGGATCTGGAGATCCTTGCCACTAGAATACGCCGTCAAATTAGTAGAAAGCATGCCTCGGAGATGCCAGGCAATTATCGACGCCGGTGGTGACTGGACACATTATTGACCGAATCGCATCATTGTTTGTAATGTGTACAATGTATTATAAATATGAAAGTTTCATGAAATAAATTTTTTTATAAATTAACACGACCACGCTCTTACTTGACAGACTGTATAAGCAGATTAGAAAAATCATTTAAATGGCTACGACAAGCTGTTTTGAAATTACAGCCGAAAAAATGCGAATTTTTTAAACGAGAAGTTACGTATGTCGTACATTTAATAAGCGCTGAAGGAGTACGGCCAAATCCACATAAATAAGAAGCAGTGCCAAATTACCCAGTTCCTAAGAACGTGAAAAATATTAAACAATTTCTAGGGTACGTGGGTATTATCGAAGATTTATTAACCAATTTGCAAAAATTGCGAAGCCGCCGATGAGTTTGTTAAAGAAAGAAACGGAATTCACGTGGTCGAACGATACTCAAAATGCGTTCGAAACGCTGAGAAATAAATTATGCGAGGAACCGATATTAATCTTTCCCAATTTTGAAAATACTTTTACCTAACCACAGATGCGTCGGGATACGTGGTAGGTGGCCTTTTTTACAAGGAAAGATCTTTAGCGATCAGCCCGTCGCTTACGTGTCTCGCGTGTATACAGATGTAGAAACACGCTGGGATGTGTTTAATAAGGAGGGACTGACACTCGTATACTGCATAAAGCACTTTATTAGAACTTATTTGTTTTTTTAGAACTTATTTGTTAGGACGAAAATTTTTTCTCAAAACAGACCACAGACCGCTTGTATGGCTACAAACGCACAAAGATCTCAACTCGCGAATGACGCGGTGGCGTCTTATGCCTGCTGAATACGATTTCGAGGTGATTTATAGAGCAGGGCGACTTAACATAGCCGATGCGCTCTCAAGGAATCAGGTAAAAAGCGTCCGCATAATTTCGCAGACAAAACAAAATGCGCCAGAGATCGAGCAACCGCCGAATGCATTTGAGCGGTCGAGCGAAACGCTTACGCAGCCCACCCACTCAATGACTACTTGGATTCGAGCAGGTCGAAAGGCGAGTGAGAAATATTTAGAAGCAATCAAATGGCTAGCTCCGTGAAAACGCGTAACAAACGCAGAAACACAAGAGGTTGTACCTATTATTAAAAACACTCAAGCAAAGAGCGTAGAGTGAAGCCCTAATGAAAATATTATGCAAATAGAAAAGTCACAAAGTCCACCAGTAAAAAATTTATGCGACGCTACGCACAGCGAGGTTTTGTGCATAGAAAGCACTCAGAATAAAACGCTAGGAAAAGAGAACGACTACGGAAATGTGAAAGAGAGAGAGTTATATAATGAGAGAGAAATAAGAGACGAAAGTTTCTTTGACAATACAGTAAAAGAGAGGGATATGGGAGAGAGTAAGGTAGTCACGGAGAAAGACAAGAGCGCCAATATAATGACTTCGTCACAGGTATACGACACGATCACTTGCAAAGAGCAACTATTTATGCGCAAGGATAACTATTTATATTTTGTAATAACAAACGGAGAGCCATGCGATGACGGTGCAAACTACGCAACAAATTACCTGTTTTTGAAAATTTAAATATAGGTGAACCAGCATTGATGCAAGTAAATAATAAAATTCATATTTGACTTCCAATACGGGGAAAGAGACAATTAAGCCTGTATAAAACCAATAAAATTTAAAAAATTTTATGCACAAATCGAAAAAGAACCTGAATGGAACTAGATATTGCATCAATCAGTATACAAAAATCTCAACACATAGAAAACATAGATTGGAAAGAAATTATTAAAAAATAACGAAAAGTATTATTTAACAATAATATAAATTCAATAATTTGCCTCAACCTTATACGCTATCCACCGCTCGAAGAGCGCGAGAGAATAATGCAAGAAGCACATAGCTCCGTAGTGGGAGGACATAGAGGAGTGTACAAGACATACAATCGAAGCAAGCATAATTACAACTGGAAAAATTTGAAAGAAGACGTTCAGAACTTTATAAGGAAGTGTTTGGATTGCCAATTGAAAAAATTGGTGAAAGTAAAAACTCGAGCATCATTGGTAATAACAGATAGCGGAAGCCACGCAATGGATCATCTTGTGATGGATGTAGTAGGCCCATTACCCAAAACAACGAGAGGAGACAAATATATTTTAATTTAAGATTTATTAACAAAATTTACCATAGCCGAGCCTCTAGCAGCTACAACTACAATAGAAGTTGCAAATGGATTGATAAGAAGGGTTACTTACACGTTTGGAGCACCGCGGGTAATTTTGACAGACCAAGGCACAAACTTTACAAGCAAACTTATGAAAAAGGTAGCAAAAAGATTTCGAATAAAGCAGGCAAGAACGACGGCTTTTCACTCGCAAGCAAACGGACCATTGGAGTGCTCACAAGCAAATCTAGTAGAATTTCTAAAAATGTTTGTACACGGTAACAAAGCCGACTAGGATAAATATATTGAATGAGCTACTTTTAATTTTAATACTGGAGTGAGTGCAACGGGGCACACGCCGTTCAAGCTCGTTTTCGGGCATTTAGCAATAACACCCACCAGCGACCCTCTCGAGGCCGATGATTTATTGCTGACATTCGATTTTTATCTACAAAACTTGGCGACGCGTTTAAATGCGCTATAGAAAATAGCAAACGATAATCTTTTCAAAGCAAAATGAAAATCAAAACGCTATTACGACAAAAGGTGCGACAAAAAACGCTACAAACTGGAGAATATGTATGGCTCTAAAAGGGGCTAAAACCGCACAAGTTTAATAACCAATACACCAGGCCATATCTAGTACTCGACGTCTCTGAAAATGGGTACATAAAAATTCAAATAAGCAATTAAAAAACCAAGCTGGTGCATATCAACAGAATACGCAAATCTTATATAGAACCTTCTACCACATCACCGAGCAAATAATACATAAATAATATATATGTATAGTAATATATAATGAAAATATATAATAACATATATGTATATATATATATATGTACATAATAAACGTACATGATAAAACATGTAGTAACATATATATATGTAATAAAAATATGTAATAAAAATATACAGGGTGGTCCGTTTTAATCTATTGGTCAAAATAACTCCAAAGGGAGATGGTTACATCAAAAAATGTTTCTCACAAAAGCTGTAGGGGTTGAAGGGGGTCGTCTAACGCTGACTTCGGCGTTTACCTCGAGGCCAAATTTGATGGTTATTTGAGGGTCAAATCACAAATTTTTAATAGAAACCCTAATTTTTCATTACAGGTTCTGATTTTACGTCAAAAAATATAAAAGTTTTGTCTTAAACAATTTTGTCGATGCGTGACAGATGGCGCTGTAAGCAGCAGTTTTAATCTATCGATGCGAATATATCAGCAACTTACGCATATGACAAGGTAGAAAAGGAAAATATGGTTATCTGGATAAGGGACATGCAATGACACCACAATTGACCCCTCCCCCTCTAACCCCCCGCATGGAGCGGTTTCAATTCAAAAATCTGAAATAGGTACCCCAATTTTATATTGCAGATTTTGATTCTGCGTCAAAAAATATGGAAATTTTGTTCGGAACATTTTTTAGATTCGTGACAGATGTTGCTGTAATCGACAAAATTAAAAATGCGTACAAATATCCTTACTGAATTAGAATTTCTCGAGGAATACACATCGTGTTCTGCAAATTAGAATTCTATGGATAAATACGTATAAAACAATCTGTTTTGATGAAAATGTTTATTCTACTTTTAGCATTATCCGGGGACAACGACGTGGACGTAGTAGATGCATGTCCCCATGGGGTGCTTTTTTAATGTGAGTCCCCTTGCCTCTCACATTTTGGCCTTTAGAACCAGGCTACTGAAGCTGCTATGCTTAATTTCCCGATGCTTAAATTCATTGCAATAGGCTCGATCTGTGCAGCGGATGCTCTTAGAGGAACTGAGATCCATTATTGCTGCCAACACATCACGTGTACATGCGCCATTGAGCGTATATTTACGAAAAAGTCGACTGCTCTATAGGTTGCGATACCCCGCACAGTAGCGTTTCGTCGCCCACGTCCACCATGACCTCAAGAGATCAATCCTCAAGATTAAGGTCACCCCCATTGAACCTTGAAATGGTTTTTCAAGGTCAAATCAAAAATGACTTACAAAGCCATTCTACGGTCAAATCTAGGATGACCTTGAAATGACCTTGTTGGTCCACTTCAAGATCAAATGGAAAGACCTCCAGATGACCTTTAAGGATGATCCCTGGACATCGGAAACTATGAAGCTGTCGACCGAGACAACGAAAACCTTCGATGCACGTCAGGTAGACATCAAAAACGAGAAAGTGGTTACAACTCTTGTTTATGTACTATAGGGAGATGCTATTCAAAAATAAGAAATGTGACTGAAAATGCCGTAGATCATAACAATTCCGTAACTTTATTGTTATTTGGAAATTTTCGAATTAAACAGCATTCGCGAATTAAAGAAAGATATTTGACATGAATTCACTGTAAATAGTTGCCACTTGTTTTTTGACAAAGTCTGGATTACAATCGTTTTTATTACATTCGATTTATTCCGTGGCCTTGATGCCGTTAATGGCCTCCCCATTCACCCGATTTGACATTACCCGATTTTTACTATCGGGGGATGTTGAAAGATTGCGTTCACACACAGCGGCCGACGACGCGTGATGATATAAAAGAATGTAGACAAACAGCTTGTGCGGCAATACCCCGGAATGTGTTATTACAAACAGTAGACAACTTTCATAAAAGATTAAACTTGTGTTTACAAGAAAATGGAGACAATTTTGAGCAGGATCTTTGTTGTTAGTTCTAAAGGCCAAATTGTGGAAGGCAAATCGACTCACATTAAAAAAGCACTCCATGGGGACATGATTCTACTACGTCCACGTCGTTCTCACTGGGTAACGCTTAAAGTAGAATTAACATTTTTATTAAAACAGATTCTCTTTAAACGTATTCATTTATAGAATTCTAATTTGCAGAACACGATGTGTCTTCCTCGAGAAATTCTAATTCGGTAACGATTTTGTACGCATTTTTAATTTTGTCGATTACAGCGACATCTGTCACGAATCTAAAAAATGACCAGAACAAAATTTTCATATTTTTCGACGCAGAATCAAAATCTGCAATATAAAATTGGGGTATCCACTTCAGATTCTTAAATTAAAACCGCTTCATATAAAGGCTTAGAGGGGGGGGGGGGGGTCGATTGTGGTGTCGTTGCATGTCCCCTATCCAGATTAACAAACTTTCCTTTTCTACTTTTTCATATGCGTAGTTGTTGAGATATTTGCATCGATAGATTAAAACTGCCGATTATAGCGCCATCTGTCACGCATCGACAAAAATGTTAGTGACAAAACTTTTATATTTTTTGACGCAGAAATAGAATCTGTAATGAAAAATTGGGATTTCTATTTGGAATTCGCGATTCGACCTTCAAATAACCTTCAAATTTGACCTCAAGGTTAACGGCAAGATCAGCGTTAGAAGACCTTCTTTAACCTCTACAACTTTTGTCAGAAACATTTTTTGATATAACCATCTTCCTTTGAAGTTATTTTAATCGATAGATTAAAATGGGCCACTCTGTATATATAAAAGAGATTTAGTGCAGGCAACACAATGCAGAAAATGCCAGAAGCTGCAGCCAATCGCCATCTATCGAAAAGAACCTTGGGATGATGACTACCCCGAGTGGAGCCACTCAGATGATTGCCGATTCGACTTTGGAGTGAAATGATGTATCCATGTTTCATCCATGGTCACGTATCGACGCAGGAAATCCTTTTTATTGCGAGTAAATAGCGATAAACAGCTCTCTGAATCGTCGACTCGTTGCTGTTTTTGTTCCACTGAAAGCAATCGCGGCCCCCACTTGGAAAAAACCTTTCTCATGTTCAATTTTTCATGAAGGATTGTAAATACGCTTCCAGATGATATCTGTGTCATTTCTGCAATCTCACAAGCCTTCACTTTGCGATTTTTCATTACAATTCTTAACACTTTATATTTTAATTTTAAAATTAATAAAATTCTTAGTATGAAAAATTAGAATTTTGTATATTTCGTAAAAAAAAAAAATTCATATAATTGTATTGCAGAGTAATGAGTTACAATTTATAAAACTTGTATATATATTTTTTTATTTTTAATTTGTTGCAACCGACTCAGTTAATTATAGCGATTTGATTAAGAACATACAAACTGAACTTTTGATATCTAAAAAATATTATACTCATATGAATATCAATATTTTTTCTTTGAATGTAAATAAATGTAAATAATCATTTTCCCTCTTAATATTATTTATAAAAGGTATATTTTTAATTGTAAACTTTTTTATACCTTTTATATTTTTATATTCGATAGTAATCAAAAACTTATTACGTTTTATTAAATACAATTAATTTTTGTTTATAGAGAAAGTGACTACTTTAATTTATATGAATTGCATTTAATAAAAGTTATAATTGAACAAATTTTTGAAATATGTAAAACTAAAAACTATATTAATTATTAAAATTAATAAAAGAAATGAATTCATAATCAAAAATAAATAACTAATTGTATTTGTTACAATTTTTAAAAATACCAGCTGTGGGTTACTGTTTTTCAATGCTAGGAGAACAGTTTTTACAGTTAAGAAAGTCTCGCAGCGATTAAAAATTTCAGCAATCGATTTGAACTTATTTTTCTTAAAGACTTTTTTACAGTTATTGTTCAAATGGTTTACATTTTTCTACATATCTCTGCATTTCATCCTACGCTTATTTTAAATTTCTAAACGCGCTTTTATTAAAAATTCATTATTATTACAAGTTGTCAGAAAAGTAGCCATTTTTTATAAACCGTTAATTTAAAAAAGTCAAAATTTATAAAAATTAAACTTATGTCAATGATACTGTAATCTTCCTTGAAAATAATGAATTTAAAGTTGATAAAGCAAAAGCATATATCTTTTTTATTTATTTAAAAGCTGTTTGCTGAACGGGGCCCACGTGAAAAAGCTTTGGGCACTCCGTAAGTTGCAAGGCTTAAATATTATGTGTAAATATATTTTATGAAAATGTTTATTGAAATTGTAAAAATTTTTTAAAAAGAAATTGTATAAAATTTACGTTAAAAATTATAAAAATAAAATTTTTAAAATTAAACACTATGAGGATATAATGTTATGAAAGAATTGCTATCATCATTCTCTTAATTAGAATCAAAAGAATTTCACTCATTTAACAATAAAACTCACTTATTCTGACGGTGGCCTTAATGATCGATAATGATGAAGCAATTACTCAGTGAATTTCACTTGTGAGCTAGCGTAATTTCATGATGGTTGTAATTTCTGATATATTTTTTAGTAGCAAGAATTTTCACTGATTTACTAGTGAATTTTACTGATTTAATAATGAATTTATATGATTTTTATCATTTAACTTACAATATAAGAGATAATATCAATTATATACAATAAGCAAACTGTAATTATTAGTACATAAATTTTAGTTTATTGAACCTCGAATACATTATCGATACTAAAATTATTCATATAATGATGTGAAATAATAAAACTGCAATAGAAACTTTTTTTGAAATTTCGTCTATATAATGGTCGATAAAATTATTAGCATTATTGAGACTTGAAGGATAACTGCACTAAAATACATAAAGCGAGAATAGAATCACAATTACATGTAAATATGTGCCTTTTTAAAACGAATTCTTTTTATATTAACTTGTAGTCAATCAAAGACGTTTTAAAAACTGAAAAACAATGTTTGTTTTGACTTGGATAAGAGTATTAAACGTCGAAAGCTTTTAAAAATGCATTATTACTAAAACTGAACCGACATACAAAATTTAAATTTCCATAAGATAAGATGTTTTAATTCAGTTTGCAACATTTGACCTAAAAAAAGTAACATTGTAAGTTAAATAAAAGCGTTTAAAAAATGTTTTTTAGGTACAAGCGTATTTTCATTGTTGAATCAGAAGTTGAAACTGCCAATTGTTTACATATGTGAATTAAAAATTTTAAAAATATATATCAGAATGGAACAAATTAAAAAAATTTTTAATTTCTCAGAGCTGTAAAGAAATATTTGCAATAAAACAAATTGCTTATACAATGTATCTATATTTTTATCTGTACAAACAATTTTTGTTTGTACAATTCTAGTGCGCATAGCAAATGACTAATGTGCACTGATAAAGATTAGATATAAATAAATTTTATAGTAATTAATTTTTTTAAAAAGCAAAATAAAAAATATGAGCTAGAATTGATTAACTGTAAACTATTTTTTAATTGTAATACTTACACTTAAAAATAAATAAAATTAAATATAGAAAAATTATATCTATTAAAAAAACATATTATTATCAAATTAATATCTTGAAAGAAAATTATTTTTTCTTTTTAAAGCCCAAATTTTAAAATCAATTAATTATTTTTTTTTGCATACAAAATTTTTTATTTTTATTGGCAGATTTCCACACTACGCCAAGGGGTTCTGTCATAGTGCGTTGGTTTTTATTTTTTTAGTTTTCCAATAATTATATGAAATTCAATAATTCAATATTATATATAATTTTATGGCATGACAAAAGTATATATAACCGTGGTGACTAAATTTTTATAATCATTGATAAATGAAAACGAGTTTAAATTATTTATAATTAATTCAATAAATATCTATAATTTAATAACTGTTTCTTTAATGTTAATACTTAAAAAATATTTTATGTACTTTAATATTACTTTTAAATATTTGCAAAACAATTTATTACCATAAAATTTAAATAACACTGAAAAATACCACTATAAGTAATAATTATATAAAAATTTAAAATACGTAACATGCACCAAAAAGACGGTATAGTAAGCACAAATAAAGAAACTTATTACAGAAATTATTACAGAAATTAAGTCATGTAATAAATAGTTAAAAAAAAATCATTCTTTAACATAGGGTAAGCGAAATAAAAATGAATTAGTGAAATAAAATGACAAAAGTATTTATTCGTGACTCAATTTTTGTAATTTCCTATTAGGCTTTTCATTAGCAATTTCACTTCTTCTATTTATCTTTGCATCCCGCAGATCACGATTCATCCATCTCAATTTATAAAATATATAAACTCTTACAAAAAATTTTATTATATTTTCACGATGCGATTTGCACGGCTCATCAATATTTAAAAAACTTCTATAACTTTCATTTATTGAATTACTAATTACATCAATTAAGAGTTAACTAATATTTTCATAATGACTAACGCGATTAAAATGCATATTAAAAGTTATTATCGCAGTTGCAATTACTTCAGTAAAATCATCTGAAGGAACGAAAAGGTTCCCAAGTTAATTCTCACTATTAGAAGTTGCAAAAGCTTTGAAAAAAATTAAAAGGTCTCTAGTTTTTTGAAAATTTGAATTTTCACGACTTAACTAATGTTTACATTCAGAACATTTAGATTTTGAATAAGCCTTCATTGCCATGTATCCAGCGACATACTTCATTGAAGATTGTAAAAGAGTTGAAGAGTCAGCAGGATTTAATAAAATATTGTTTATTTTATCTGATTCTTTTTCTAAATTTAAAATATTACTACTAAAAGATTTTTGTACTTCTACAATATTGCTACGATCGATATGGCAAATTTCTTCAAAAAGATCATCATCTATTACATTTTTTGCTGAATCATCTGTTACTTTACATGATAATTCATTATCAGTACTTTCAAATGAATCGTTCATTTTTGAGTGTACATCAAGTAAATTATCATTAACAGAAAAGTAATCGCAGTTGCTGTGTTGTTCAATCAGTGAATAAGCTTCACTGACATTCTCATCACAGTTTTCAGTACAGGGTGGCAAATCAGTGTTATCCTCATGTGAAATTGCTAATAATCCAACAGTTTTGTGTGGCTGACAATTCGTTAATTTTGATGAAGAAGTTAAATTAGCAGTCATTTAATATTGTAAATTGCATCTTAATTGCATCGCGGTAGGATTCGCATTATGTCCCAAACGACTCCGTAAAACTGCAAATAAATTCTCTAAAGGATCTTTATTTAAATGCGACGTTAATAAATAAAGACCGTTATTTTTTTTTATATCTTCCTATTGCATAAGAATACTATTAACGGTTAAATAGAAACCTTTGAAACAAGAAGGAATTTTAATACCAGTATATTTCCATGTTTTAATCCACGGCAAACAATCTTTTAGGTACCGAGTAACTTGCGGGTTTTTATCTGATAAAGGGGATCGTAAAGGATTTGCATCTTCCGTGCTTCTAGTATTCAAGCAATCAAATAAGTCATTTATTATTTTTTAAAAATTCGCTGTCGGTACACAATATGGATGAGTTAACGGATCTGCAGCAGAGAAATGACCGGCTAATAAAGCTGCTGACACAGAATGACTAAAAATTTAAGCTGCTTAACTAACATTCATTAATTGAAACTGAATCGGATCTAGATGTTGATCAGTAAGTTTAGGCGCGGATTTACACGGTTTATCTCTTTCTTGTTCACGTAATTCTCGGATCGCTCCCCATGAAACACTACTATTATCTATTATTGAGTATCTTTTAATTAAAGCATTACGAAGACATTTAATCAAGTGAGGAGGATCATAATTAAAAAAAATATTTCTATTATACCGTTCAATAAATGGTTTTTCTTCGGTTATATTGAAATTTTTTACCGCCTTATCATTTGGAGTTCCCAAATCGCAAACGATTGATTTTATTTTGAGGCCCGTTTTTTCAACGCAATCTAAAATATCTAAAATAATACTTGTTAATTGATCTCCGTGTACGCTGTTGTGGGAGACATAATAACTGATTGGTTGTCTCCAATCATGTTGTTGACCTCTTAGCATAAACACTAAAACATGATTAGCAAGTTTCGATGTTCGACCGTGTTCTCCCAGATCAGTGTACCCTTCGATTATATCTTTTTTACTATTATAATTTAACCACGTCTTGATACTCATTTCATCGAATAATAAAACACATTCGCGTTTTTTAATCGTCATAATTTTGGCTTTTAATTCTAATAAATCAAATAAATTCTTTGTTTTTCCCGGTGTTAAGTCTACACAGTATGTCAGAAAATTTCCCGAACTTATTTTGTAGCGCTTGTACGAGTGGCACCACCTCTTGGACGACACCGGTACTATGTTGCTACATCCCTCTGGAGTGTCTGAGAATTTTTCACCAGTATCCGTTCATTAGTTGCCGAGATAGACGTGCTTGAGTAAACGTGTGTTTAGTACCCCGGTGCAAGCTCTACGATGGATGAGAAATTTGAACATCGTGGCGCAATTAAATTCTGCTATAAACTTAAAAACACTTTCGTGGAAAAAAAAAAAATGATCGATTCGGCTTACGGTGAAGGTGTAGTGTCGCGTACCACTGTTTACACGTGGTTCAGTCGGTTTAAGAAGGGTAGAGAATCGTTAGAAGATGACGAGAGAAGCGGCCGGCCGTCAACAGCTGTTACCGACGAAAACGAGGCTCGCGTGCGCGCGCTACTGAAGCAGGATAGCCACATGTCTCTCAGAATGTTGGCAGACGAACTGAACATGAGCAAGGATAGCGTCGCGTTGATTTGAAAGGAAAAATGAACCGCAGGAAGGTCTGCTCTCGATTTGTTCCGCACTTTCTCACACCAGAGCAGAAAGAAACTCGCATCCAATGTTGTCAAGATTTTATCGAGTCTTGCGACACCACTCCGGAATTTCTAACCTCAATTGTGACTGGAGACGAGACTTGGTGCTTTTAATACGATCCTTCCACGAAGCGCCAGTCATCCGCTTGGCTCAGTCCGGGCCGTGCGTGGCCTCAAAAAGTGCGCCAACAGAAATCACGGGTAAAGACGATGCTCATCGCTTACTTCGACTCCAAGGGCCTGATACACAAAGAATTTGTACCCCCAAACACCACCGTGAATGCTGCGTATTACGTAGAGGTGTTAAAACGTCTGAAGCGCTGGATTAATCGCATCAGGCCCAAGTACAAGGAACCGGGATCGTGGAGTTTACTGGATGACAATGCGCCTGCTCATTCTTCGAACATTGTAAAGCGTTATCTCGCCGAAAATCAGATCCCACGCATCAATCACGCCCCATACTCGTCAGATCTGGCTCCAGCCGACTTTTTCCTATTTCCCAAGCTAAAATTGGCCTTGAAAGGACGATTTTTTTAAGATGTACCGAGCATTCAAGCGGCTTGGACCGAGCGTCTCACAGCGATAACTTCAGAGGAGTACCAGAGAGCCTTCAAATCACTCATGGAGCGCTTAAATGAGTGTATATCTAGGGAAAGGGACTATGTTGAAAGTTAACTGGAATAAATTTCTTTAGATGTAATTTTCAATTAATCTCAAAAGTTCGGGAACTTTTTCGACATACTGTGTAATTCGTTAACCCATCGCCTAATATTACTAATACAGGGCAAAGTGAACTTCTTTTTTTCGCGCAAATAGCAATAAGCTTTAGAGGATTTGTAAAATAATGATATACTGAATTGTTTTTCCTCATCTGTTTATATTCTTCGTTTAGTATGATTTAATTGCATTTTAAAAAATTATAAAACTTGCTCATTTAAATCTTGAAAGTTTTTGAAAAAGGCTAATTTTTCTTTTATTTTGTTTTACTTGCCGTATGAGGTTAGTTATTTTTCGGTTTTTAAATTTAAAATTTTTTTATAATCTTCAACTTCGTCTTTATAATTACATATTTTTTTATCAGCGGCGTTTTTATTTACAATATTAACTCGTTCGCTTTCTACTAATTGCGCTTTTAGAATAGCAATTTGATTTTTTAACGTTTTTAAAGAATTTTCATGCATATTACTAAGTGGTTCGACTTCCGGATAATTTATTTCATCGTTTCTACTTCTGCTAATTTTCCCATCTTTAAGAATAAAATTTTGTTCATCTGAACATGCTGGCCCATTTAAATCGATGTTTACCGGTTCTGTATTTTCAATAACTATAGGTAATTGCAAATCATTTAATAAACTTTGTGAATTCATTGTACGATCAGAAGAAACATCAATTTCAGTGGAACCAATATCTTCGTTACTATCTTCATGTAAGTCATCACAATCAAGTGTAGCCTTATCAATCGGAGTAGCAGTATTTTTTAATTTTCGAATACCTGACTGACTTATAAATAGCACATCGCTGTCCTGAAAATGTTTTGTGCAAATACGTTTATTATCAAGCACTGAATCCTCTAAATCATATAATTGTAAATTCCCCGACTAAAGAATCTATTCTTTGCGTCTAAAAAATCCAAAATATCAATGCAAAATTTAATTAGAAGTATATAGAAACGGAAGAAGAAAATAAATTAAATAAAGCGTGTGTGGCTGTGTGTTTTTGTGTCTGTGTGTGCCTGTGTGTCTGTGTGCGTTTGTGCGTGTGTGTCTGTGTGTCTGTGTGTCTGTGTGCCTGTGTATCTGTGTGTCTTTGTGTCTGTTTATGTGCGTGTCTGCATGTTCGTGTGTGCGAGTCTGTGTGTGTGTAATAAACACATTTATTTATTTACTTAAGTATAACAAAATTTATAATTTTTAATTTTCTATAATAAAAATTTATATTTGTTATAAATGTTTCTTTCACATGTATAACTTGTATAACTAGTAAATTGTTAAAACATAAAAATTTAATATTTCCAATTTGATTATAATTAAATTCATAAGAAATGATAAAACTTTTCATATCTTTTATCAAGCAAAATATTTATTTATAATTGAATAAACAAATTTAGAAAATAAAGTTTGTGACTTAAGAGCTGTAAGTTAATAAATTATTTTCAAAAGAAAATATAGAAATTCAACATACCTTTTTTGGCATTAAGTTGAAAAATAGATAAGTAAGAAAAAATATTTAAAAAATTATATTGGATAGTCTAATAAGTATTGAGCCTTTTTTTGTCATTTTTCGATTGAATATTTCTTTTATTAAAAATGGATTTTATTTAAGTACATATTGCCCATTTTTATCTATGACCTTTTGCCATTTTTTGGGTAGAGCCATTATTCCATCTGTGTAGAACTTCTGTGGTTTATCGTCGAAAAACTTGGCCAAGTGATTTTCACAGTCCCTTTTTGAAGTGAATTTCTTTTCATTAAGGAAGTTTTGCAGAGACCGAAACAAATGGTAGTCTGATGGTGCAAGGCCTGGACTATATGGTGGATGCATCAAAACTTCCCAGCCAAGCTCTGTCAATTTTTGCGGGGTCATCAAAGATGTGTGTGGTCTGGCATTGTCATGATGGAAGACAGCGCCCTTTCTATGGATCAATTCTGGCCGGTTTTTTTAAATTGCTTGTTGCAATCTGGTTAATTGCTGACAGTACAGAGCCGCATTGAGTGTTTGGCTAGGTTTTAGCACCTCATGATAAACAATTCCCTTACAATCCCACTATACACACAGCATAACCTTATTTGGTGTCAATCCTGGCTTTGAAGTCGTTTGTGATGATTCACCTTTTTTTGACCATGATCTTTTTCTAACGACATTCTCGTATCTTACCCATTTTTTATCGCCCGTAATAATTTGCTTCAAAAATGGCTCGATTTTGTTGCATTTTATTAGCATTTCGCAAATGGAAATTCGGTCGATCAAATTTTTTTGTGTTAATCATGCGGCACCCAAACGTCGAGTTTCTTTGTGTATCCAGCCTTACGCAAATGGTTCGAAACTGTTTGGTGATGGATATTCAGTTCTTTAGCAATGTCCTGGCTGCTTATGTGTCGGTCTTCTATTTTTTGTAAGATTTCATCGACTTTTTCAGTGATTGGTCGACCTAAGCGAAGTGCATCTTTGACATCAAAACTTCCCGAACGAAAGCGAGTGAACCATCTCTTGGCTGTGGCTTTTGATAAAGTATCTTGACCGTAGACACCACAAATTTTTTCACGAGCCTGCGATGCATTCTCACCTTGATTGTAGTGGTATTGTAGAATATAACGAATTTTTTCAGAAATTTTACTAATTTTTAAATGAATACAACTTTTGACACAAATGACGAAATACAAAACTGTCTATATAAAAATTGTAGACTGGAATATCAACTTTTAAACGCATGTCAGTTTAATTCAATCTGATTAGTATTGCCCGATATATGACAACGAACACCATCTAGTGACAAAAAAGGCTCAATACTTTTTAGACTATCCAATATTTAATAATATCTGCTAATAAGTAAAAAAATGTTGTCTTATAGCAGTGTTGCGAATTGCATTGTATTAAAGAACTATTTAAAAATAATCAAAATTACTACAGAAAATGAATCTATTAATATAAAATAAAAAAATTTCACAGTAAAGAAATCAGCAAAATTTAATTACATTCTATAAATTAATTTACATAAATCAATGTAAGAGTAAGAGTTCGAAACATGTTACAGATGCAAACAAAATTTGGGACTTGATGCATTTAAAATATGGTTATTTTAAATAATATTTTATTTATCATTTAGCATCTTCATTTTGCAATAAAATACTAATAATTAATTTATATTAATATAAAAAAGAAACTTGTTTAGAGACCCAGTTTTGGAACGGCGTAATCCTTTTGAGGAACGCGTAATTCTTCTAGTTAATGAAATAAAATTTAACTATTTAAAATAAATAAAAATTCAAGAGATAAGGTTGTCATATGCTAGATTACTTTACTTACTTGTTCATATTATTTGGGACAATATCAAATATAAATGTCCCAGTAACAGAACATGATGAAAAAAATGGTGCGCAGAAAAATAAAAATGTACATTTTCAAATAGTTTTATTAGACTAAATAAATTAAAATAAAAAAATGAAAATTATGACAATTAATGTAATTTGATTTTTTTTTTAATGCTTCGTTAGCAATTTTTCTTTATTATCATTCTTTCACCAATATTAAAATATTTATAAAATATATATTAATATTATTGTTATTATTGTTTATTACTATAATGTATTATTAAAATACATAACAAGAACAAGTAACATGAAAAAAATTGAGTTGCAGATATAAAATTATCGATCGCGCGGAATATTGAAAATTCTTATATACCTTATTGAATCTTTCGGAAAACGATAAAAGGTCAAAGAAGAATTTTTTTTTTTTTGTATTTTTACAGCCTTCATAACTACAAAGTTGACGAGGAGACGGCATGATGAATGTAGAAAATTCTAAGGAACTCCACCGTAACTATTTTAAACTATTAACTAAAAATAAGATTTACTTAGAACTATTTGCGGATAGCACTACACACACAACTCGCGGTTTTAATCGCGGGTTAAAAACTGCCCTTTGCGACTATTTTCCGAAACTAGCGTGGGTGGCTTCTGCGAAAGATTTTCTTTACTATGTCGGTGCGAAAATTCAGAACTAAGTGTGGCTAAAATTAATTTTTTTCCTCTTTATATACCAAAATTTTCACAGCGCGTTTTCTTTTAAATATAACATATATCGTGGGTAACTCCTGGGTAACCGAAAGAAAAATGCAATTTTTAAATCATTTTCGAAAAAAATGTATAATGTATCGTAAAATAATGTTGCATTAATAAATATCATATTTTTCTATATAAAACATTGTTTATTTACAAAAAATTCTTTATTAATTTACGATGAAGATCAGCTGTTTGGTTCGAATGAAGCGTGTAATAACTTAATTCTCCTGTGTATATATATATATATATATATTAAAATTATTTTTAATATTAAAATAATAGTTTAATACAACCTTATTTTGAATTTTCTTATAAAAAAATTATAAAATTACATTTTTCTTTAACATTTTGCTGACCGGCAATTTTACACAGAAACTATGTCATCTCACCGGCTATCTTTTGTAATTGAATATGAAAGTAAAACGTTCTAAATAGTTTAAATTTTTTGAACTTTACTAAAATGTGAGTAAAAACCTAAATACCAAAAGTAAAAATTACTTTTGGTATTTAGGTTTTTATTTATTTTATTTTATTTTTTAAAAAATACGATAAGTAATTTTTGGTTATAAAACGGACACGACTAAACACGATACGCCAAGTTTTTGCAATATTCTATATCGCCCTTGGTGTCATAAGTTTGAATAGATAATGCAAGTGCAATGACGAGTTAACTCGTCACTGGTCAGCAACGCTTGGACATAAAAAGACAAGTTAAGGGGTTACCCCCACTTGCGACTTTGAAAAAATCGATTTTTTGTTAATTGCATTTTTTTTAAGTATAAGTATCTGAGAATATGACCTGGAAATTTTAAGTCGATCCGAACAAAATTGACTCAGATATGAGCGTTGGAAGAGAAGAATCCGTTGTGTAAACAGCCGGCTAGTCTGACACCTGGCACGCTCGACCCTCTCGACGGTTTTAGTCGATTGTTCGATGACAATGGTCGTATACCTGGCATTTACAACGTTTATATAATAGACTGGAATTTGTAGAAACGAGTTTTTTGTATGGACCCGGAATAGATGACTCTATGTAAGTTTACAAAAAAAATTATTTTCTTCGTGTAAACTGAAAGTAAAACTTTAAAAGCGTTTTTCTCGAAATGGCATTTTTGAAGTCGGTGACTAAGATTACTCAAATACTAATAAACTGATCTTCTTGAAATTTTGCAGGCTTATTTAATACATAAAAATTTAGTCTTTGATCGTTTAATTTTTTCGTTAAAATCAAACCATTAACTTGGACTGTCCGCCATTTTGTGAAAAATGAATATTTTTTTAAATCCTTAGATTAAAGACTAGTTTATACTTATATTCAACTAAATCTATCCACATTTTTTGTTTCAGATGATCCACTTTGCCGCAATGTTGGTCACCGCAAACCGTATAAATAAAAACACTATTTCATTGGCGGCCATTTGCCACTTAACAATGTAATATTTTGCAATAAAAAAATTACTGAAAGCTCTTCAAGATGTATTCTTGAAGATGATATAATAATCGTTTAAGAAAGTTTTGTAGTTTTCTTTAAAAAATTTCATGAAAAAGACCTTTTTGTTGAGCTACAAGTGGGGGTAACCCCTTAACTCGTCACCGGTCAGTTAAGTGTTAAGATACTCATGAGTTACGCATGTAATGTTTATTGCATTATTACCCATGTAATGTTCATTGCATTATTATCCATGCAATGTTTTCGAATGATTGGCAACGCTTTCGAACACCGACTATTTCCCCTTTATAGCATGCAATACTGATACTAAGGATTTAAAAATCCTTAAGCCTGCAATTGGACGTTTGCGAGAAAATCCCAAGGGAAAAAAGGGTAATAAAAACCCTACCAAAAAATATGTTCAAGTAATTTTTTATTGGTTCTGAAAATGTCTACTTCTATGCCAAATAAAGGGTATTAGCGAGGAATTTTATTGCGCTATTTTATTTAAAAGAAATCTGCAGCTGAAGCACACAGAATTCTTGTTAAGACTTATGGTGACCAATGCTTTGTTGGATACGACATGCAGAGACTAGTTCCGACGCTTCAAAAATAATGATTTTTAACTTGAAGATAAAGAACGTTCTGGCGCACAAAGAAAATTGACACGAAAAATTGGAGGAATCACTTGATTAGGACCAATGTCAAACTCTAACAGAATCTGGAAAAATATTACAAGTAGATGAGTCAACAGTTTCAAAACGTTTAAGAGAATTAAGAATGATCCAGAAGCAAGAACATTGGGTGTCGTATGGATTGAAGCCAAGAGATTTCGAACGGCGGTTTCTCACATGTGAGCTACTGCTTCAATGGCAAGAAAGGAAAGGCTTCTTGCACTATATCGTGGCTAGTGATAAAAAGTGGATACATTACGGTAATCCAAAGCGTAGAAAATCGTGAGTTAAGCCCGGCCATGCATCAACATCGTCCGCAAAACCAGTTATCCATGATTCGGAGTTTTTTCTCGGCATTTGGTGGGATCAGCAGGGTGTCATTTATTATGAGCTGCTTAAACCGAATGAGACTATCACGGGAGATCGCTATCGATTTTAATTGACGCGTTTGAGACGAGCCTTAACCCCTTGACCTACGAATAAGATGCGCGTTGACGCATCCGCAGAATACTATTTAAATTATTGAGAGGGGAAAAGCATCTTCGACTATCTAAAAAAAACAGCATAGATGGACGGCCGGAACAGATAATCCAATAATATTATATTGCCTTGTATTTGCTAAAGAAATTTTTTGACGTTTCGGAGATGTTAAAGTCTACCATGGCACATAAAATAAATGACGTCTTCGTGCTTCCATTCTTACGAAGATACTAAAGAATGGAACAATTCTTGGAAAGCCTTAAGAGACATATCGTTTTTTTGACGCGGAATTCATATACTGCCAGAAAGATGATAGAAAGTGGTCTCTAATGATGGGCAACACTTAAAGTGAAATATGTTTGTGCCTTATTTTTTAAATTAAGCTTTTATTTTATAAAAAAAAATAGCGAGGACTTATTCGAGATCCTAATATACTGAGTGTCCCATTTTAAAAAACAGATGCATATATCTCTAGAAGTAAGGGTTTTAAGAAAAAAGCTCTCTAACGAAAGTTGTTAGATTTTGAAAGGAACGTCTAACTGTGAGCTTGACCATGACTTTAAATATGGCCGTCAAGGACATTTAAAGTTGGTTTTTTTAAATGGAAACCCTTACTTTTGACCCCGGAGAATAAAAGAGCAAAAAATTGTACGTACTAATATGACCTTGACCAGGACCTCGAATATGAACTTCTAAGTACTTAAAGGTCAATTCAATATTTTAAATCGGAAGCCTTACCTTTGATCCTGTATAAGGAAAGAGCAGAAAATTTCACGTCCAAACAATTATGATCTTGACCATAAGCTTTATGGTCATTTCGAGGTCAAATTAATTTTTTTAAGGGAAAGCCTCTGCCTTTGGTCATGGAAATGAAAAAAGGCGAAAAACTTATGTGGGATATATTTTACCACGACATTAACCATGACCTTGACCATCATCTTAAAGGCTATTTAAAGGTCAAGTTACATTTTTCTAAAAGGGAACTTAAACTTTTAATCCCAACTTTTATACTTAGTAATTCCGTTGGCATTTTTCTAACAGTAGACAATCAATTATGGTCCCCTTAGTTTAGCTACGCATAATAAGAATAATTAAAGATGAAAAAGCAGTAAATGTTTTAGAATTAATTTTCATTATAAATCAACTCAAACAAAATTAGACATACAGAAAATAATATTTTGGCAGCTAATAATATTTTTCTTAGTAAACAAAGATTTTTTCCTATTAATAAGAGAAGTTTGATAGTCTCGAATTTTGTATTATCTTTACCTTGATTTAACATTCTGATAGGCGGCGATCATCTTCAACGAATAACATAGTTTATTAAAATCATTCTAGAAATGGGAATAAATTCTGTTTTAGTTAGTTTCTTAATTGTAAATTTGGTTGCTTTATAGTAATTTCTAAACTTATTATTAATTTAAATCAACTGTGTCATTGATTGTAAGTTTATTTGAATTTGAAATTAAGGCATGATTTTGAGAAATTGAGTTTCTACAAATTCTCTCATTTTTAAAAGAATTCGCTATTTAACTAAAAAAATAATTTATTTGCTTATACCTGATTACACAGCTAATGAAATTGTCGATACTCGCCTTGTGTTAGGAAAATGTCGACGAATTTACGTTCAAACTTTAATTTTGTATACTGCTAGATTCCCCGAAAGACGTCATCCCAATGACTGTTATTCGTAATATTGAGTTGCGTAACTGACAAGGTAAGTTTGCTCGTAAAAGGAAGTCTATGTTAACAGAAGATTATGCTAATAATCCTTAAATGATTGCGGTACTAGGTATGGTGCATCTGGATCCTCAGATAAGTTTACTACGTTTAGTACGTCAAATTGAACGAGAGCTTAGTGAAACAAAATGAACAGCCAGCAGATATCTAAAAAATGTAAAGTACCATCCGTATCGCACATTTTTTAACCAGTCTTTATCGATTAAGGATTATCAAAGACTTAAATTATTTTAACTTTAAGACTTAATTATTTTTAGTCAATTATAAACGCAGCAGATCAAAAATAATAATTTTTTCAAATATGTTATGTTCAGCGATGAGGCTACATTTTAAAGTACTGGCGTCTTGAAAATCGCCGAAGTTCAAATGGTTTGTGCGGAATCCTTAATGACTATTTCATTGGCCCTTGCTTTTTTAAAGGCAACGTTGACGGACAAACTTATTTGCAGTTAATAAGGGATGAACTTGCAGTTCTGCTTGAAGAAGTTGACCTCAATACGAGAAATAGATTATGGCTACAAAAAGACGGTGCTTCTCTACATTGGACAATCATTGTAAGAAATTATTTAAAGAAAGATTTAACAATTGATGGATAGGTAGAAGAAGTCCTGTAGAATGACCACCAAGGTCGCCAGACCTTACATCGCTAGACTTTTATTCATGAGGCTTTCTGAAACATGAGGTCTATAGAACTAGACCAACGATACAAAGAAGATATAAAGGTAAAGGTTTAAAATGCATGTGATATTATACTGCGAAACGTGTTATTAAAATTGATATCGCATTTCTGATAACGAGTCAACTTGTGTACCAAGTTCAATAAGTTTTGCGGTTCGATGAAAAAAACACAATTTTAAGGTTTGAAATACACTTTATTATTCAGTATAGTCTCCCTAAACATCAATACACTTGTTCCAACGAGATTCCAACTTATGAATTCCATCTCTGAAGTGAGAATCTGGAATGGCTACAAAATACGCTTCCACATCTGTTATGACCTCATCATTCGATGAAAAACGCTTTCCACGCATGAATTTTTTTAGGTCTGGAAACAGATGGAAGTCGCTAGGGGCCAAATCTAATGAATACGGTGGATGCTCCAACAAGTCGAACTTTAATTCATGGATTTTAGCCATTGTCAAAATGCTCTTGTAACACGGTGCATTGTCCCGATGAAAAAGGATTTTTTGCTTCTGCAAACCGGGTCTTTTTTCACGAATTTTTTCCTTCAGCTGGTCTAAAAGGTTACAATAATATTCAGAATTTATTGTTTTACTAGTTTGCAAGTAGTCCACGAACAAAATTCCTTTTGCATCCCAAAAAACTGATGCTGACACCTTCTTGGCCGATTTCTGGACACGAACTCGTTTCGGAGCCGAAGAACCAGGTTCACACCATTCTATAGCCTCTTGTTCTGATTCAGGATCATGGTAATAGACCCAAGTCTCATTCATAGTGATGAATTGACGCACAAAATCCACTTTATCCTTTCGAAAACGTTCTAAATGTTGCTGAGAAAGTCGCATTCGAATGTTTTTCTGTTCCATTGTTAGCGAATGCGGTACCCATTATGCACACAGCTTTATGAGACCCAATACTTCAGTCAAAATATTGCTTACACTGCCCAATTAGATGCCAAGGGCTTCTACTAAATCTCTTTTAGTCACTCGACGATTTTCCAATACGATATCCTGTATTTTTTCTACGATTTCTGGTCATGATCAAGATCACAGTTAGACATCCCCTTTAAAATCTAACAACTTATGAATGAAAACTTTTTTCTTAAAGCCTTAAGTTTCAGTGATATGTGCATCTGCTTTTCAAAATGGGACACCCAGTATATTTATCTACTTAATAGTAGTTAAGTCCATTTACAAAAAATAATCTCCATCGCATGCAAGTATTTAAATAGTCTTTCCGAAAGAAATCCGATTCAAATTTGCAAACAACCCTACGTGCTTATTTACAATAATCTTTGTCAGAGTGATGTTATCTTCATATGTCGAAATCAGAAAGGCATTTATGCACAGTTGCGGACCCTTTTTATAGCTGTCTCACGATAAAGGATCTTTTTTCTTCCTTTTCTATTAGGAAAAGAGATGGAGAAATTGCGTGATTTTCTAGTACACTCTACAATGTATTCATATAGCCAATTATGCTTTTTTTACAAAATGGTCAGCAGCGCAAATACGCACACACATACTCCTGTACACTACGGCATATACGCATGCCACGATTAGTGCTTCTTCTCCGCAGTCTCTCTATTGTTTTGTTTAAGACTACTGCACTGGTTATCATTTAAGCCAGCACGGATTAGTGAAGAGACACCATAGGTGGAGTCGTGATTCGCGGTGAGGTGGCTTCCTACATCGCGTCGCAGCACGATGTGACAGTACGTAAACGATTACAATGAGCATTATGTTTCCTTTTTCCAGTCGAACTTTAAGTTTGATTTTATTAAGTTTAATTTTATTATCACTATATGTTTTAAACGTTCAAAACGTATAACTAAAGATATATTGTTGAACCTCAAGTCCAATAACAACCTACTTCGTTATAGCATAAAGTGTAATAAAGCGATTGACTTGCAACTGGAAAATTCCATTGACATATAACTAAGTTTCGCACAACATTCTTTTGAAGCAAATATTACTTATTAATCGAACTTACTTGTAGCCATTTTGAAGATCAATGCTTCGCGAGTAGAATATCGGGAGCATATATAAATGAACAAGAAGTGCACACAATATACAAATTTCTGGTTATATCACCTGGCTATAAAATCATAGAAGTCAAGTATCTTCATCAAGTTTTAGTTATTTACCATCCATATCCATAAAAATCATTGCCATTGATAATCTACAGCTGTGTATAGTTGATTAAAATAGAAATTAAGTGAATATTCATGAACATGAATATTTATTGCTATCTGCAACTTCGAAGAATGTTTGGACTGTCGAAACTTAAAATCCATCGGAGAAACTACATTTTGAACAAATCGAGAAGATCGACGGACTGCAAATGCTAGTCGCTTCGATCACTGTACTATAAAAAATGTCTGACTCTTTCTCAACTTGCAATATGACCCATGTAGCAATTTAACTCTTAATATCAACAATAATCAATATGCTATTTTGTACGACATATATGCTAGCTTTTAAAATTACTACTACTGTAAGAAAACGATAAAGCTATTGTTAAAAAAGAATGAATTTTTGTTATAGCACCGCTTATTGTCATCGATTGCTTAAAGCAAAACGAGTTTTAAAGCATGCTCCAATAGATGTTCGCCTTGGATTTTCCTGCTATAACATAAGCTAACTGCATTATTTTACATGATCGTATTATTGAATTCAATTCCATAACCAGGGCCAATGCCATAGTGTAGAGTTTTAGAGCTTCGGTAACATAAACTGCAAAAAGCTTCAAATGTGCTTTATTCAGTTCTACATAATGCAAATAATGTGTTTACGAAAGGTCATTAAAAGAAACTTTGATTGAAAGAATTTAATTTTAAGGCACACAATATGTAAGATATCGGCTGTCCATCACTAAAGAAACTTAAAGCAGATTTACTAAAAAAGCTGTGCCCCTATAACGAGTTTACATACAATGCCAATTGTGAAAACAGAAATGTACTGCTATTGAAAAAATGTGATCATGATAATTGACCGTCGTTCAAGAGATCTCTCAAGATATTAGGTTGCTGCAGATGAAATGTCCGATTTAGCAATGACATAAAGTTGGCTGCAATTTTAGTGTATTGTGTAAAAACAAAAAGAGAAAGTGTACATGGAAGTGAATCAAAAACGGCTACTTTTGCTATACGAATTTAAATTAGAGCACAACGCAACAAAAGCAGCGAGAAATATCAACAGCGCATTTGGGCCTGATACAGTTAGCAAACGAACCACTCGGAGATATGGACCTTGAAAATGAGCCACGTAGACATCCAGAACCATCGATCGATAACGACGAGCTGCGTGCATTAGTGGAGTCTGACTCCCGACAAACCATAAGAGATCTTGCCGAGAAATTAAGCGTTCACAATTCGTCAGTTTGCCGCCACCTGCAACAACTTGGAAAAGTGAAAAAGCTTGACAAATGGGTTCCGCATGATCTTACAGAGCAAAACATGACGTGTCGAATGAAGATTTCAAGTTCTCTTCTCTCCCGCAACAAAAAAAAAACCGTTCTTGCACCGAATTGTGACCTGCGATGAAAAGTGGATTTTATACGATAATCGTCGCCGATTGGCTCAATGGCTAGATGCCGATGAAGCGCCAAGACACATGCCGAAACCAAGCCTTCATCCAAAGAAAATAATGGTAACTGTTTGGTGGTCTGTAGCTGGAGTTATCCACTATTCGTTCCTGCAACCTGGCAAAAACATCAACGCTGAGAAATACTGTGCTTAACTGGAAGAAATGCATCAGAAATTGATAATCCAACGACCTAGGCTTGTCAACAGGAATGAAGTGATACTGCTTCACCCTCCATATTCACCAGACCTCTCACCAACGAATTATCATTTCTTTAAACATTTGGATCACTTTTTGACAGAAAAAAGATTTAATAATGAAGCTGCTGTCAAAAATGCCTTCGAGGAGTTTCTTCGAACCAGAAACTCGGACTTCTACAAAACTGGAATAAATGTACTCGTATCTCATTGGGAAAAGTATGTTGCATCTATTGGTATCTATTTTAATTAAATGAATTGTCTTTATAAAAAGTTACAGCTGTTTAAAAATTTATTTCATCTGCAGCAACCTAATATTTTTACATTGAATAATTATCATTTATGACGGCAAATGATATTGCTAAACTACTAACAATATGTCACATATTATGGAGCAAATATTTAGTATCGAGCAGGCGTGGGATGAGTCACCATAATTTTTAAAGAATAATCTGGAAATTTTAGTTTGTTTAGGTTGTTACTAACATAATTGTATTAGTGATATACCGCCACCTTTGAAACTAGATTGTACTTAATGCATTTATAATAATAATAACAACAATAACATTACCGACAATTAGCACGGACTCGAATCTTCTAGTACCATGGACATAAGCCATTTCAACAACTTCATTCTGCACAGGTTTTAAATTCTTACTCAGATCAAAATCACCAATTAACTTATCCACTTACTTACTGATCTTTGGAAGTTGTGAAAACTTTTGTTGTTCTTCGATCTCACAGAGTTTTTTAAGTCCAGAATCAGTTAGTGACAGTTTCACACTTATCTCTTGTCCTTCTCTGAACTTCAAGTAGCCTTTTTTGACAAAATGCAAGAGATTGAAAACCTGAATGCGCCCTTTCTCTTGTGTTCTTTATCCCCTTATGTTCAGCTACGTAATGTGGCTTGCCAGTCTAGGATAATATAATTCCAGGTGCTAAACACTTCAGCATACATAGCAGACCCTTGACTGATTATTTACATCAATGTCCTATTAGCTCGTAAGCATACGAGGCCAGTCCCAAAAGTACCCGATTCGACAAAGAAAACAGTGAAAAAATTCCAAAAATGTTTTTTATTTTTCAACATATTCTCCTTTCAGTTCGATACACTTTTCCCAATGATGTTCAATAGCTTTGATACCCGCTTTATAGTAGGAACCGTCAAGCTCCTCAAAATACCTAATAACCGCAGACTCTACCTCTTCATTGTTGGCAAATCTTTTGTCGCCGAGCAATTTTTTCAAATTTGGAAAAAGAAAATAGTCCGAGGAAGCCAGACCTGGCGAATAGGGTGCGTGAGGAAGCAATTCGAACTTCAACTCATTGATTTTAGCCATCGCAATGATGCACGTATGGACTGGTGCGTTGTTGTGATGAAACAACACTTTTTTTTACGTCAGATAGGGCCGTTTTTTCTTGATTTCATCATTCAAACGCTGCAATAAGGCTGCATAATATGCGCCGTTGATTGGTTTTCTTTTTTCGAGATAATCAATAAATATTATTCCACGCGCATCCCAGAAAACGGATGCCATGACCTTGCTAGCTGACTGAACTGTCTTTGCTTTCTTTGGAGCCAGTTCTCCCTTTTTAGTCCACTGCTTTGACTGCTCCTTAGTCTCAGGTGTAAAATGATGGACCCATGTTTCGTCCATGGTTATGAGTCGACGCAATAACTCGGCTTTATTGCTGCGAAACATTGTCAAATACTCGATGGAAACATCCTCACGTTGCTGTTTGTGCTCCATTGTGAGCAAACGCGGCACCCATCTCGCGCACAGCTTTCTCATGTCCAAATTTTCGGTCAAAATGCGATGCACAGCAGTTTTTGAAATGCCTGCCATGTCTGGTATCTCGCGCACTTTTAGTCGACGGTCATCCAATACCATTTTGTGGATTTTCTTCACATTTTCTGACGTAGTGACCACACTTGGTCGACCACTGCGATGTTCATCTTGGCAGCTCGTACGACCTCGCTTAAACTCAGCTACCCAATATTTGACCGTTGTAAACGAAGGAGCAAACTTCCCCATAGTAGAATCTAACTCAGCTTTGATATCGGTTGGACTTAGACCTTCAAATGAAAGTATTGTATCACATAACGATGCCCGATTTTTTCCATATTTACAAATTTACTGAGAGCGTTCACTTTGAATGTCTGTAAAAAAAATAATAATAAACGTACCGTTATGAATTTTTCACATTGAGTTGTTAACAGGTGGTATTATCAATCGCAGTTATTGTTTTTTTAAAACTACCTGTATTCATAAGTCAGGTCGGGTACTTTTGGGACTACCCTCGTAACTAGACCTAAGCACATACGCACACCCAGTCCCATTTTGCAAAGTGCTTCTTACCACCGTTAGGCTACATAGATTTCCGGTTGCACTGCTATAGTCACAGACAAACGCACCAAGAGTACAGTGACCTTAACAGTGATTTAGTCTTTATTTATGGTACATGCACGGCCACTATCTCTCCTACTACTTCTTGACTATCATCACCTTCTTTATTTTCATTTTCTTTCTCTTTTAAGATTAAACACAATATTCGTATCATTACTGAATTCTCAATTCTTTTTTAAAGGCATATTCTTTTCCTTTCGATTATCATCGATAGGAAAATTTGTTGTCTGCATTACGATGTTCTTCCACTCCAGCCACCATAGCACTCTAGCTTTGGACCGTGTAGGCCACGCAACGAATACGTGCACGTATCTTCAATGGCCAGGGAGCAAACCTGCGGTCTGATTCTCTCCCTTTTTCGAATCATTTTCCAGTTGATACAATATCTTCAAGTCGCTAGACACCTTTTTTCTCCATATAATATCTATACACAAGAGACGGAGACTTTTAACAACGAGACACTATACATCAACGAAACAGCTAGTATTCAGTGATATCCTCATTTTTCTTTAGTCTTTTTTTTTTATTCCTTTATTATGTTCTTATTAATACCCAAAAGATGTCTAAAACTCATTTTAGGTCTCAATATATTCTTGGCATGTCCGGAACAAGTATTCCGCCATCTTCTTGGTTAATTTAACAGCTTACGATCTCCAAAATTCTGGTTTCCTGCAATGATCTGATCTTGCTAAAAAATCTTGTAAAATTTCTTGTTTCTCTACGGAAAATTTCAATTGTCTTTGTTGTAGAACCTTAACCCATTAACGTCGGATCTGCACGTTTTGACATACACACTTTCAACGCTATAGTAGAGTATAAAACCGTCGAAGAAAGATCATGCAACCCACTATTTCATGTAGATTTTTTTAAGATTTTTTGAAATCCGGGGTACAAAAGTCGGAAAAATACATCCTTCATCAAGATTTTATCGATTAAACAAAAAAAAAACATGAAATTCTTTAGCAATTTTTTCATATAACCTGAATTTTGACCAAGATTCCGATTGACAATAGGTTTAAAACCTACGTAGATCGTGTATAAAATGTTTTCCCTTGCTAATCATATCGTTTCAAACATTGAAATTTAAGATGGCGGATCCAATATCGCGATCGAAAGTCGTGAAAATAATAAAAATGTAATCAATTATGGATTATTTTTTTTTTTTGCGATTCCTTTACCTTCTTACTGATAAATTTAAAGTAAATACGGTATAGGAAAATATCTCCAAGTGATTTAATGCGAAAAAGATGATAGGAGACCCAGTAGCAGACACAAAAGCTGCAATAATAGTGGAATTTCGATGTTTTCTATTATTCAAATATTTTTTGAACCGGATAAAGAGTACTTTGGATGGTTTTAACGAGCACTGATTATAAATCTATTGTTCGATTTTCGAAATTCAAAATAGCGGATCTAGTATGGTGGACCGAAAACCTCAAAAATTATAAATTGTCGGAAATAATAATTTTTTCCCATTTCTACTCAAAAATCTAAGCAAAAAAATTATTTTTACGATTTGTTCCAATACATTAATCCAAAAAAATGCAATCCGCTGAACTGTCAGTAACAGAGTCACTTAGAAGCGCTCGATCACACCATGCATGCTAAAGATGTACCATAAAATATCTAGAATGCCTATTTTAAATTCGCTTTAGAATGATTGAACTTTGAACATTTAATAAATTCTTTGAAATTACAGTGCAACCTCTTAATAAGGCCGCTTACCGTCCCTTTTAATCAAATGCTTTTTGGTTTGCGTTAAAGGAAAAGAGAGAGAGAATGAGAGAAAGAGAGAGAGCAGCCTTGTTCACAGGTTGCACTGTATTTATAATTTTTATATAATTATACATTAATTATGTATAAACTAGATAGTCTAAAAAGTATTGAACCTTTTTTGTCACTAGATGATGTTCGTTGTCATATATCGGGCAATACTAATCAGCTTGAATCAAACTGACATGCGTTCAAAAGGTGACATTCCAGTCTACAATTTTTATAGAGACAGTTTTGTATTTCGTCATTCGTGTCAAAAGTTGTATTCGTTTAAAAATAAGTAAAATTTCTCAAAAAATTCGTTATATTTTACAATACCACTACGATCAAGGTGAGAATGCATCGCAGGCTCGTGAAAAAATTTGTGGTGTCTACGGTCAAGATACTTCATCAAAAGCCACAGCAGAGAGTTGGTTCGCTCTCTTTCGTTCGGGAAATTTTGATGTCAAAGATGCACTTCGCTCAGGTCGACCAATTACTGAAAAAGTCGATAAAATCTTACAAAAAATAGAAGACCGACACATAAGCAGCCATGACATTGCTAAGGAACTGAATATCCATCACCAAACAGTTTTGAACCATTTGCGTAAGGCTGGATACACAAAGAAGCTCGACATTTGGGTGCCGCATGAATTGACACAAAAAAATTTGATCGACCGAATTTCCATTTGCGAAATGCTAATAAAACGCAACGAAATCGAGCCATTTTCGAAGCAAATTATTACGGGCGATGAAAAATGGGTAAGATACGAGAATTTCGTTCGAAAAAGGTCATGTTCAAAGAAAGGTGAATCATCACAAACGACTTCAAAGCCAGCATTGACACCAAATAAGGTTATGCTGTGTGTATGGTGGGATTGGAAGGAAATTGTTTATCATGAGGTGCTAAAACCTAGCCAAACACTCAATTCGGCTCTGTACTGTCAGCAATTAACCAGATTGCAACAAGCAATTCAAAAAAACCGGCCAGAATTGATCAATAGAAAGGGCGCTGTCTTCCATCATGACAATGCCAGACCACACACATCTTTGATGACCTGGCAAAAATTGACAGAGCTTGGCTGAGAAGTTTTGATGCATCCACCATATAGTCCAGGCCTTGCACCATTAGACTACTATTTGTTTTGGTCTCTGCAAAACTTCCGTAATGAAAAAAAATTCACTTCAAAAAGGGACTGTAAAAATCACTTGGCCAAGTTTTTCGACGATAAACCACAGAAGTTCTACACAGATGGAATAATGGCTCTACCCAAAAAATGGCAAAAGGTCATAGATAATAATGGATAATATGTACTTAAATAGAATCCATTTTAAATAAAAGAAATATTCAATCGAAAAATGACAAAAAAAGGTTCAATACTTTTTAGACTATCCAACATATTGAATTATACAGTTTGTCAAGTAAGAGCGTGGTCGACTTTACCGACAGGTAATATAAGATTTTGCTCTAAATTCTTTGCAAGCCGATAGAAAAAAGCTTTGTCCTTAATGCATTGTCAACAAAAATTTAGTTGTTGTTGATCTTTTGAAAGAAAATCACGTTAAACGCCATCAGTGCTAAGTACGCGTCGCGCTACGAGGCTGTGTTCCTTTGCATCCACCCGAAAGGTCCCAAAATGTCGCAATCAGCAGCTGCTAAATATATGAGAAAGTCGAAGGCATTTGTACAAGAGTGGATACAGCGATATAAAGTGGCTAAAAATGTCGATGATTTACCAGAACGTGGCTCGATAGGAAAACTGAACAAAAAAGATCAAAAAAGAATAGTGAATCTGTTTTCGCGGAATCCTGCTTTAACACTGCGGCAAAGACAAGCAAAATTAATGGCAAAAGGTTTAGATATATCTTACGAAACTATCCAAACCCATCTTCGTACTTATCATCTGAAATGGCGCAACACAATAAAGAAGCCTCTGTTGACTAAAAAACATGTGCCAAAGCGACTCGCTTGGGCGCATGAGAATTTTGATAGAGATTTTGAAAATGTCATTTTTACTGATAAATGTTCTATATGGGCACGTTCTGTCCTCACGCAAGCCTGGTCAACTTCCACCAATAGGCTTGTTCAGCGGACCGTAAAACATGGAATAAAGGTGCATCTTTGGGGCTGCTTCTCAAAGCAGGGATTCGGCACTTTGCACCGCTTTACTAATAATCTAAGAATAATCCAACGGATTCAATAAGAAAAGCAGCAGCAGCTTTAAAACTGAAACGAGAGACACTAAGATTAATAATAAAAAATTCCATTAATTTACATCCTTACAAAATTTTTTCCTTTCGCTAAGAAATGTGGATTAGTTAGAAACTATTATTTTATGCAAGATGGTACTACACCGCATAAAACTCAAGAGGTATTTAAAACTATTTACGAAGTTTATGGTGAACGCGTCATCGGTTTAGCATATCCCAAGTTTGCACATGCAGGTATAGAATGGCCCCCTCTTCACCGGATTTAAGGGGAGGTTCTCATCTAGCGACCCAAAAATTACGTGATTTACGCTTTTCTTTTTCTCATGGAAGGAAATAAATAAAGTAATCAAGTTATTTGGCACTTATTGAGTATATTATTAACTACTCTTACAAATTTTTTTTAACAAAAATACTGAATAGTTTATTAGTTATATGCATTGAAAAATAGTCATCGAAAAAAAAGACACCTTCACGGGCGGCAAGGTAACTCATCCAATTTTCGTCTGAAATAAAAAAATCAAAGTTTGTTATAAACTAAAAGACATTTAATTGATCTTAAACTGAAATTACAAAAAAAAGTTAAAAATTAACAAAATGGCGGACTTGAAAAAAAAAAAAAATATTTTTTTGCACTTTTTTTTGCTCTAAAAAGTGCAATAACAATAAAAATAATCATTGTAAAATTATGATTTTACAGTCTGTCAAGTAAGAGCGTGGTCGTGTTAATTTATAAATAAAATTTATTTGATGAAACTTTCATATTTATATATACATTGTACACATTACAAACAATGATGCAATTCGGTCAATAATGTGTCCACTCACCACCGGCGTCGATAATTGCAAAATCGATTTTTTGTTAATTGCATTTTTTTGAAGTATAAGTATCTGAGAATATAACCTGAAAATTTCAAGTCGATCCGAACAAAGTGAACTGAGATATGAGCGTTGAAAGAGAAGAATCAACTGAAAGAATAAACTGAAATTAAAACTTTAAACGCGTTTTTCTCGAAATGGCATTTCTGAAGTCGGTGACCAAGATTACTTAAACACTAATAAACTGATCTTCTTAAAATTTTTCAGGCTTATATAATACATAAAAATGTAATCTTTAATAGTTTAATTTTTTGTTTAAAAAAAAAATGGCCGTTTTATAGCCAAAAAATGGCCGTTTTTTTTGTTAAAATCAAAACATTAACTTTGACTGTCTGTTATTTTGTGAAAAATGAATATTTTTTTAAATCTTTTGATTAAAGACTAGTTTATACTTATATTTAACTAAATCTATCCACATTTGTTTCAGACGATCCACTTTGCCGCAATGTTGGTCACCGCAAACCGAAGAAATAAAAACACTATTTCATTGGCGGCCATTTGCCACTTAACAATGCAATATTTTGCAATAAAAAAATTACTCAAAGTTCTTTAAGATGTATTCTTTAAGATGATATAATAATCGTTTAAAAAAGTTCCGTAGTTTTCTTTAAAAAATTCATGAAAAAAGGCCTTTTTGTTGAGCTACAAGTGGGGGTAACCCCTTAATGACGACTTTAGTTTTTTGACTATAACTTCAAAAATAATTGAATTTGGCAAAACGAGTTTTACGAGTGTATTCTACGAGACATTTGCCAACTTCTTAAGCAAAAAAAAAAAATCGATTTTTTGGTCGTGCTTGATGAGAACCTCCCCTTAAACCCGTGTGATTCCTCCTTATGGGGCTACCTGAAAGATTACTGTTATGCGGAAAAATCTAAGACCAAAGACGATTTGAGAGAAGCTATTAGAAAAGGAATTTCTAGTATTTCTTCATCTAAAATTGAACAAGTTTTTCATAGTTTCCAAAAACGGATTGATTATTGTGCAAGTTCAGATGGGGATCACTTCGAAAATATTTACCATTAATAGTTATTTCCTAGCCAGGTTTTGTCATTTTTTTCAAAACGTAATATGGGTCTGTTGAAAATGTTCGATTAAACTGAAACCTATTTCAAATAAAAATGACCACTTCACTGATTTAATATGTATTTTTATTATTTTTCCCCTGCACTCATCTCAAAATTATAAGTGATTACTTTAGGCAATTTCCCATTTGTCACCCTGTATATCAAAATAGATATTTTTCAACTCTAGAGCAGCAAATCCATCCATTCTAGAGGATGGAAAATATTTTTAACAATACTAAAATTATTCTTTTATTATCAGAAATACTACAATTATTGATTCGTTGATGCACTAAACTTATACTATAAAAATGACTTTAACTATATTTCAACCCTCTAATAAGGGATGGAACGCAACACTGGTGGTTTAAAAAAAATTTTTTTTATAAAATCTTTATGAATTTTTTTGCGCTTACTATTTTATATTTATATAAAACATATCTGAATATTTGGCCTCTGACTAAGGGTAAAAACTGAGCAAGTTATTAAAAAAAAGAATATTTGTAACCAAATAGAGTTAGAATTTTTTTGATTTTTAATTTTAGAAGTTCATTTTTTCAATAATTTATATTTTTAATTGCAACTTAAAAAAAAATTATGATTAGGAGTTAAGGGGTTGTACCCGTAGAAAGAAGAATGATAACGAGTAACCATCCATACAATTAAGAATTCTGAAGAAATGGTTATTGGAATCATTTTCTTTATTAAATGAGACACGCTGTAAGTAGTCTCGTACATGTATGCGTACGATTTTGTACAATTGTATTGCCGTAAAATACTACTTTCTCATATTAGTAAGCAGCCAATCCAGAGAAATTCTAGGAGGGTAAACATGATCGTCCCCCTTAAGACCATTCACGTATCGTACACAGGAATTTGCAGTTTGTAGTGTATTCTATTGTTCTTTAGAAGCAACCAGCATAACCACTGAACAGTCCAGATGAGGAAAGAGCAGCATCTTAGAAAGCCTCTTACGTAATACTTTAGACATACTCGTATACTTCCAGAAAAATTAAAGGATGTATAGTACTCTATTGAATTTTTTAGTCATATAATCTATGCGATTTCTACGACAGTTTAGATTAAAAATTCATCCCAAGGCTAGTAACAATGTCTGAATAAGGAATACGAACATCCTCTTCAAGATTCAATATAGGCTTGCTCTCCATAAAAATCATTAACAAATTTTTGATAACCAAAGTAAATAGCCTGCGCCTTAATAGAATTGAGTCTTAAAGAGGCGTCTGCAGCCCAGCCCGACACGGATTTAGCTGCTCTCTGAAGCGCCCCCCTGCACTCATCAACACAGTCAAAAGGAACTTGAGTATAGATTTGTAAATCATTTGCGTAAAGAATATGCTAAATGCTCCTTGCGTTAAGTACGTCGTATATGAAATTTATAAACATACAGAACATTAGTTGTCGCAGGACAAAACTCTGTGGCACGCTGAGATTGGTACTCAGTCAACCAGAGTTATCGGTTAAGGATGTTATGATTGATTAAGCTCTATCAGAAAAATATGAATTAATCCATTTGAAAGTTGCCCTGAAAACTCCCATAGTGCTAAAAGCATTACTAAAATCGAATTGAAGTCGTAGCATCACCATTTTTTTATCCATACCACATCTAATATCTTCAGTAAGTTTAAGTAAAATTGTCTGCATTGAATATTACGGCCTAAAACCAGTCTGATAGGGATCTAGAATGCGAGAGGCCGTCAGATGCTCCTGCAGTTGTCCATAGGTGAACTTCTCCAGTACCTAAAGAAAGAAAACGCAGTGTCACTATCGACTGAAAATCTGATGTTGACGAAGGAGCTTTTCTTTAATGGTATAATATGCACCTTCTTCCAGATGGCAGGCAAAATGTTGCTCAAAAAGGAGTAATAGAATAACTGCACTAGAGAAAACTCTAATAACCGGTAATGCTCTAATAATAACACCACGTGGGATACCGTTAGCTCCCCGTGCCTGTGGTGAGATGTGCGAGATCACCAGAATAATATAATTTAAATTAACTTGCTTCAATAAAAAACTATTTTCTACAGTATTTTTAATAATTTTTCTGCGCACCGCTCCATTAACCCAGGGAGATACTAACACATCCGCCAAGTGCATATTAATATAAGATAATCAGGTAAAACGCAATTTAGTCTCTCCTCATGCTTAGGTAAAAGCTTCAGAGATTTCACAGGTCTTTCCAAGCATTATCACTTGAAGAGCATCGAACAGCCTATTGTGGTAGTAAGAAATTCTCGCATTCTCTGTTCATTCGTCTGTAAGTCGTCTTAAGTCAATAAAGTTTTGTAAATGCGAGGTATTTTTCGTGCGTTTGTATCTACGATAGAGAGCGCCGTGTTTTTGTAGAAATAAGCTAACTCTGCATCAACTCATGGCGGCTTTTATTTTTTTGGTGTAACTGTTTTGATGGGAGTTTGTACCGCCATTAAATTATCACAGAGAAAACTCAGCGCTCTATCAACGTCACGGTCTTGTGCATTAAACAGTGACTAATCACATCAAGTAAAAAATTAATTTAATGCCGGCGAAGATATATTTTTAAAGTCTCGGTAACTAAATGTTTCTTGTGATAGGATATAATTATTGTACGATATGTTTACAGAAATGATATTGTGCTTGCTGTGTAAGGACGCTGGAATGTTCTGATTGTCAAAGATGATATCTTCGACCAGAATTATGTCAATTCAGGTATGAGAGGTAGGTGTAATGTGCGTGGGACCATGCTGGACCAGCTGTAAAGAGAGTTCAGCCGTTAATTCGCGAAAAAATTTTGCGTTATCACCCTTTTGCAGAAAATTAGCATTCAGATCACCCATAATGATTTTGAGGCTGTAATTAAAATTAAAAGTTATTAAGTTGCTTATAAGATTGATACTTTCTTGGAACGCGATTTTTGGAGATCTATAAATAACTGCTGCTAATGTAGGCGGTAAATTGTGACTCTTAAGTTTGTAAAAGATGTACGACGGAATTTCTGATTTTCCTCTTTGTTATGTACAGGAAGTAGAAGAGACTTTGCATTTGAAATGATCGATGAATTATAATGCAACACCTCCACCATTTATATTACAGTTTCATCTTTATACTTTATAACCATTGATCTAAATAAAGCTATCTAATACCTTGAAGTCCAGCCAGGTCTCAGCCACACCGAAAAGATCGTAAGAGCAACCGCGCTTCAAAACTTGACCGATTTGCTCAATCTGCGCCCGTAAAAGATTAGCATTAAGAAAACCTGCACGTAATTTCCCTTTGACTCCGTTTTTCTTACTAGTAGAACTATTATATAGTCAATCTGGCTCTTTAACTTTAACCTTATTTTTATTTGCAGTTTTCTCATTTATTTTCTTAGATTTTCCATTTTTTTATTTTTAGATTTAGCCTGCTTGTCTATATGTTTATTTTTGGATTCTACGAGTATTATGTTATTAGTATCTTCTTTAGAATTGTTTTGATTAAAATCGTTGACTAAATTAGTTTCGCAGACAGTATTTTTAATTTTTTTACAGTCTTTATTACTAAGATTTGATATAGTGGAGTACAGTAGATGAAGATCTGAGATGGATGAAACAAGAACTCTGTAGCCATCCCTTCTTTTTACAAAAAACCTACCTAACGATGCCAAATATATTTAAATTCAAGTTTCTTAGCAAGCTCCTTTATTTATCTAAATTCAATGTATTTTTGTTTATTTAAATATTCATAGTGATATGCGCTGCAGTGAATACAAAAATATAGTCTTTATCTGTTTCTACGGTGTCTAAAGCTATATCAGAATTCTGTTCTTTATCTGCATCAATTTGAGTTAAGTCTGAAACGGTATGCACCACGGTTGCCACTCCAACAGACAAATTACTAAAATTTTTTTAAACAGAATTAATTTTATTATTCACGAAGTGTGATGAAAAAATTAGGTGAATTTCCATTTTTTATAAAAAATATTCATTTTCAGCGATGTAGCCTTAATCTCTTCAATCATCGCAAATCTTCGTCCTTTCATGGGTCTTTTCAATTTTGGGAAAAGGAAAAAGTCGCAGGGGGCCGAGTCTGGTGAATACGGTGACTGAGACATGATGGTAGTATTGTTTTAGGCCAAAAAACTACTCTGCTTTTGGTCAAAATTAAGCAATTTTGGAACGAATTTCGCTGACACATGTGCCATACCCAAAACATCCGTTAAAATCGATTGGCATGAGCCAAACAATATGTTAAGATCATCAGCTACTTCTCTAATCGTGATTCGACGATTTTTCAACACAATTTCTTTTAGTTTCTGAACATTTCTGTCGGTTTTTGACGTGCTGGGATGCCCGGAGCGAGGTTCATCGCTAACATTTTCTCGGCCCTCTTAGAATAACTTATACCACTTATAAACATTTTCTCCTCTGAGTTGATTAACCGTACGCCACTGTCAATATTTCAAGAGTTTTTAAGCACTTAAAACAATTTTTACACAAAAAATTAATACAAACTCTTTGCTCCATTATTTTTAACAACAAAAAATCGTCGAGCATGCAAACACGAGTCTAACCTTTATGCCTCTCACATAAAAACAACACATGTTATATAGTTAAAACTGTGAACATATGATAGTGACAAGTGTACCAACATAACAAAAAAAATTTTGAAATCAGCGCGTGCGAAATTCAAAAAGTCACCTTACTTTTTGTCACACCTCGTATATTGAGATTTGAGTTTCGGCCCTTAAATTTGCGCTTGAAAACTTGAAATTAATATTTATTAATGTTGTTAAGGTCCTTATTTTTTTTAACTCTTAGAAACCAAGAAATTTGGGTGCATCGATTAAAATGGCTTAGCTTGTATAAGTTACTATTTATATAAAACTGTAAAGCGTAAATATATAAACATCTTGACATTACTAAAACTTATTATTAATTATTTTTTATATAATACGAAGCTATTTTAAATATGACTAAACATAATTAAACGTTAATAGAAATTATTTTATACAATCTAGAATATAAACTTAAATACAATTTAAGTGTAATTTGTTATTATAATGTTTCTTATAAAATTATTTTATATATATTAACATCTAACGTGAATTATTGTACAATACATTAACTAAATATAACTTAGTTTGAATAAAATATAATATACGAGGTCTGGCTATTAAATAACGAGACTGCGCGCCTAGAGGGCGCCGTAGAGGGGTGGGGAAAAAAACGAGTAGTGCGTTGGGTATCTAGATATCTTGTTTATGCACGTACCAAAATACGTTCTCGTCACTATTATTGTATTTGTGCAGTAGCGGTTTAAAACGAACGTGTTTTTTTCTCGTGCCGAAAACCATGTGTGACGAAAAACAGGAGCAACGTATCAATCTCAAATTTCTCGTTAAATTAAAAAAAAATCTGACTGAGTGCTGTAAATTGTTGCTAGAGGCCTATGCAGACAATTCTCTATCTCGTGCGCGTATTTTTGAGTGGTGTAAGCGCTTCAGTGAAGGCCGAGTGAGCACTGAAGATGACCAACCAAATTCAAGGCAATGTTGATCGTTTTTTTCGACATTAACGGTATCGTGATGACTGAATGGGTTCCAGAGGGTCAGACTGTCAACCAGACTTACTATTTGTCAGTTTTGGCAACACTGCGAGAACGAGTTCGTAAGAAACGGCCCGAGTTGTGGAAGAACAACTTGTGGATTTTGCACCAGGACAACGCACCTGCTCATAACGCGCTATCTGTGAAGCAGTATTTGGCCGGTAAGCGGACTCCAGTGCTCGAACACGCGCCGTACTCGCCAGATTGGGCACCGTGCAACTTTTTTTTGTTTCCGAAGATAAAATCTGCTTTGAAAGGGACCCAATTTGAGTCGATGGAAGCGGTAAAGCAAAAAACGGCAGAGCTCCTAAAGGCCCTCACCAAAAAAGACTTCCAGCACTGCTTCGATCAATGGAAGAAACGTATGGAAAGGTGTGTGGCGAGGAAAGGGGAGTATATTGAAGGGGAGCATTCGAATGTAGAATAATTTTTATAATAAAACCCTTTTTCGTAACCAGTCTCGTTATTTAATAGCCAGACCTCGTAGATATATTATTTTGGTATAAACGCAAAACATTTAAAATACGTGTGAGAACATTCTTCAATTCTAGAAGATAAGTTTAAGAGAAGGAGAAAATTGTCTATTATGTAAATACTGTTAATGAGGTGACTATTTTTGTGCGCTTTCAAGAAAATACATCAAAGATACGGGGCGTTAATCCGCTGGCCAGGTACATGGTTCATTCTTATTATTTATTATTTTGAAAACTTAGAAAGCGCGTGAAGATGAAAGTATCGGTAAGTTCGTTTTGTTTTAGTGGTATAGAGAGTTTTCCCGTAGCCTAATGTTCCACACATAGTTTAGATATGCTTTGGTAAAAGATATAGGGTCGAGCCACTGAAAACACATCTATCCTTCTTCGGCTTTCCTCATTTTTTTGGTGGTTAGTAAAAAAAATAAGCATTCTTAGTTGTGTAAATTTTTCCTGTATAAACAAGTGATGCACTTGACAGTGAAAAAAAATCAAAGAAAAAGGAAAAACGAAAAAATTATGTGGAAGATTATAGGACGACGGCGAGGCGATGAGCCTTAGATGAAAAGTTTTTATCCAGGATAAAATTTAAAATTTCCATATTATATCTGTGTATGTGGAATATCAACGCTGTTTAACTGAATTTGTTGAAGTAATTTAACATCATACATAATTTGTAGGAACGGTTAGCCCTAAGCTCCAAAGGTATCGCTTTCTACAAAACATTGTCTTAGTTCTCAGAATCCGTCATCATAAAGATACATTCAAGGAGTGATAGTTTAAACAGTTATTATTCTATAGATATATATATCTTAGTTGCTATGCTAAAAATATTACCTCGAATTTCTAAATAATAAAATCTGTAGTGATCGGTCTTGAAGTTATGAGTCCATGGATGTAAGATATTTTCTCGTCAGAGCTATTCTCATTTGATTTTGATAATAAAGTACAATAGAAAAAAATTTATATGAGAAAAATTAAGTTCTTTCCGGAGTATTTTTTTAATATTTTGATAAAAAATTTCTAAATGGTTAATTAGTTTAACGAAAGAAGTAATGGCTCAATAATTTTAGGCAAGATTAAGATATTTATTTCAAATAATTTATGCGTATATTTTTATTTTAATAAACTAATAATAATGAAGTAGTACTTATAATGTTCAATAACATTCACTAATTTACGTTCATTACCTATAAACAAATATTTTGTAAACATAGAAGTCAAATATATAAGCATTTGTATTTTTATATTTTTATCAGTTATATATAATCAATTATTTGGTATAAGGCATTAATAGATACTTCTTACCTGATATATCAGGTATATTTTTTGAATTAAAATTTTTTTTTTCAAATTCTTCTGGTTCTACAGTAAAAAGAATTATTTTTTCTTGCGAGGTCTTTAAAGCTTCAACAGCTTCTTCATGAGTTACATTTTCTAAATTTTGTTCTCCCTAAAAAATTAAGAAAGCATGAAAACCCATCAATGCATATATTGCAAAATATAATGATACACCATTAAAATAAATTTATGAATTTTAATTAAATTTATCTAAGGGACTCAAATCACTCATCTGATCAAGAGCAATTTTTCATAAATTCTGTATGTCTGATAAGGGTTTTCTAAAGATGTAAAACAGTATCCTATTTTTATCACTGACTCAAGATTTATTACTGAAATAAAGTGTAAGTGAAAGATTTTTTTACAACAGTATCATTTAATACCACAAAAGTAAGTTATCGTTTCAATACTAGTGTGAAGGCGAGCCTAGTGATTTTATGCGATTCATGAATGCAATACCCTTTATCTTAGAAACTAATGTCTTATATCTTAATTAATACAGGCAGACTATGTAAATTAATTATCATGATGCATTAGCGGGTACAATGATTTCAAGGTTACTTAATAAGGCTTACTGTTTCCAATAATTTGTCATATCGAAGCAATGTAATCGAGAGTCATGCACTCAGGATCTAAGCTTTCTTTAAGCTTAGACTTGATGGGGTCGAACATACTCGGGATTAAGATTTAGTTATCCTAAAGTGGTTAAGGTATGTTCGTTTGTTATGCTGGCGATAGATTATCTACATTTGATCTTGATCTAGATTTAACTCAGAACTAATCAGGCCAAACAAACCCTGGATTAACTCAAAAACATACAAAGATATGGTCTTATCTTTCTTACTTTCCATTATTTTGTGAGAATGTGTAATAAGAAGTCTGAGAATAACAGATCCCTTGAGAAATACATTTTGGATCAAAAATAATATATAGATATAAATATTATTCTAAAGCTGCCTAAAAACGTAAGATTTAAATAGCTATATAGACGTGATATATAGACGATACGTTGAAAGTGTTTTCTTTGATTTCGAAAAAATCTTTAGCACCATCAACTACCATATATTTTCGCATTATTTTAGTAGTAGCATATATTTAAGTGGTTTTTGTTTTTCATTTTTTTTATGTGTTTTAGACATACTTAATATTAAGTATCATAGTTTCTTCTTTTTAATTATTAAAATTTGACCATAACAAAAAATATAATGTTTGTAAATAACTGCAATTACAGTTTGCTTGCATTATTGAAGTTAAATATAAAATAGCTTACACTAATTGAATGTTTATACTCATGAAATAAAGCTATCAAACGCAAAGAAAGAAGCCGCAATTAATATCATCTACATTAATTCAAATAAAATTTTTTTTAAATGATTGCATAAGAGAATTCGAAATTCATATTTTTCCTTTACTTATATTAATTCTAGAAATTGTAACGAACTTATTTTCTTTGTTCATTACGCAAGATCAAATATATATACCCATGCATCGGGAAACAAAACAGATGCACAAACGGCAAAACGAGTAGTTATCAAAGCTAACGCAGATGTATTGGAAGAAATCAATAGAAATACGCGTGTTAATATCAAATTAACCATATACCACTAGCATAAGAGATAAGACAGATATACACAATAAATCCGAATAAAACTGAAGTAAAAAAACGTAGTTGTTAAATTCCAACCAAAAAAGAGATGAAAACTCGAGAAGCAGACAAATATTTCAGAATGCAACAAAATTCGAGGGTGAGACAAAGCACATGCGAGAAAAAGCAAGAAGGAGAACGTCAGGTCACCTATAAGAAGAATCAGTATAGAAGGCTTGACATAGGATTGCATGGTTGTCACATGAAAAATATAAAATATAAAGATACAGTAAACTTCCCAAAAATTGCATTTAAATAAAATTAAGAAAAAGATGCGAAATCGGTCTTCTAGAAGAAAGGCAAAATCTGTTTTCTAAAAAGAGAGGTAAAATAGATACAAGGTGTGGCAGAAAAGTAATGAGACTAGCAACAACGCTGCACTGTTGCCAGATCACTTGCTTGTGTATTAGTACTCTCTCATGACTCAGTGCAAGTTTTAACTCCTTCCGTTAACTAAGTAATTTTTGTGACTGCTATTAGTAAAGTTGTGTTTTGGTTGTGCGTCACGTAAAATGGAACAGCGGAATTTAGAACAACGTTGTGCCATTAAATTTTGTGTTAAGCTTGAAGAATCGGCAAGTGTGACGTTTGCAAAATTAAAACAGGCCTATAGGGAACGTTCTTCATCCCAAGTTCAAGTTGTCCGCTGGCACAAATCATTTTTGAAAGGCAGAAAACACTTTGAAGATAAACACCGATCAGGAAGGCCTTCAACCTCAAAAACCGACGAAAACACCGAACGTGTGAACACTCTTGTGAAATCGAACCGTCGTTTAACATTAAGAATGTTGAGTGAACAATTAAATTTAAACAGATTTACCGTTCATCAAATTTTGACTGAACATTTGCACATGCGAAAGGTTTGTACCAAAATGGTGCCGAAAAATCTCACAATTGAGCAGAAGGACAATCGAAAAAACAAGTGTCTTGATCTTCTTGATAGAATCGCCAATGAGCATGATTTCTTTAGTCGTGTGATCACAGGTGATGAATTATGGATTTTTGAATACGATCCTGAGAACAAGAGGCAAAGTGAGGAGTGGCACACTGCGAACTCTCCTCGACCAAAGAAAGCTCGAATAAGCAAATTAAAGATAAAATCAATGCCGATTTTTTTCTTTGATACAAGGGGAATCGTCTACAAAGAATTTGTTCCTCCAGGAAAAACTGTCAACCAAGTTTTTCATAAAGGCGTCCTTGAAGGGCTCAGAAAAAGGGTCATTCGCGTGAGACCAGACATTGCAGACAAATGATGACAACACTCCATGTTACACTCCATGTTACACTGCCCTCTCCATCACAGAACTTTTAAACTCAAAAGGCATTCCTGTGGTATCCCAGCCCGCCTATTCACCTGACCTCAGTCCCTGTTACTTTTTTCTTTTTGCTACACTAAAAAATGTCCTCAAAGGACGTCATTTCAGGACTTTAGAAAACATCCAAAAGAGTGTAACGGACATGGATAAAATCATACCGGTTAAAGACTTCCAGCGCTGCTACCAAAAGTAGAAACAACGTCTCCATCGGTGTGTAGCTGCCCAAGGGAACTAGTTTAAAGAGGATAATATTGACGTTTGAAAAAAATAAAAAACTTTGGTAAATATAAAATCAGTCTCATTACTTTTCTGCCATACCTAGTAGTCTAGGAAGAGACAGAAAAATTGGTCAATACGATGAAAAAGGGAGAGGTACGAGAATAAAAAAGACGAAGAAAAAGGGTAAGTAAGGTAATCTCTATTTAAAAATCATTACAATAAGCTCTTTCGACGGGGTAAGAAGTATCAAGAAAGAACAAATCTCGGCCAGTGGAATTATCGCATTAACTCCGTTTGTTGATGACTCTATCAACTTGTATTTTTTGCATTTCGTTCAGCATGATCCACGAGAAAAGCTTAACCAGACAATAAAAAGAATCGGTGCAGCAGCTAGCTATATTGGAACCTGCAGTTCACAGTTCGAAATAAAGAAAACATATGCCTAGGAGCCGTATACGTAGGCACTCTTATAAATAACGCTCCGCTCGTAACGAAAAGTAAGCTCTACCTACCGGGTGATTTATATAAACAAAGGAGGACAAGTACGAGAAGCTATGCCTCATTTCGTATATATGACAAGGTTTTCTACAAGGCGCTTCATAATCGCCCAAATATACACACATTTACCTTTTTATATATTGGATAGTCTAAAAAGTATTGAGCCTTTTTTGTCACTAGATGGTGTTCGTTGTCATATATCGGGCAATACTAATCAGATTGAATCAAACTGACATGCGTTTGAAAGGTGACATTCCAGTCTACAATTTTCATACAGACAGTTTTGTATTTCGTCATTTATGTCAAAAGTTGTATCCATTTAAAAATGAGTAAAATTTCTGAAAAAATTCGTTATATTTTACAATACCCCTACGATCAAGGTGAAAATGCATCGCAGGTTCGTGAAAAAATTTGTGTCTACGGTCAAGATACTTTATCAAAAGCCACAGCCAAGAGATGGTTTGCTCGCTGTCGTTTGGGAAATTTTAATGTCAAAGATGCACCTCGCTCAGGTCGACCAATCACTGAAAAAGTCGATAAAATCTTACAAAAAATAGAAGACCGACACATATGCAGCCATGACATTGCTAAGAAACTGAATATCCATCACCAAACAGTTTTGAACCATTTGCGTAAGGCTGTATACACAAAGAAGCTCGACGTTTGGGTGCCGCATGAATTAACACAAAAAAATTTGATCGACCGAATTTCCATTTGCGAAATGCTAATAAAACGCAACAAAATCGAGCCATTTTTGAAGCAAATTATTACGGGCGATGAAAAATGGGTGAGATACGAGAATGTCGTTCGAAAAAAATCATGGTCAAAAAAAGGTGAATCATCACAAACGACTTCAAAGCCAGGATTGACACCAAATAAGGTTATGCTGTGTGTATAGTGGGATTGGAAGGGAATTGTTTATCATAAGGTGCTAAAACCTAGCCAAACACTCAATTCGGCTCTGTACTGTCAGCAATTAACCAGATTGCAACAAGCAATTCAAAAAAACCGGCCAGAATTGATCAATAGAAAGGGCGCTGTCTTTTATCATGACAATACCAGACCACACACATCTTTGATGACCCGGCAAAAATTGACAGAGCTTGGCTGGGAAGTTTTCATGCATCCACCATATAGTCCAGGCCTTGCACCATCAGACTAATATTTGTTTCGGTCTCTGCAAAACTTTCCTAATAAAAAGAAATTTACTTTAAAAAGGGACTGTGAAAATCACTTGGCCAAGTTTTTCGACGATAAACCACAGAAGTTCTACACAGATGGAATAATAGCTCTACCCAAAAAATGGCAAAAGGTCATAGATAATAATGGACAATATGTACTTAAATAAAATCCATTTTAAATAAAAGAAATATTCAATCGAAAAATGACAAAAAAATGCTCAATACTTTTTAGACTATCCAATAGACAGCATGCCTATTTTATATAGACAGCTCTTCCGTGCAAGTCGGCACGCAGATCTCTGCATCAACATCTCCAGACCTGCTCAGCGATCTCCAGAGAAAAACGCTCATCTATGTACAGACAAGCACACTTGCAAACGCTGTATTAAAAGATATCTCTCTTTTTACTTAAGCTTGCACTTAAGAATAAATACTAGATTCTATCTACATAGATGTGATTTGAGTCATTCATTTCACACGTTACTTTCTTCTTTCTCGAAGCTCTCGCAGCCGGGAGCAAGAGCAACTTAGGACATTAGCCGAAAAGAAAAAGAGGCAAAACATGTCGATTCGATAATCGATAGCGCTGCGTGTAGTTGTGCGGCGAACTTTTTACTTTTACATTCATCACTAAGCAAGTTGCCTAACTTCTTATGGCCACCTGTCACAAGTTTTTAATTTTTGATTTTAAATTTTTCGCTTAAGGGATCCCACAGAATCCTTACAGAAATAGAATTTCGGTCAAATCGTCTAAAATTTACAGGAGAGTTAGATCTTTCGACGCTGATCAAAAGTCCTTGTAGGCGCAAATTCTTGTATGGCTTAGTTTCCTAGATACAGGGGGTCAAAAGTCAAAAAAATCAGGGGTTTTGTCTAAACACGATACATGGTAAAACCAATGATTGCGTATGTATGCTTGTTTGTATATAGGTGTATATCTGTGTGGGTGGATCTATGTGTGTATTAGAGGGTACATGTGTGTCTGTGGGGCGTATATTATGGGGGGCATACGCGGAAGGGTAGAATGTATAGGGGGTGTATAGGTATGTGTGAGAATAGACTACATTTTTGCTTTATCTAAGACAACGAAGAGGACGTAGTCGTCCATCTCACCTGCGGTGTATAAAGGGTAGAGGGAATTTTCACCTAAGGGTGTAGGGTTGTAGAAGTGCTGCGTATGTATATGTTTACGCATATAATCTTCTTTTAGCTCCACCGAAAACTATAAGGACGTAGCATATACCTTCACACATAGACCATTTCCCCTGCGCACGTGTAATTGTGGCGAGTGAATTAGGGGGGGGGGGGGGGGGCAGGAAGACGTACCTAGAGATTTAGGAGATGCTATGGATATAGTTGCATATGTATATATGTATATGTATATGTGTAGTCTACATTTGGCTGTACTCAAGATGTACGTGTCATGTACGTGCGTGCGTGTATTTAAAATATTTTTCAGTGAGAAAATCGAGCTAGTAATGCGTTAAGAATATGTAGTTGAATTAACAATTATTTTCTTACGTTCTAGAATTACTGATGTAGACCTACATGTCAGAATAAAGTCCTTTTTGGTTCTATTGCTTTTAATTTGTCTAAATTGACATTTTTTACTCTTTACTGAGCTACTTTAGAAATCAATATTGTGTTTCTGTGACGTACTAAAAAAGTTGCATAAAAATTCATTTTTCATACTTTGTAGAAGCCACAAAGATTTGTTAATTTTTATTTCATTAAGCTAAAGAAGTATCGAAAAATATATCACGATTTTGACAATTTTTCAATATTACCATTGCATATCTGCATTTCTGCAATCTGCATTTTGCAGTGATTTTCAGTGCTACCCACATAACACTAAAGATTTTTGCAAGGTTTTTGCAAGGTTTCATGAAAGGTTTGAAACCTCGCAAAAATCTTATGAAAAATTTTTCTGTGATATATTTAAGTCCGTGCATAATCCTCGTATAAACATTTCCCATAAGGATAAGGAAAGATTTCACGCTATGTTTATAAAAGATTTACAAAAAAATTGCAGAAACATTTCGTGCAGAATTTATGCGATGTTTTTTAAAACCTTGCAAAAATCTTACGAAATATGTTATAGTGATGTTCCTGTGTCCGCGCATAATCCTCATATTAACGTTTTTCGTCAAGACGAGTAACATTAAATGCAACCTTGCATAAAGCTTCTTGTGAGCTTTCTAGAATGATTTTTTTAAACTCCTCAAAAGTTTTGATCATCTTTTAGGAAGCTTTCACAGAATATTGACGTAATATCGAAATATCTGACTTAAGAAACTGTCAGTTATCTCCCACGAAAGATTCCAGTAACCTGTTACACAATCTTTGTGAAAGATCATTTGTAACCTGTATTAACTTTTATTGAGTATTTTATATAATTTA